>OX382295.1:25557066-25912066 GCA_947507805.1 Aporophyla nigra
ACTATGGTGAAAAAAAAGAATGAGCGAAATAAATTGAACATAGTAATATACACACGGCTACATACCAAGCTATACATTTCCAGTTTTATCTGAGCTCACATTGCATACATTTTTCATACAGTGAGAGGTCAGCTTATACTGGAAATCTCGCCATGCGTACCTGTCAAGTGCATAGTTTTACTTGGATTTAATAACTACAAATTTAAACACATTAGTAACCAGTGAAATTACGTTTAAAAAAGTCAGTGAACTAAAAATTATTGTACAAGCGTTATCGCTTTAATTTGTATAGCAAGTTACAACTCAGTATGATAACATTATTTTGATTCAAACTGCCAACGTACTCAAAATTAAAATATTTTTATTCCACATAAACTTACATGGACACATGCATCGTCGGAAGCTAGGTGCACAATTTCAATTTGTTGATTCCTGTGGAGAAGAGCCGGCAAGAAACTCCATGGTTACTCTTTAAAAAATATTCTGAATACGATTAAAAGTCTAAGTACAGGTACTTATCCTCTTTGAAGTCAGAAAATACGTGTCTCTTTCCAGACTGCTATCTGTCCACCTGAGATAAGAACGGAACCGTGAGCGCGAATTTTAATGTCGGGATATAGATTATACAGGGAGTGCATCAAATTAATTAGTGTTGTTAGCACTAATCACTTGATAAGCTCGGTTTAAACGTGAAAGCTAAACAGGTTGTGTGGGGAAAATCCAATATTGCACATGAGAGTATCGCACTAGACACAACATTGTTTATTGTTAAAGCCCGATGATCCATGTGGGACACAGGGCTGGTGGATTTAACAGCGGACTTACAGTCACTGCTTAACTTGGGTGTAATTTATCTATAATATGTATGTATTTAGAAATATATAAGTATGTTTATCAGTTGTCTAGTACCCATAACACAAGCTCTGCTTAGCTTGGAACTAGATGGCGTTGTGTGATAGTTGTGGAATATTATTATTAACTTGCTTAAAAACTTTCGTAAGGGTTCTACTCCAAGAAACAAAAAACATCATAATAATCTGTATTTTTTACGACTGAATTTGAATGGATCATAACACCTAGTGTTAAATACCTATATTTGATAACCCTTGTGTAATACCTATATTTGCAAAATGAAGTCTATTCTATAAACGTAATTGATTTTTGTTTCTATTGATATAACTTTTCACAATATTTAAATTATTTAAAAGCTAAATTTTAAAGAAAAAAATTTATACATATTACACGTTTTATGTATACATATATAAAAAATAAAGAATTTTGGAGCATCATAAAATCCGTCTGCATCGATGGCAAGAGAAAAGGTGCAAAAGGCTGGCGGCATGGCCACGTTATATGGCAAAGCTGATCCTGTTCTATTGTATTCAATTCTTTGAATAATATTCCAAACTAGCTTTTGCCCGGGGCTTGTCCCATGTGGATGTCGGAAACGTCAATCACCCTTAGGAACGTACCACTGGGATCAAAATATCTTAACCACGCAATGGTCTACCTGTCTGTCACCTAATATCAAAATCCAAAGGTAACAGACAGACTTCATCACTTTCGCATTTCAATATGGATACTACTTTTTATTGGCTGTAATATTTATACCCCACTATCCTACTGACAGTGTGTATAATAAATATTATAGCTCTAATAAAAACAAAGAAAAAAAACAGTAAACCAGATCCATCCACCAGCTCCTAAAACCCACCACATCCTGAAGTCGTTTCCCAAAAATGAAATACTATCATAAAAACAATGAACTCCCCGAAGTAAATACCCATAGCCCATAATACTATGGTTTGCCTCCCATAGGCACCGTGTGTTGTGGCCTTGTGGCCCATAAATTGTACGGACCCTATAAATCTTATGACCGCTGAATTCTTTCGGCTACATGCTGGAATTAAAAGCATATTCCTGCGGTTTATCTTTTCAAGCGAATGGTTATTTTGTGAAAGATTGCCTCGCGTATGTGTGGAAGTGTTAAACTTTTATGGAGGTTCGAAAAGCCTGTTTGGGAGTTGTTATTTATGCTATTGATTTAAATACACGAAGTCTATTAATAGGCAAATTGAGATACATGGATTACCTTAATTCAGTTTGCTATTTTATTAGTCCTAGCTCACAAACTTCTGCATGCAAGCTTTTGCAGTTTTAAACCTTCTTCAACCAGTCTTCTCTAACAAAATCGTTATGTTCTTTTGTAACCTATTGTATTTAACAGTTGTATATTTTCGTATATTTCAAATTTGATCATATTTCAGTCGCTACTGCGTGGGTTATTTAAATACCGTAATAACGTAAATGAATAATAACATGATAGCATAATAACAGTATCAACAATTACACAGAAATGAATTCGGTTTATTTTCCTGTTATTTTATAAACCTTAATGGACCAATCATCAGTGATGCAATTGGAACCCTCAATTACCATATTTCCCAAAAAGGGCAATAACAAAAATTAAATTTAATAACGTACAAAAAATGATTACTCGAAGCAAGTTCGTCAGAATTTACACGAGCAAGCTTCTTTCGCCAATCGGGGTTAATCCAGAACAAATTTACATATTTATTGGGTTCTCCCGGGACAGATGCGGTGTCTAATCGATAGGGACCAACTTTCGGGTCTTTGATTGCGATTGGGCATGCCCGGGCGTCGCTGTAAATGTATTTAAAATGTTAATTTTCGAACTGTGACGATCGGTAAATTAATATTTGTCGTGTTATCTGGTGATCTACATGCTGATGGTGTTAATTTTATGCAAGGGTTCTACGCGTTAGATGTCTAATTGGATAGGGTTCAAACACTGTCCTTTGTTTGGTATTTCCGTTTCTTCCTTATCCAGTTTCAAATTGTTATTTCGAAGTACAACGCAGTTACACGATTTTGTCTAAAAGGTAACGGTAAAGGTAAAACCTTAAAGGTCTTTCTTTCTAATTAAAGTTTTATTATTTTACTGTAAGTAATACGCAGACATTGGGTTTTTATATTAGTTTTTCAGTAATAACAACACAACACTACACACACATGTATGCCGCAACATTTTTTTTGTCATTCTCTTAGTTTTTTATTACGTTTACACACTTCTTTAAGTATTTATTATTCTAGCATAGAGTACCATAGAAAAAAAATATAACATAATTGTGAATAGAATATAATTTTGAATTGCTGCTGAAAATCAGCGTCAGGTGATACACTTCCCGCCAGGGTCGCGAGATCTGTTCGAAAGAGGTACCGTGGCGCCGGCATATAAGCAACTGAAGGAACACGGGTGGGTTTTAGTCAGTAAAAGTCTGACACACCCTCCCACTTCGCCCAGAGCGGGAGTCGTCATTTGATGATATTCCACCCACAAAAAAAGGTGGTACACTTTGTGTTGTCATCTGACATTATACTGATATCTGAGTTGAGGCCCTTTTGGCATTATAATCATTGGTGTCTAATTTTGGGCACTTTTTTTTGTTTTTAACCGTCTTCAAAAAAAGGAGGTTATCAATTCGTCTGTAGTTTTTATTTTTAACTTTTTAGTTATGGTAGATACTCCACCCTAATCTAATCGCGTTATTCGTTCATTTGACGCACAAATACTTAATGCAAATTTAAGACTTATGTGGTTTTCACATAGACTCCACTGTCCAAATGGAACCAAAATAAAATGAAACCATTCAGGAAGCACCAGCCTCCAAATAAAAAAAGAATCATCAAAATCAATTCATCCAGTCAAAAGTTAAAAACGTTAAAAAAAACAGTCGACCTCCTCCTTTTCTTGAAGTCGGTTAAAAATCATTTGCATTGGTCTCTAAACCAACCAAATTTTTTTTAATACTATGTCTGTTGCTGCTTTAAGTGACCGTTATACTTATATGTATATGCTGTTGGGTATACACATAACACATAAACATCATGCTTCGCTTCCCCGAAGAGCTGGGCAGAGGTTTTTATTTATAGTACACACACATTTCACCGGTTATGTTTTTAAGTCCCATGTTATAGGGGCGAGCACATTGCCATCAACCGAACACAAATATAGACTCCGGGCTGCTACTAAAAAATTCCAAATACAAAAACCTAATTTCACTGTTGGTGAACTTAAAAAAATAATTTAAAAAAAATCTGTACCCAAATCTTCCTTCCCTCATTTGTAATGTTTTAGGGTTCCGTTGCCAAATGGCAAAAAACGGAACCCTTATAGATTCGTCATGTCTGTCTGTCTGTCTGTCAGTCCGAGTATGTCACAGCCACTTTTTACCGAAACTAATAGGTTGGGGAAAAAGTTTCTTCGCATTTTTTAAGAAAATTCAAAACATTTTTTTAATAAAGTTTATTTACATTTAACTAAAGTATGTAGGTACCATTTTGTTCGATAACTTTTTGCCATCTTGTAGGTAGGGACATGATTCCATTGCTATAGAAATTTTGGGACTTCTGGTCAAAATACCGCGACAAGTGGTTTTGGCAGTCCTCTCGTGATGTTAACCTGACACTGCCTAAAGAATTCTGAAGAGACCGAAACAGGTGGAAATCTGAAGGTGCAAGGTCAGGACTATACGGCGGATGCATTAACACCTCCCAGCCAAACTCTCTTAATTTTTGTTGGGTGGCTAAAGATGTGTGAGGTCTAGCGTTATCATGATGAAAACCCACACCCCTTCTGTTGATTAATTCCGGCCGCTTTCTCTCAACTTCTTGCTTTAATCTCATCAGTTGTTCGCAGTAGAGTTCAGAATCGATGGTCCTGCCTGGTGGTAACAGCTCATAATGAATAATGCCCTTCCAATCCCACCACACACACAGCATCACCTTGTTGCGAGTTAACCCGGGTTTCACCACAGTCTGTGAAGCCTTACCGGCCTTTGACCACGACCTTTTTCGCACGTTCTTGTCATACGTGATCCACTTTTTATCACCAGTTATCAGCTTCTTCAAAAATGGTTCGGTTTCATTACGTCGTAATAAAGAATCACAAATGAGTACACGGTTCATTAGGTTTCTTTCAGTGAGCTCGTGAGGTACCCAAATGTCGAGCTTTTTTGTGTACCCAGTTTTTTTCAAATGCGCCAAAACTGTTTTGTGGTCAATTTCCAGTTCTTCAGCTACGTCGTAACTACTGGTATGCCGATCTTGCTCCACTTTTTCAAAAATGGCATCCATTTTATCCGTAATAGGGCGACCAGAGCGACGTGCATCTTTGACATCAAAATTTCCGGATTGAAAACGCTTAAACCAAATTTGTGCTACTCTCACAGACACTACACTAGGTCCATAAACATCGCAAATTTTTTTCGCGGCTTGCGTTGCATTTTTACCTTTTTTGTAGTAAAATTTTAAAATGTATCGAATTTCTTCATTAGATTCACTCATCTTGACGGTACGAAAAACAAATGAAAATCACACATTTTCCTAATTTGAATTTGGAATTATGTTCTTTAAAATTTAAACTTTCAATGATACCAAAACCAGCCAGATACAAATAGTATAGCCAAAGAGATTTTATTACAAGTTCATACATACTATAATGCGAAAAGACTTTTTCCCCAACCTAATATAAGAGCTATGCTGTTGAAACTTGGTAAGTAGATGTATTCTGTAAACCGCATTAAGATTTTTACACAAAAATAGAAAAAAAAAACGGCCAAGTGCGAGTCGGACTCGCGCACCGAGGGTTCCGTACAAACCTGTATGTATATAAGTAAAAGTTCACCCATCACTACAATCGAGTCGTAGTTCTGTTCTGTTTCTTGGCTTGGTTTTATTTCTGTCTGTGTTTTGTTCTGTTTATTATATGATGTAACTAAAAATGTATGGTTTTCGCAATTTTTCCTTTATCTGTGCTATAAGACGTTGCTTCATACCAAATTTCAAAATTCTAGATTGACTGGAAGTACCCTTTAGGTTTTGAGTCCCTTGCGAGTTTCGAAAATTTGTGTAAATTTGCGGTATAAACGGCTATATCTTTTGATTGCGTTAGTTTAGAAGTTTGATTTTTTCACAGCTCCAAGAAACAGTAGACTTGAGTATTTGATATAAATTTCAGCTTGATACCTCCACGCGTTCCTGAGAAAAAGGGTCTTGACAGACGGACGGATGGACGGACGGACGTACGGACGGACGGACAACAAAGTGATCCTATAAGGGTTCCGCTTTTTCCTTTTGAGGTGCGGAACCCTAAAAACAATAGTATTTGGGGTTCCCCATACATAGAACTGAAACTCAGAAAAAAAAATTTCATCAAACCCATACGTGTGGAGTATTTATGGATAGGTCTTCAAAAATGACATTGAGGATTCTACTTTCATTTTTTTTCTAAACCGAATAGTTTGCGCGAGAGACACTTCCAAAGTGGTAAAATGTGTCCCCCCCCCTGTAACTTCTAAAATAAGGGAATGATAAAACTAAAAAAAAATATATGATGTACATTACCATGTAAACTTCCACCGAAAATTGGTTTGAACGAGATCTAGTAAGTAGTTTTTTTTTTAATCCGTCATAAATCGTAAACCACAATTTACCTTTCATTCAGTCAACTCAAATATAAAAAAAAATAATTAACATTTAATTTCATAAACATAAACCTTATGCATAAACCGTGAATACCTTCAGGTTTGTACGGAACCAACGGTGCGCGAGTCCGACTCGCACTTGGCCGGTTTTTTCTAGTTCCAAGCATTAGGTAATGATAGAAAATCGCCTTCATTTTCTTCTAACAAATCGTATTGTGTTAACATTCGCCCAGGGAGCTAGACCTACCAAAGAAAATTTCTTTGATTTATCGCACCAAAATGTATGTTTGATAACAGGCAATTTTTCGACCCAACTCGTTTAATATAGAAATGTTATTTGGTATTGTTACTGTTCTCTGTACGAAGGTTGTTCTATACTGAACTGATGACATATTGAATGTATTGAAGTCTAGTTATTTCAGGGTTATAAGCTGAATAGGGTTAGATAATATTGGGTCTATCAATTTGGGAAAATGGATTGGTCTTCAAAATTACTATCTCCTTTTCAAGATTATATTTCTGGAAATTTTACTTATTAATTGAGATGTTAAAACATCTTTTTGGAGACCAATACTTAATGCTCGCTAAGATATAAAATATATTAGACTCGCCCCCTATTAAATTGGATAAAATTGATGAAATATACCATTGGTACACCTCTGCTTGGTTAGACAGAAGGATTCTTCGGAAGATACTAGCGTATTGTTATTTGTAAGAATAAAACGCAAGGTTTTTTTACACGCTTTATATTAGCTTCACTTGTATGTTTGTATGTTTGTATATTTGTATGTTTGTATGTTTGTATGTTTGTATATTTGTATGTTTGTTTGTAACCGACTCCTTGTAGCGCGATTTTGACCCACTTTAAACGACCAGATTTTATTCAAACTTTGCACACCTGTCAAGGACCGATGACAATGCAATAATTTCATAAATTTGTGCCATTATCCTTGCCAGGGTTACCAGGACAGCAAAAAAACTGTCACAAACTACGCTGACATACGTCTCAAAATTCGAAATACTTACCCTAAAAAATAGAAAATAAATAATAGTTTAAAAAAACTAAAAAACACGCTTCCATTGAAAACCAAACTAAAAAGTACAAAATAATGGAAAAAAAGCGTGGGGTGCTGATATCAATAAAAAAATACCTTAAAAAGCACCACACGCTTTTTTTCCATTATTTTGTACTTTTTAGTTTGGTTTTCAATGGAAGCGTGTTTTTTAGTTTTTTTAAACTATTATTTTTATTATTAATCTTCGCTTTTCTTCGCGTGGGAAATGGCCTCCCTCCAGTCCAAACTGGTAGGAGTACCTACCAGTTTTGATGGAATCCAGATAAATACACGTTAAATTAAGATTATTTTGCTCTAAAATTACAAGCCGTGCCAAATAAATTCACCCATCAACTTCACAGAAACTTTTTAAGTGTATTACAGTGTACAATGGCGTGCATTTTCATAACACGCTCAGAAGCGCGAGTTAATTCCGTCCGCTTGAGGATTTACGGCGTAATTACCACGTCAAACGGTACCGTCGCTAAATCTGTACCCAGCACTATGCACTTTACGCACGACAAACAATGGACGAAGGTCTGGTCAGAACAAAAGGAGGACACTTTATGGTGAGATGTGAAATGTATGTGCGAGAGGGTGCGGAAACTGCGGGAGCAACTAACCGCGAGAGATATTTAATGGTCAGTTTTGCTTGGCTGTATGTTTAAGTTCCAAATAGTGTTCGTCTGTTTAATTACTGGATGCAGTAAGTATTATACAAATAATATGTACCAATAAGGGAGCTTGGTCTGTCAATTTCCTGGTAATTATATAAGTATCTAAAAATCATTATCGTCATCATTATAATTAGCCTGTAATGTTTCCACTGCTGGTACACGGGTCTCCTCTCTATGAGGAGGAAGTGGAAGAAAGTGGGCCGTAATCCGATGTCAAATATTTTCGAATATTTTGGTTCTAGGAATGTTCACAATGATTTCCTTCACCGTTTTGAGAGCAGTGGTTATGCAATTAAATACATAAAGTCCAATGCTTGCTTCGGTTTGAAATCACTACCTACAACATAAGCGAAAAGAATCCAATTCACCACACCCAAATACTTTTGAGATATTGACGTTTCAAATTCAAGAGGAATTTTTCCATTAGTATTTAATTTTGTTTTAAAATTTACAAAAAAGTATTATTTTGTCAGTGGAATATTAATATGTTTTTTAATTAGTAATGGTATATACCGTGTGGTGCCGGACGTGTACCGTGTGGTGCCGGACGTAAAGAATAACACCACCCCATTTCTTCCTGTGGGTGTCGTAAAAGGCGACTAAGGGACTTACTAGAGAATGGGCAGCAGCGTTCTCTATGCATTTTACCACCATACTGCGATCGCCAACCCGCCTGCCAAGCGTGGCGATTATGGCAAAGCCCCCCAAATTGGGGGAGACCTAAGTCCAGCAGTGGACGTCTTACGGCTGAAATGATGATGATGAATGGTATATATACATATTCTGCCATAAATACTAGTTAAGAACCAGAACATTTTAATTGTTTATGCTGAAAAAATTAAATATAAGCACCATACCGTTGGTTCTAAAGTCTAAGTATACGAAAAATAAAGTTTTTTTTAAATAGGTTATTTTTATAGGTTGTTTTTAAAGATCCGTATCCAAAATTTGGATTAGTTTGGTTCACTTAACTCATTTTTGGCCAAGTTGTGGATTGGATCCTTTTTGCTTAACTATGTCCAAGTATTAAATGTTAATAAACATTATTTCTTTTCTTATTTTCTAATTGCTGAAATGAAAAGAAAATACGACTACTTACATGTTCCTCCTACAAATGACGTGATTCACGTTTTTTTTTTAAACATGTTTAGTAATTGTGTTGACAAGCAACACAGAAAACATAATAATTATATTTGGTGGAAAATTATGACGTAACATAACCACACGCCTGTATTGCCTGAAGGCGTAAGCAGAGATATAGCTGCCAACAGTAGGTAAACCCACATTCCACTAGTTTTACTTAAGGCGAGGTTGCAGTACTTTTTAACTTTTTTAAACCTCTGTAAATCTAGCAAAATGGGTAATTTCCGTAAAAAAAAAAAATATTTAGGAAAATTGAACATACTGTTAAGCGCTGTTTGAAGATAGAAACGTGAATTAAAACAATTGGCTCGATAAAAAATAATCATTAAGATGACACTAAATCGCCATTTAAAACGTGTACCTTGAAGAGATTCCATCATTAAACCATGTAAAACTTATACCGAAATATAGGTTTTATTGGTTTTTAGGGCATGCTGAGAAAATATTTTATAATTTCCTTATCATTTTGTCTCCACGAAACAATCATACACAAAATCTAGCAGCTCAAGCGCTCGCAACGACCGGCCAGTGTTCGCCGAAACGTCTTCAACTACAAGAGGGCCTTAAGTCCCATGTTTTAGGCGGTGACCCAATTGCCACCAACCGGGTACAAATCCAGACTTGGAGCGGCTACTGAGAAGAACAAGATGGAAAGAAAGAAAGAAAGAAAAAAGAAAGAATACCATTTATTTGCCACAGTTCGTAAAACACAAAATAACGTAACATGAAAAAAAAATAAGTTTAAAAAAAAAAAAACAACAAGTGTGTGTCTCACGGCTGCGCCAAAAAGGTTCATTTCAGCATTAATGCCAGACAGATTCTGTCTGACGCTGGTTTTAAGCTAATAACGCTTAGCGTAGCCCTTGAATCGAACCCAAGACCTCATGTTTAGCAATAATGCTTGCAATCACTAGACCAACAAAGCAATTATGACATAAGTATAAGAAGAAATAAGCATAAAATACAAGAATGAATACTCATTACATGGATACATACATATAAAAACCTTACTGTGATGCAAAAAAAAAAAAACACACTACTCCCCACCTTATACTTATTTCGGAGCAATCTATCCCGTATAGATTACGTACGGGATAGATTGCTCGGAAATAAGTATAAAATACAAGAATACATACTAACACATGGATACATACATATAAACAAAATAAACTGACCGGCCTGTTAGTCTAGTGGTTAGTGACCCTGACTGCTAAGACTGAGGTCGTGGGTTCGATTCCCTCCCAGGACAAATCTTTGTGTGATGAGCACAATCATTTGTTCTGTGTCTGGGTGTGTAATTTATCTATAATATGTATGTATTTAGAAATATATAAGTATATTTATCAGTTGTCTGGTTACCATAGTACAGGCTCTGCTTAGTTTGGGATCAGATAACGTTGTGTTGGTTGTTCAAAGATATTTATTAAACTTTGTGAGGAGAATTAACGATTGGTAGAGGAGAAAACGAATCCAGCAATACTACTATCCTACCAGGGTCGCGAGATTTGTTCGAAAGAGTAACCGTGGCCCTGGCATATGGGCAACTGAAGGAGTGTTCCTTCAGTGGTGGGTTTTAGTCAGTAAACGTCTGACAGGCCCTTCTGCTTCAACCAGAGCGGGAGACGTCATTTGATGATTTCCAACCCACAAAAAAAAGCTAAACTACTATACGACTATTGTGGTAGTTTTATATGCCTTGGTGGAAGTAGTAAGTGTTCAAATAAAACAGTTAATTAAATCAATACTACTGCCAATCCTCTACTCTGTGGCACAGTGTACCGCCCGCAGTGATATGTCTGGCAAGCAAAAGTGTTCACTCAAATTAGAAACGAGTTTACAATATCGTCCGACTTCCTTACTAATGCGGTTTCCGTTCGACATTCTTAGCTGGGTTGTCTTATTAGGGCGTTATTCGAATGTTTTGTTTTAGTTATATATGAGTAGTTTTTTGGTTTAGGGTTGCAGAGTAGCAGGAACAATGGTGACTCTGAGATTGTGTTCAAAGGAAATCAGCATCCTAATTTCTACTGTTAGAAATTCTTGTGACAACTGTAGTTATTATTATTACGGTTTAAGGCATTTATTTCTCAAAAAGAATACAATTCACTTAATATGAGAAATACAAGGTTATCTTAAAACTAAATATAAGAATTACTTATGAGGAAGGTAGGTACACGTAAACAAGTAAATTTAGTTTTTAGACACACAATTTTTAGTGTTGTGGGTAAAAGGAAAAAGTGGGTGAACTATTACATATCTATTCTTGAAGATAAGTCAATAGAAATTACTCATTAAACTATTTATATGTACTGTTATGTTTTGGAAATACACAGAATTTTTTATTATTATTATTTATTTAGTTTATGTAGTGATCCGACAAATTTCTTAGGTGCATATTGTAGCAGTAATGTTTCATACAATGTAGTGTAGCTTGTTCGAAAAATATTGTAATGATTTTGGCGTTTCAGTGTAAAATACTCCAGAGAGGAACAAAATCATCATCTGCTTAGCCTTTTCCTATCTTACCGGTGTAGTGGAATACCGGTATTTTGAATGCCAACCTCCACAACCCAGTTATTAGGTAATACAATATTTTACTACTTACTTTACTTTGGTAAGACTAGCTGTCAGATTTTCGGGCTTACGAAGACCCGTAAAGACTGTCAAAGATTTAGGAATGACGGCCGAAGTTGCAGTCAGTATTAGTAGTAGTTAGTATTGCGCTCTTTGAGGCACGGAGGAATCTTGGTATTTAAAGAGAAACAAAAATCACGACATAAAAACAAATGAAAATCAAAACAAAATTGCTACACCTTTTGCAGTTTACAAAATCATGAAACCAAGATTTAACTTCATAACATTTAATTACTGAAGCAGGTTGCTCGAGACCCGTCTAAACAGGAAACAAGTCGTAAAACTTGTTATAACCAAAGAAAACCATAATTAACCGCAAACGCAGCGAGGGTTGTGTTCATGTTATGAGGAGGAAAGTTGTGTTTCTCTGATATAAACTTGTTTAACGTTACACTGCTACATGAAAGATTGGTTTATGAAAGTAAGTCTGCGGTTTCTAACGTTAACTACACAACCACATAGTAAACAAGTTAAGAGGTTTTTTTTTATTAGATTACATTTTATCTAATACTAGCTTTTGCCAGCGCTTTCGCCAATGTTTTATTCATATAAAACTTCCTCTTGAATCATTCTGTCTATTGATGAAGACCACATTAAATTCCTTTACGCAGTTTAAAAGATCTAAGTGTACAAATACGGGAAACGACTTTGTTTTATACTATGTAAGGATAAGGATTTTAGGAGCGGTGGCCCATTGGTATTGGCCTCGCCTTACGAGTTAAAGGTCGTGTGTTCGAACCTAGGCAGGCGCTTTACTCTGTGTAAAAATGTCGTCACCACTACTCTCAAAACGGTGAGGAAAAAATCGTGTGGAAACCGGCATGTCATAGAACCAAAAATTCGTAGACATGTGACATCTACCATCCTGGACTGGGCCCGCGTGGTAAATTACGGCCCACTCCCTCTTACCGAGAAGAGGCCTGTGTTCCAGCAGTTGGAACAATGTAGGCTGATTAAATAAGTAAGGATTTTAAGCGCACACAGAACGAACTTATCCAACACCCAGTGTGAGTGTCTTGCTGGAGTGTCCCAAGTGCAGGTTCACCTACATCTCAGATGATCTTGCCACCTACTAAGCTCAAACAGTATGAAAATAAAGAAAGTGTATGAGTACCATCGACATGAAACGAAGAAGAAGATGTAAAGATTCGGGCTTAATGCCGAACTGCTTGTTTCAGATAGTTGCAATAACGAAAACTAAATTGTTAATTAATTAAACTCATTGATTCTGATTGTATGCATTAAGTTAAAATATTATTATTAAACGCCGCAGCTATTTTCAGCGCTTAATAGAGTAGAATGTTAAACATGATTCTTGATATTAATAATTATACCTATCATGTTTATCCATTACGGGTAGATGGTTAATAAATTAATTGGTAGATAATTACTGAGCTTCATTATAGCATTATCATCCGATAATGATCTCACTGCTGGAACACAGCACTTCTGTCTGTGAGAGGGTCTGGGCCGTAATCCACCACGCAGGTCTAGTGCGGGTTGGTAGATGTTGTATGTCTTCGATGTTGTGGTTCTAAGATATGCCGGCTTCTTCACGATGTTTTCCTTCGCCGTTCTGAGAGCAGTTATGATGAAATAATTTACAAGAAATAATGCGACTGTCTGGGTTCGAACCTTTAACCTATAACTCTTAAGTGGCGGCCGTTACCACTGGGACACCACTGCTCTAAATTTAAATGAAATTATTAATATTTAAATTATTTCGAATATAGACAGTAACTCTATGTAAAATACTGGTTTTCAACTGCATCCAGTTAGACTGGAAACCAACCGAAACATAGTTGAATAAAACGCTAGTCAGACGCTAGTCATATTTATTGCGAATACATAAGCAGTAATCTGAATAATAAAAGTATACTGAATAACGAAAACAGCCATTTTAATAAAGGCTTTTCTCGCTTATTAGCAGTTACTAAAACAATTAAGTTACAAGAACAACAAACCACATTACGTCTCTTTGTTAATGTGAATGAATCAACAGAAACATTAAAATAAACGCTCACGAAAGCTAAATAAATAGCGAAACATGTAACCGCACTAACAGAAACGTTAATAAACCAAGTTCATTCCTCCCTCGACAGGCAAAGTCAGGGCAAACATTTAGTTACGTGTATAAAATCATAAACGCGCGACAAGTCCTAAGGGCGAGGACAGATTTAAAGCGTCAATTAGTACCCCACAGCTAACTAAGAGGGACTAAATTTGTACGTGTGGGGGAGTAAAAATAGTTTCATGTGTTTAAGGAAATTTGAAGGGAATTTGCTGGAAGTGGCTGGCTAGACAAACGACGTGCTAGGTAGAAATGGTTCGGAGGTAGCCAATTTTGATGATAGTTTGGTAATATCTCAAAAGAGAGTGGGCTGTACTATAAGAATCTTCACAAGTGACCACAGTTGCTAGATATTACATAAATCCAGTGTACCTAGCCTGTGGTACTATACCATTCTCAATGTTGACTATTTGTATTTTGTTCCCTGGTTTAAGTTTTGCTTGTATAGGTCGTGCCCAACATGTTAGGCTGAATTTACGAATAAATTAATAAGAGAGACCTTATCATATTGTTTTATTTTTTACCAAGTTGCAGTGCACGAAGTGTTGAATACGCGGCTTTTGGTTTTTTTGCGTTTTTTTTTGTAATGTGCGTTATGTTGTTTGTTGAATAATTCTGTGTTCTTTAATAACCGAAAGAAACTGAAAGAAATATGATTCTGAGATATGGTATCGAAAAATGAAGAATAGTTCCGTTCTAAGCCACATCTTTTAACTCTATCTCCTTGTAACATTTAACACCGCACAGCTGTCGAGACATTTCCACTGGTTTTAAAACTTTCTGTTTTACCGACAGAAAAATACGAGCAAACACTAGTGTCGTAAAGTTGAGTATCCTGTTCTCGTTTACGACTGAAGTATTTTGCGATGTTTAGTAAAATGCATAATGTGTTATTTCGTGCGCTGCTCAGGATTCAATTAAAGGTGGCACTATATTGAATTTTGTGTTTTTTAGTTGAAGTTTCTGACAGATGCATTATTCTGTCATGTGGGAAAAGTGCTGTCAAGAACTTATAAATGATTACTTATTGGTAAAGGAATATTAGATGTTTATCTACATTAATATTGCAAATACTTAAAATTTGTTTGTTAGTAACTTTGTATGTAAAGGGTAATCTCAGACAGATTGGAAAATGAGAAATTCTTTTTCATTTGATAGGTCTATTCTTGAGAAGGTTATAGGGTTTAAGAAATCATACTACAACCCTTACGAGCCGATCAAAAAAATACAGATAGTCGGAATGAACGCTAAGTGAAAACGAAGTGGCGTGTGGGCGATGGGAAGCTCTGTACCGGGTTGGGCCAAATTTTCACGCAGAAGAAGTTAAGGGCGAAGAGTTATTTATCATTTAAAGGAGGTGGATAAAGTTTAGAACATTTTTCGCCTATCATAGTCATGAAAATTCAAAGTATTTATTGACGTCATGTTATTTTGTTTATGTGAAGCTTGAGTCTCGACCTTAACATCTATTCTAAAATAGTAAGAAAAAAATAGCAAGTCATATAAAATAAAAATCATCAAACTTGGCAAAGTAGTAGTATATTGACGAACAAAATGGCACAAAGCTTTCTCTACCTGTCGCACTTAGGGTTAAAAAGATCATTATTATAAAATATCACCATCATCATCTGCCTAGGCGTGGTCATATTGGGGTCGGCTTCACATCGTTGTGGTATGTAAACAGAAATAAAAAACAAAACAGTCTATTTGTCTTATATCCTTAGAGCCTGTTTAACCATCTAAAGATACTTGAAAAAAAATCATATCTATGGTTAGGTTAGGTTAGTTTTCCCTTGTTTAAACCAAAAAGAAAATAACACAAGCAAACACTCGGTTATAAACTCCAATATCCTGTACTTATACTTTAACGACCAAAATAATAATGGAGTCTACTTTGTTAGAATGTATGCGCTGTTGTGGTGTTCAAACCCAGTTCGCTAATTAGGTACTCGCTATGAAATAATATTAATGGTTTCGACGCCCCTACGGTAAGTGCTATTGTTTATTTCAAGGCTAAGAATAGTATGTACTCAACTCTTCCTATTATAACACCAGTCTACATGGGCTACACTTGATCTGACCAACATTAAGTCAGGACTTTAAAAGAGACCGTGACTCTTGAGTTTGTGTTGGCCATTCTGCTCGGAGTAGTCAGATGGGAAACGCTGACCAGTACAAAAAGGGGAGGACCTCCTGGCTAAAAAATTATAGCCCCACGTAAGGTCAAGCTACTCTTGCCGCAGTCGGTTCGTAGATGGGTGATCATCTATTACATATCGAGACTCCTCCGTGTCTCGGAAAACGAAACGGTTGTGCCCGGTGCCCGGTGCCCTTAAGTATATTAAGACTTTTCTTACAATTAACTTAAGTAGAATTAATCTGAATTAATCTGATGGACACATAAATTGGTACATACACCAGATTTTTGATGACATCTATATACGAACATAGATTCAAACACCTAAGGGATCTAGGCAGTAAAGATAAGCTTAAGAATACGACCTAACTGTGGGTCGTAAAGTATTGTATTCCAGGCATTTATGGCTACACTATGACCAGCCAAAATTGTTCAGAAAACCTCAAGTTGTTCTACCTTGCATAGTAACAGCAGAAGATAGATTGTTGTGGCTATTTCTTAAAGAGAAAAAAAAGTCATTTATTCAAATTAGGTTGAGGATCAGCACTTTTCGAACGTCAAAATTATAAAAGTCAGTCCCCCAAAATGCCCACCCTTCACCACTTCCTAGTGCTTTATCTGGGAAGAAGAAGTGGTGCAACAAACGCCCTAGCAGCAAAAAGAATCTGAGGCTAAAAGAATCTGTCCTGTTGGCAAGGATAAGTAGGTAAGTACTGTGAGAGCTTTACGAGCTCCCAGATTACGGGGATGATTCAATTAAAAACATGAAAGATTTTACGTTTATTCCAAGCGTTCGTGTTAACAACAACGCGTCTATATTTTAACGGCGTATTAATCAATTCGTGCGAATTTATTCGCCCGAATGAGTGAACCGACACGAACCGAACTTTTTGAAAGGTCTCAGCAGGTATATGCAATAAAGTGCATAAAATTCAAAACGTGCCAGTTGCCTAATACGTATTTCTGGAGTTTTCGATTCGTCCACAAATAAATTAACTTCATGCAAGTCACAAACAATTTTTCATTTGAAAGTGTCGATTGGCTGGATTCGGGCGAGTAAATTCGGGCCAATCGTCTAATAAGCCATATTTAATCGTTTGTCTTAATAAAATCCTAATATCATCTATTAATTTGAAAGCTCATTCTAAATATGCTTGACTGCAACTTTGTTGCCAGCCAGTACGACATAAGGTTGACTTTTGCAGACAATTTTTACAGTACATAGTTACGAGATTATATCGTGGTAAAAAAGTTAGCGTATTACGTATTCAGCTCACACACACACAGCCCCTACACACATACACATACACACACGCTGTCATGAAGGGGCTGAGTTAGTAACTAAACTGCAATCACAACTTTTTTCCAAACAGCTTAGAAAACCATCTGATGTCAAGAGAAATCAAATGGACACTAAGTTTATACGTGGTAACAGGGACATTGAAGCGCTACCTGTTAACTTATCATGCATTAAGTACCTATATGATTTTGATCGAACCTGAGTTGGAACTGTTCCCAGCATATTAAAAAAAAAACATTGCTGGTCCATTTATTTTGACCGCGTTATTTTGACTGCTGGGCTTTGGCCTCGTCCAAAGGGGCTGTTTGCCATAATTATATTTTGGCATTTGCAGCCGGCACATTGGCAGCTGGGTAGGGGGTAGGCGATCTTAGTATGGTGGTAAAATGTACAGACTACGCTGCTGCCCATTCTCTAGTGTCCCTTAGTCGCCTTCTACGACACCCACGGGAAGAAATGGGATGGTGCATTTCCTTACGTCCAGCACCACACGGAACCGTGGTTCGCTGATCGCGTAGGTAATGTACTTGACGGCGCGTCTACGTCATAATCAAAATGACAGTGTCAAGAGTGGCTTGACTGTGATTGTCAAAGTCACTCTAGCGGAGCGTCGTGTCGATGGTAGCGGGGCAGCCATCTTGAAAAGGCATTCTTTGACGGAACGGCGCCAGCGCACCACGTCTTCGACGAATCGCGTCCCATCGCGTCAATCTTAGTGATTTCTTTTAATAAAACTGGAGATTTAAGGACGACAGACTATTCTTTTAATATTAGAAGCTTAATTTTAGTGATATTGTAATTGTACAAGAGAATAATTATAAAAGTTCATTTTTTGAGTGATGTGTTCGGTTTTATTCACCGCCTTATTTCCACGCCCTGTAAGATGAGTTCGGATGATGGCCCTCCTGCGCCTTCATACTTTTCTATAAAACAGCAGTTTTTTTTTTGATAAAACACAATGTAACTTTTACGTTTTGGGGCTACAATGATGTACTCAATTCATGCTTACAGTTTTCAACGCATGTATATTTCAAAATCTTCTTGATAAATTAATACAAATATTATTTTATCAAAATGAAGCTTTCGCCACTGTATTCTTCGGAATAGCACCGCAAGACGTTTCTGAACTATCATAACAGAAGCAAGCTATTTGCATCGTCGAATCAAGTACGATGTTATTGCTCATTGCTCATACTTCCCCCTTAGGGAAAAAGGGAAAAAAGCCAACCACCTGGTCGTAAAACGGAGTAGCTCTCACACAAGTTTACGAGCAATTTATTTAGTGATGTTTAGCAAAATGCTCTCTTTGTAAGCAATTGTGCTCGTTGTACGCAGTTCTGTTTATAGTTAGCTTAAATGTGCGGGTTGATGGAATTAAAACTGCAGTGGTACTACGGCTGTTTGGTGTTAAAAGATTTCTGTTGTTATTCGATATTAAAACTACTCGAAAATATACTAAACCTTATAAAGATAAAAATAGAACTCTGATGGACGCCGAAGAACACAAGATTGTCTCGTCTTGGATTTTAATGAATCTACGAACCAAATAAGAAATAATTGAAAATGGTCCAATCCAAAGTTTAAAGACTGATAACTCTATTACGTGTGAAGTGTAATTATTCAATTAATGATGTCTTAAATAAAACTACACTTCAGATTTAATATTTGGTATTTAATACAGGGGTGGGTGTTGCATTATTACTACAATAATAGGTTAGAATTCTATCAAATTTATTTAGTTATATTTTGATAATTTTAATTTGTCTGAGAAGTCTCTTTTTTATTTAAAATTTCTTGTCAATGTCTGCATGCATTATTTAAGGGTAATTTTACAGAGATCACAAATATTGTTAATATTTTTATTTTATGTAGGTACCTACTTTCTTGGACAAATAAAGAATTATGATTAACTGCATAAAGCTTAGAGTAGTGGGGGCTGCGAATTACATCGCGACTTAGGATCGTAAGTTCGACTTAGGATCGACTAAGTCGTAAGTTCGAACCAAGGCAAGTGCTTCACTTTGTGTAAAATAATTTGCTCTCAAACCGACATGTCATGGAAACAATAATTCAAAGACATGTGACATCTACTAATCCGCATTGGGCCCGCGTGGTAAACTACGGCCCACATCTACTCAAAAATAGGAAGCCTGTATCCCAGCAGCCGGAATATTATGGCATAAAAGCTTTATCTACAAATCATTGAGGTCAGATAGAGAGAGACTCAGATAATTAATCCCGTAACAGTTGCGGTTCCTGTATTGTAGATTACAAAATTGACGTCTAAACGTGAAAACCATAATACTGCACACATAAGCTCTGCATCATTGCGAGTGAGCGCCAAAGATAATACAAACTTCGAAGCAACACCGCACAGCGCTCCAATCCGATTGGTCGAAATCCTTTACAAACCTTAACAGAGCGCCTGCACTCGCACTCACATGAAAGATAATGTCACAATTCAAGTACAATAACGATCACTGGTATGTACACTTATCAAAATGCAAAATATATTTTCTCGTGAAATATCGAGTGCAACTTTGAAATAAGAACTATTGCATTATAATATACTGTGAATTTCAAAAATACTATGATCTTAAGAGAGTAAAATTGCCATCCAATTAGTAAGAGGAAATCAAAACTAGAGCATTTATGTCAATTATAAAAGAAACTTAAAAAAAAAAATACATCAAAATAGAATTGTTTCTAGTCGCCCCCTTCCAAAATTTGGTTTTGTATGGAGAAACATGGGCAATAAACTGCAATGTTACTCATTTAAAATGTTTTATAATATTTTATATGCACCTACATTAAAATTACCATAACACAAAACCTATATAAAAATAACTACAAATATTGTAATGATAGATAATTTAATTATATGAGACATTGTGCTCAGATATGTACAAATATGAAAAAAGTATACGATTTTCGTAAAATTACAAGAAACGATAAACCGGTGTGTGAGTAGTATTTACTGCTCATGACTGTACACATTTTCTGTTCATGTGTGAGTTTTGGTCTTAAGTGGGACCCGTTTAGACCAAAACAAACAAACACACACACACACACACACAAACAAACAAAATTCGCAAACAAAAACAAAAATAATCTGACACAAGACAGGCTGAAACATTTCGGTGCTCAACCGACGGCAAGTTTAGTAGGTCACAACAACTTGGGCGCTACAGATAACGTAGATTAATGAGCGCAGGATATGAAGTCTCGCGTTGAAAACTACATTTTCGTTGAGATAGTTGGAGGTGGTGTGTTTTCTAGAGTGCTTTACTACTTTACTAAAATAAAATGATATAGTGTATTCGTAAATTATTTTTAACTTCCTTTTACTATTTAATGTGTGTGTGTGTGTAAATTATCTATAATATGTATGTATTTAGAAATATATAAGTATGTTTATCAGTTGTCTGGTTGCCATAGTACAGGCTCTGCCTAGTTTGGGATCAAATAACAGTGTGTTGGTTGTCCTAAGATATTTATTTTATTTATTTATTTATAGAGAGAAGTCCTGTGTCCCAGCAGTGGGAACATTATGAGCTGATGCGATGTTGTGTAAAGATGTGACGATGTAATCGTTTGATTTTTAATGAGTTGGTAGCAATTCTGTTTAAAACAGTAATTCCAAAATCTTAGGATCCTATAAATATTGAATGGGTCCGAAATATTTTGGAGTGGAGACCGCATACTGAAAGACGAAGCGTTGGAAAGCCTACCACAAAGTAGACCAATGACCTGGTGATGGCTACAGGAATCCGCTGGATTCAAAAGTACAAAGCCGTTAGAAATTGCGGTGTTTGATTTGGGCTTATGTCCAGCAGTGAAATCTTTCGGCTGTAAAGATGATGATAAATATTTATTAACTATAGACGCTTAAGCGTCAATAAAATTGCTCATGAAGAAACTTGACGCAAAACCTTATAATTAAATGCTAACACTACATTCACACAAGAATGCTGGTAACGAAAACTTATGATTACACGAACAGTAATTATTATTTCAGCACCGAACACTCACAAAGGGTCTGCAAAAACTAATTTAAGGACCATATCCATAAACCGTCAGTTTCATTGCATAGTTTGCTAGAGCTACAGAAGTACCTCTTCAACCTCTGCTAACTATGCAAAAAGGTCCAGCAAGAAGATTACAAGCTTATAGTCACGGACATAGTTACAGAAGTCAACCGAAGGTGAACCCGGAGACCCGTAAAATTTGCCTCGGTTCCGTAAATGATGAGCAAGATTATTGGTACTATATTTTAAACTTCAGACAGTTATAAAATCCAATACGATTTTGCTACTACTTGGGAGCGGCACTAACATACCTCGTAGTGTGACATTAATTCTAATAAAAGTTTCTACAGTTACAGAACTCTAATTGGAAAATGTGAAGGATGGGCTTTCCAGTTGTCAGTGTTAGTAGTTTTAGACGCGTCACAAATTGCGAAGCGAGTGTCAGACACTTGTAGGATGTCGGCAGTGGAAATAGGTATTAAAAATGCATATGTTTGTTTTCTTTAAAAGCGAAGTCGAATGTTATGCAAATTAAAACCATTTAATTAAACGACCTTGACCTCTCCTCGTAACAACCTCGAGTTTGATCAAACTGTCAGCAGAAATAAACAAGCTTTTTATTAAAAAATACTAAATTAAATTTACAAAAACATGAAACTTTCATATATTCTTAAGAGTTTGAGGCTTTAATTGTCAAAAGAACATTCACCCCTGCAGCTTTTACAAAAACATTGAAATTCTCTGTATATGTAAGTTTAATTTCATTTTTTCTTTTTTTTTGATAATTAAAATCAAGTCTTTATTTTTTATTGTTTTAATTTTTAGTATTTATGATGTTAAAAAACTAGTTTAGTAATTTCTTACATATTTCGATATTTTTATTATTATTTAGTACCAGAGTTCTTGTGAAAATGAATCAAATGCGCCCAAATTCGATGGAATTGCGTTGATTCCGGTTCCATCATCAGATATCCATGCAAAATTCAGCTTAATCAGAAACCAGAAAATTGGACAAATTTAACTTGCAAGATATTACACAGATAGACAGTTACCGGGGTTGGTGAAAGTAAATAAAAGCTTGTTAAATGCCATCATTTCAGGTAGGTAATTTCCATTATTTTACAATACTTAACACATGCTGTAACACATACAAAAAAAATACATTCTGATTTGATCGCAGTTCTTCTAAAGAATGTCAAAAAAACTAATAAAGCTGGCATCGAATGAAGTTCTAAAAAAAGTCGACATACCCTAGGCAAATGGCATCCAGTCGAACAGAATGCAGTAAAATATCAGTCACTGTTTCTAGTTTCCATGAAATCGCGTTCGAAATTCGAGCAAAAACAGTGACAAGGGAGAATACCTCTTCCAATGACCCAGTTACTTTTCCCAGAACTGCCTAAAACAAAAGACGACAAACATTTTGGTATAATCACATAAAATAGCACACATCATTATTATTTATCACATAATCCCGCCTTTATAAACAAAAACAACATAATTTTCGTAAGACAAGCGCCAATACTAAACTTATACTCCATCGTTCACAACTTTTGTGGGTCGCAACTTACACGCGAAAGACTTAGATTTGTGTAAACAGGATAGGAAGGTTTATATTTGAATAAACAAATAAACATTGCTCTTATTCATCGGTTAGCTTTAGACTGACTATTAATTAAAATAATCAATCAAAATATAAAACAAAACACCCAAAGTCGTAAATTAAAATTAAAATACAGCATAAATTGCCGCAGAAATATAATATGAACATCAACCATCAAAATTAACTAGGAGCACCAAATCTTCGTATGTAAATCGAATCCTTGTCATCCATCTAGGCAATCCTATCCAAAGACAAACTGATCTAAGTTAGAATCACTCCAGTATTCAAATGTTACGGTGACCACAGCCGATTATAATGATTAAATCCGGAATTACGGGTCCTACGTCTTCTGGACCTCTATAACGCGTGATTGGGGTACTTCGGACCCCAACTTTGTATAATGTGTCGGGTGCGAAGTAATTTGTATGGCAATGAGATTAACATTGAGTAGGATTAGACGATTTTAATTTTCATTTGGATATATTATAATTTTAGGTACGCCTTCGTATGATGAAAGGGTTGCCCAACCCTTGCAGTGATTTATAGGGAAATTGGGGTAATCATTTTGGGGATTAGGAGGAACAAAGTGTCTTGGTAGATTTATATGAAACTATTTATCGGATGAGAATGAACAATGGTCATCCCGGCAAACTAATGACTGGTGCTGATGAGTCATCTAAAACAGTCCTAGTTTGCAAGGTGTGTACTGGGCACAATTTTAATTCTACCTGTAACCCTACCTATTTGAAATTCCAGTCACGCCTAGGCTTTTAGATTGAATACTGTGCCTACATAAAATCACACTTACAGTCAGCAAAACGTGTTCCGAATTAACTTTTTTGTGTTCCATTTAAAATATTCTCCTTTGTGATACATTTTTGTGCAAGTAAATTCAGGAATTAACTGTTACCTTTACAACTTAAATTGCCCGTAAAACCTTCTTTTTTTTGGGTGGAAAATCGTCAAATGGCTTCTCCCGCTCTGGGCGGTGAGAGAAGGCGTGTCAGACTTTTACTGACTAAAACCCACCCGAGTTCCTTCAGTTGGTAGGGCCATGGAAACTCTTTCGAACAATTCCACAACCCTAGCAGGGGCCCGTATATCATAACTACAACTGTCATTCTTTGACAGATTCTTTATTTTCTTTTTATGAAAATCTATACTATAACAAGGCTAACTGTCGTAAGGTATTAATTTCTAACTATCCATACAAGATGTTGTCAATTCTGCCATGTGTATACTGATCAGAATGCCTGTTATAATTTTTACTTACTTTATAAATTATCATATTCATTTTTACATGAGATATTCTCAAAAATCTCGTGGTGACTAAAAGAGAGAAATGTATAAGATTAAGGCCATTATAAAATAAATATCTTTATTTTATTTCTATCTCGGCAACACAAACAACACAGCAACATTTAATATCTAAGACCGAACTGAAATAGAGAGCGTGGTGGGTTGAAATCGGCTTATTATTATAAGCCGCCGCCAGCTTTCTAGGGAGTAAGGATTTAGGGCTTATAATTTAGGGCAACGGTATTTTGCTTGGGTTTTGTATAAAATCGACAGACAAACTACTGCTTACATAGTGTAAATACATTTTATAAAATGTTTCAATATAAGTTGACGTCGTAGTAAGTGAAGAGTTGAACTGGACTTATAGAATTTTCTTATAATTGACCACATTCTTTTCACTATGTTATAATTTTTCTTAAAACGGTTTTTCTCGTTTTTTAATAAATGACATAAGACAATTCCATACTATTGATTTGAATTGATCATCTCTCTCAAAAATTATTTCTTCAATAAGTAAGAATTTTTTGATTAATGTTTATCGACATTATAAACATTCATCGAAGATGATGGCTAATTATAATAAAACAAGAATGTTAATTGATACAACTTTGACTAACAAAATCTTTCACCATTACATAATTCACTTGTTCAGCAACATATTCTCTATAGAACTTTCTAACAACCAAGTAATCAACTTCATGCAAACAGCAATTAAAGGCCCAACAAACAACCAAATTTACTTTGAAAGTAACTAAGAACCTTTAATACATCAAGTGTTTAAAACATCTTGATTAAGTCCCGAATTGTACCGAATTACACAATTCGTGTGAGGGATCTTCGGATATATGTTTAAGGATGTGTGGATACGTCTTCGGCAAAAAGTTCGGCCGGCCGACTTATTATTATACAAACAGTTTTGATCTATCTCCCATCAATGGGACCACACAAGGCTGCATATGTTAATGCTTACTGACCCAATGTTTGAGGCACTGACTGAAAAACGATAGGTCATGATTTTGATCTCACTTATTACACTACCTATTCATCATCAGCAGCCTATAATGTTGCCACTGCTGGGACACATGCCTCCTCTCAGTTAGAGGGAGTGGGCCATAATCCACCACACGGGCCCAGTGCGGATTGGTAGATGTCACATGTCTTCGAATTTTTGGTTCTAGGACATGCCAGTTTCCTCACGATGTGTTCCTTCACTACCTATTACTGTTTTGTAACTACTTCAACTGAACCAAAAGTGTAATGTGTAGGGTTCAAACTCAACCAGCATTTCTCACAAATCTTCGCATTTGAGCTTTAGCCACTATAACTCCATATATAGCGTACAGTACTAAATATTTATTGTGACGTCTTATGTGCTATCTTGATTTAGGAATAAAAGAAGCACTTAAAGTACTGCGTACGTGTTACGCTCGTGAATTGGATTCTTCCTGCTACATACAAAGAATGTGAAGTATTTAATCTTATTCAAGCTGGAATATAAAAGGATTTCGGAGTGTGATACTAAATCACGGCGCACGCCGATGTTTCAGTTTGATAGTACTCGATCGGTTTCGAGACTGAGAAAGATTTTATGGTATTATTTTCGCATAGGAGAAAATATACAAAACAAATGTATTGAAAAGGTAAAAGCAACGTCACATAAAACATACAGTTCTTACTCGTATTTACTTGATCTAAGCTGGCATGTAAAGTAGAAAACGATCATATTATTATTAGTATTGATGATGTCACAAAATTCACTCATTGAATTGCAATTGCTGTATCAGTACAATGAAGTTCTCATACGGACCAATAATGGACAGAATATCTGGATGCACTATCTGAATTCCAACAACTGGCCCTAGATCGGTAACTGATCCAATCAACACCTATCGTTCGTTCCCAGCTTCGGATCTCGGCCTCGGCCAGTTCAATTATTTCCCAACACTATCACTCGCCCACAAACACCCACACGTCATTCTAAACAAACTAGTTAAACTGGAGCATTTATTTAATTAGTGAATTGCGTTCACCAAAACTTTTAGGAATAAACAGTTCTTTGTGAAGTGGTTGGTGAAGATAACGCAGAGTTTAGACGCCATTAGATGAATCAAGATGATTAAAATGACTGGTTCATGCAGTCGAAATTTTTCTGTGATTGATACATAACAGTGAAATAATATTGTTCCTACTTTCGATTGTATTTTTCTTTTTATAGTTACAAAATATAGGTGTAACCAAAGCATTTTTCTTATTATGGCAAAAAATTGAGTTTCAAGAAACGTAGAAATTTATTTTGTGGCACTGTATGATTTAAACCCGCACTTACTTCACGCTTTTCTGCGACTTACGAAGTCCATTTTGGCACAAATTCGTGACAAGCGTTTGTGTACAAATGGACTGTGAATAGTGTGTGAGATTAAGTCACACATACGATACGTGTGACTTAAGTAGACCATTACTGCTAATATCACGTTGTGCAATAATGAACTAATTAAGTCACATGTAACGTAACGTCCTATTTGTTCAGACACATTTTATTAGCAGTAGGCATAGATAATATTTTGTAATATAAAGATACCATAATATCTATGCCTATTCAGGTTTGTGTATGGATACGAAACTGAATTTCTTGAAACGATTTTGATATTACACACAATTCTCTTCAGTACTCTGAGGTGGTAATCTTGTAGGTAGTCGTTCACGATATATTAAACCAACCGACGTAGTTACGAACGTGCCCATATTCAAAGAGAGTGAGATACTGCTCTATGAACTACAAGAGTATTATTACAGCTTAACTACGTCTATCTATCATCCTTAGCAATATACTCCCACAGCTCCTCGAGACTTATGTTATTGCCGGCGACTTGCTTACCCGGCGGTCCATTTACTTAATTTCCTGCACTCACTCTTTCTGTATCAATTGTACCTTTCATTTCTACTTACAGTACTTCACTTACGTCATTTGATTGTTAGTGTTTCGTCAAACAAAAAAAGCTGCTTTTCGTTTAGTCCCAACATCAATGTCTACCGACATGTTCATTTAAAGTTTGTTCATTTATCCAAATGTTTTTAAACTTCGTTTCTACAAATAACATAACAAAGAAAGTAGGTACTTTAATGGAGAAGTATTTTTCGAGGATTTTGTTCAGCAGCTGAGAATGCTACAACATGTGTTACAATGTTCCGAACTTAGCATTCCTACTTAAACGTCTTTAATTTAAACTGTAGCATATTAAACTAACAAATCTTGAGAATATCCCTGAATAAGGCAATGTTCATAACTAAGTGAATTTAATCCGACTTTCAAGGACGCATTAAATGATGCGTGCAAAGATTTGTTTCCGAAATATCTTAGCGGAGCCTCCATGTATTTACATACATTTTTGCGTCGGTCCAACATAATCCGCTTGGTTTAGATGGATGAAAATCCGTATTTGGCCCGAGAATATTGTATATAAGTGTTTTTGAGAAACGTGCGGAATTTATGGGCCGTATACGTTGGGGAATTATTTAGTGCGTCCCGGTATTTCCCGTTTGTGATACGGAAATTTTCGGGAATTGTCCATTTGATCGAGAGGCGTGAATTCTGAATACTTGATGTAGATTTCTGATATTAACTTTTCCTAATTTTCGAGAGGATATAGTGATGACATAAATACATTGACTTTTAACGAGTTGGGTAAATTCTATAGCTGTTTTGTGCCAAGTTATGATGTGATTTAACAGTCAGTTTGCCTACTTTCTTTATAACATACTAGCCCTACGCCCGTGTAAATTTTTTACCTCTTAGCTATTTTTAAAATCGGTTAAGTAGTTTTAGAGTTTATCCAACACAAACAATTGTATAGATAATAAATCCTTTCCTCTTTATAATATTAGTGCAGATGTTATCACTTCTAGTCACGTTAGCAACGCTTAAGAGATTCAATTACTTAATTTAATCTACTCGTTGAAATGATGGACAGACCACAAACTTAACCTACATTATTTTATCAATATAAAATATTGCTTTGATCCCAGCAGGCCAGCAAGCTATAGTAAGAGGCCGGTCACGTAAGAATCAGGAATTTATAAATATTGGAGCCGACGGTCGCTCGCGTCGCTCTCCGGAATGACAACCGTTGGCTAACATTGCTCAAATCGAGAGCAATAATGTAGGACCCAACGTATACGATGTTCTAGATACTGAGGAGTCCCATATTTGTTATATGTAGGGTTTATGTAATAAATGTTAATATTGGCGTTGATAAAATAACAGAAGTATAGAACCAAAAGGTTGAATCGTCAAGTTAATTAAGTCTCCTTATTAAAATTAAAATAGAAGCTAAAATACTCATTACTGAACAGTAAACAAATAGATCTAGGTACACATAATATGTTTATAACTGGCATAGACGCTTTTACCTTAAATAACTTTACTTAGACAAAATTTATTTCAATCTCGTAATTAGTATTTAAAAAGTCATATAAGGTTTTAGGAACACAAAACATAACGTATGATTAATGCTATGATAGATATTTGAAATTGTGAAAATAAGAGCAATGGAGGCCAATAGTATGGCCGTAACTTACGAGTTGTAGGACGTATTTTCAGAACCGTAACAGATGCTCAACTTTGTGAACATAACTCCATAACTACTGCTCTCAAAACAGTAAATGAAAAATATGTGAGGAGACTGGCATGTCTAAAAACCAAAAATTCGAAGCCATGTGGCGTCTATCAACCCGCACTTAGCCCGCGCGGTATATTTGGGCTCACCTTCTCTCACAGAGAGGAGGCCTGTGTCCCAGCAGTGGGAACAATTTGAACCTATATTATTATTTTGACTAAGACTGAGGTCGTGGGTTCGATTCCCACCCAGGACAAATCTTTGTGTGATGAGCACAATCATTTGTTCTGAGTCTGGGTGTAATTTATCTATAATATGTGTGTATTTAGAAATATATAAGTATGTTTATCAGTTGTCTGGTTACTATAGTACAGGCTCTGCCTAGTATGGGATCAGATAACGTTGTGTTGGTTGTCCTAAGATATTATTTATTTTATATCATATACAAGCCGGCGCCCGATGGGATTTCCCCTCGGCAAAATTATAAACTTCAATACAAACTTTCATTCCCTTTAGGGGATTGTAGAATCCTGTTTTATTTAAGTTGATTATAACACTACATTGACCACGAGTTTTTAAGGCCTTAATTTATTGAGGCAAACACAGGCAAGGCCAGTTAAGCCGCCGACTGCCAGAGTCGCGAGATTGTTCGAAAGAGACACCGTGACCCTGGCACATGGGCAACTGAAGGAACACGGGTGGGTTTTAGTCAGTAAAAGTCTGAAACGCTCTCCCGCTCTCCTCTCCCAACAGCTGGAGAAATCATTTGATGATTTTCCATACAAAAAAAAAGCCGCCGATAACCTCCTAGGTATGATATGCGATATGCCATTAAAAAAACTGGCCAAGTGCGAGTCGGACTCACGCACCGAGGGTTCCGTACAAACCTGCAGGAATTCACGGTTTATGCATAAGGTTTATGTTTATGAAATTATTATTTTTTTTTTAATTTTTATATTTGAGTTGACTGAATGAAAGGTAAATTGTGGTTTACGATTTATGACGAATTAAAAAAAACTACTTACTAGATCTCGTTCAAACCAATTTTCGGTGGAAGTTTACATGGTAATGTATATCACATATTTTTTTTAGTTTTATCATTTCCTTATTTTAGAAGTTACGGGGGGGGACACACATTTTACCACATTGGAAGTGTCTCTCGCGCAAACTATTCAGTTTAGAAAAAAATGATATTAGAAACCTCAATATCATTTTTGAAGACCTATCCATAAATACCCCACACGTATGGGTTTGATGTTTTTTTTTTGAGTTTCAGTTCTGTGTATGGGGAACCCCAAATATTATTGTTTTTTTTTTCTATTTTGTGTGAAAATCTTAATGCGGTTTACAGAATACATCTACTTACCAAGTTTCAACAGCATAGCTCTTATAGTTTCGGAAAAAAATGGCTGTGACATACTCGGACAGACAGACATGACGAATCCATAAGGGTTCCGTTTTTTGCCATTTGGCAACGGAACCCTAAAAAAGACTAGCTTACTATCACCTCATCCCTCTCGCGCATGCACCTTTTCACTCTCCACCTTTTCCCCTTTTCCCGCCATTCTTGGTGACTGGCAGATTATATTAGTGACAGCCGCTACCACTACTCGTGTGGAGAAGACAGTGTTTTCATATCTATTAAATAGATATCTGAAGTATATCTACAGGGATGAAAGTCCAAAAGTTTTGATATTCTTGTGCAAAATTTCATGCTTCTAGACCTCCTGTATAAACGGGACAATTTTGCAATTTTATTAGTTAGAAATAAAAGTTAAGTAATGTTTAAGCAAAATATCTTTGAAATCAATTATCATATCGTAACTCAAAGAGCAAAACGTTATAAAAAGTTAAATAAATACACCGTCTTTTATTTGAGAAAGAAAGCCGCGACCCGAATGACAGAAAAACTTGTTAATAGGATTTTGAAATTTCAAAACAGAGACGAAAAATGAAGAAAAACTTTTAAAATTGTACCGGCCAAGACTTCCGCTTCTGTGTTGACGAAAATTTTCGCTGGTTTTAAAAGTTTGGGAACACAATATTATTTTGTTGAGGGCAAAGATTTTGTGCATTCATTTCATTAAAAGAAATTTTGTGTTTTTCGAATTCAGATATTATATATTGCGGAGATGTAACTTTGAAGCATGTACACGGAAATCAGAAGGCTAGGGAATATTTTTCTAAGCAAATTGACTGTCAACTTATATTATCCGAATATTATACAAATCACATGTTATTAATTGACAGTTATGATTTGATTATAATGACAATTGAAATTTTCAAATGGCCAAAATACGGCAAAATGTTGTAGGATAAATTTGATTGACTATTTTATTAACAGTGCCTATAAACAATACTTAAATACATACAAAAAAACAGTAAAACCAAGAAATCAGCATGATCAGAAGATGAGTTAGGGTTTTTTCCAATTTTTGCCTAGCAACAGCCTCTATACCATTAGTTAATTTGGTTGAACTCTTACAGTATGCAAACGATGACCTACATCGGTAACATACAAAGTTTAATTTATTGTCGTATTACGTCTTCATCTTATCTTTATATGTATAATTCTACTGTACGTGTGTATGTCACTAAACTCCTCCTAAACGGCTGAACCGATTTGAATGATTTTTTTTGTATGCGTTTGGGTGGGACCCTGGATGGTTTAAATTCACAAATCAGCCCAACAGATGGCGCTGCTATCGAGTTCTAGGACACGGGACAACGTTTGTACGGTCAGCTAGTATTATTATAAAATATCCGTTTAACTGTTTTACCAGACCACTCTAAAATTCATTATCATTCTTTAGTTCCCAAAGTACTTTATCATTGTTACAATTTGAACCAATTACGCAAATAGAATCAAAATTGTTCATTATACCTACCATCCAAGTGAAATTCATCTCGATTATACATTCTGTTTGATCAATATTCCGCATGTTAAATTGGTCAAAACAATGCTAGTCGGATTTTGTGATATTAATTCTGAATCGCTGTTAAACTATAGTCAAATTAGAATCACGTATTGTTAGTTGGCTGACATATTTTATTTATTTTGTATGTAATACGTAGCTTCACTATTATCTGTACTAATCATATTACAAAGCTGAAGAGTTTGTTTGGTTGAACGCGCTAATATCATGAACTTCTGGTTTGAATTGAAAAATTATATTTTAGTTTTGTTTAGCACATTTATCGAGGAACGGATCTACAACTTCATGCTAGGACCCTTAGGAAACGTGCAAAAAGAAAATAAGTCACGTATACCAAGTTACGAAGATATATTTTATCTTAATTTACCACGTTGACATCTTTATTTAAATATCCTCCTCATGATCTCCCAAAAAAATTAAAACTATTCCATAAACCTTTTGCTAAAGCCCAAATACTTTTCAAAAACTTGATCATGATTTTGTTCAAAGCAGTATAGCTTCGAATTAGTGAAGTGATAAATACTGATACCTTTTAAAATAAATATGTTGTTTATTTGGCTACGTAACACCATGAAAAAATTGTAGCAAATACGTTGTTTACTAGAATTATTTACATGAATAAGACAAACGTCAGATGGCTCAGTTGACCCTACAGGTGGGGTCAATTAAGCCACCCCACGGGGCTAGTTGAGCCAGTGGACTTAAAAGGTTGGTTTCATAAGAGAATTAATATAAAATACAAATAAAATCTTTCATACATCTTTAATAATCATCTTTGGTAATAATAGGAACGAATAAGGAAACAACAGAAACTTAAAAATCAGCTCAGCCTAATCACTGTCACAGTTGACGCAAACATAAACTGCACCAGCAGCAGAGGTGCACTTGACATGTGCCCATTTGCGGCAATCGGTGCACTGCAGCCACTCTTCGCCTGGAAGGCTATCAGAGTAGGCTTCGACGCAAACAAGGCAGAAATATTCCTCTTCTTCGGTGTCAGAAGGTGTGTTGCCCGTCTGTATCTTTTTCTTCTTTTGGACATTTTTAACTTTCTTAAGAGGTCTTGCCTCATCATCAGATTCAGAAGAACTTTTATAAAAAGCTTTTCCCATTGTCTGTTTTTTTTGTCTTGAGTATCTTCTTACTGCCCTTACTCTTCCGCTTACTCTGTTCTTCAGCAAGCTGGTCCTTCTCTGGTGTATCAGTCAATACGGCACAATTTCTCTTTTTCCTTCGTGTTTGCTGTTGATTCCGTGGCCCTGCTTTAGGAAATGGTCTCACCAATTCTGGTGAAAAGACAACATCATCTTTGAAGGTAGATGACGTTGCAATATTAGGCCCTCGATTTTCTTTGTCATTCCATGAGTTTTGGGTAGTTGATACAGTGACTGGCGATTGCGATGGTGTTACTGCATAGGCTAGCTCAACTTCAATAGCTAGTGAAGGTATATTAACTTCCAGGTCTGGAGATTGTAACTCTGCAATTGCTTCTCTCTCTCTCGCACCACTTGGCTGTGCTTCAGGTTGAGGCTCTGGTTCTGGACGATCTGTTACAAAAGCAGGCATGAAGTCCTCTTCAGTGAAAATGAGGCTATTGTACGGGTAAATGCCAGTTCTCCTATAACCATTCGTTATGTTTGTTGGTGTCATTGCCAACGGCAAAGCCGTCGCAACTAATTGAGGTATGTCATATATAGTGATAGTTTTCCCAGGATTGCTGCGAAGCCATGCGTCATGTGCCGATGCAAGATATCGCTTGAAAGGGCCATACACTGACACGTCTAATGGCTGCAGCTTATGTGTGCAATGGGGCGGATACGAAAGTATAACTACCCAATTTTCTTTGGCAAACTCAACTGTTTTAATAGCCAAATGCGAAGAATGATTGTCCAGCAGTAGTAAAACCAGTGACTCTTGCGATGGTTTAACATAATGAATGAAGTGTTGCATAAAATCATAAAACTCGTCATCAGTCACCCAACCGCTTCCATTACCGCGTCCAATACACTCTGGTGGTCCGTTTGCTATAAAATGAGGCTTAAACTTCTTACGGGGGAATATAAACATCACGGGAATTGTATTGCCTGAAGCCGATGCAGCTCCAATTACAGTAACATTAGTGCCTCTTTCGCCTGAGGTCACAGAACCAACGTTATGTTTTCCCTTTGCTGCTATAATTTTAGCAGGTCTCATCACTGTTGGAACTCCTGTCTCATCTACGTTCCAAATTCTGGAAGGCGGAAATTTATACTTGTCTAGAACTTGGCCTAGCTTATCAAAAAATAATTGCACATTCGTTTTATTGAATGATGTCGCTCTTCCGAGACTAGTGGGCTCTGGTTTACGAATAGACAGTTCAGAATTCCTTTTAAGAAAAGAGGTCATCCAGTCTTTTCCTGCCATCTTAGTTATTTGCCAATTCTCAGGAAACTGTCTATTATACTTAACAGCGCATTCGTACGCTAGGCGGCGGACATCTGCTGGAGTTAAACCATAATATATAGATGCAAGCTTGATCAGATACTCTTTTAGTTCTTTTTCTTGTTCCTTAGAAAATACTTGCCGAGGGTTAGTGTATTCTTGAAAGACATCAGACTCAGGACTATGTTTTAATTTATTGACATACCTCGAAAGTGTGGTTCTATCTATTTTGTTATCTTTTGCCACTTTTCGAATACTTTTGCCGTTGATAACTTCTTCTGCGGCACGTTTCATCAGATCTTTGGAGACTATAGGTCGTTCAGTTTTTCTTTTGTAGTTTCGCATCCTGAAAACAATAAATACTGTTGTAGAAAGTTTCATAGATACTTGGGGTTATTTGAACACCGGGTTTTAATGCAACTTGATAACAATTTAGCTATGAAACATGCTAGCACAGCACAACATCAAACTGCAACTGTGGGGTCAAATGAGCCATGCTCACGAGACCCCGTATGTTTTGGCTCAAATGACCCCTTCCCCATTTTATTACCAATCGGATCGAGCCACTTAAAAACTAATAATGTTACATTAATTTTGATTATGTCATCGTATAAACACATTATTATTAAATTAAATTATACTTACTTGATTGCCGTAACACAACAAACATGGGCTGGATACCAAAAGTTACGACAAACTGCTTTTTTTACTTTTGGCGCGAAAATAGAGTCAACGTATGCGCACACTTAAACCGAACGCCGGCCGGCTACTGACGCAACAGCAGCCGAGCCGCATACCCCTCCCGCTTCTTGTGGCGTCCCTCCCTTGTATCTAACTTACACCGTCTGTGTACTAGTGTGTGTGGCGCAGGTGACCCCGCGGCTCATAAGACCCCGCTCTGCCTACACAATAATTTCCGAAGTCGTCAAAGACTTTGGTTTTACATTTCCGACTTCCGAAATTTAAGCTGTTTTGAAATTTGTTGTGTTTTTTTTAAATAGTCTTTATCTTCTACTTTATTGTTTGGTACCATCTCGGCACAAATTCGTTTTACCACTACTTGCTACGATAGTGAGAGACGGTTATTTTAACAACATCGCTCTCTGTTTTTGGAGGTGGTTTACGAAAACCAAGCCACATACCTCTCACTAACCCCCTAATACTTACCATACTTCAAGAACCAGTCAACCGTACACAATAAATTCCCAGCCATTTGTCGATATATACTCGTCGAATAACCAACCAGAAGCATCCCCACGCTGAAGATTAATCGACCGTGAGAAAAATGAAAGAGCGATGTTACCTTACGAACGTGTCGCCATTTATTATGCGAGTGTTCCATTATTACTGCGTACATACGGGCTGGAAGAACGCCCAGCGAAGTAACGGTCAAGGTCGTAGAAAATGTTAGAGGCTGATTTTTTCCGGGTAGAAAGTCTGAAAGTGGCACCGGTAACTGAAAAGTTGTGTGAGAATCGGCATGAACTAGAAACAAAAATTCGAAGACATGTGTCATCTACCAGCCCGCACTGGGCCCGTGTGGATAACGGTCTACTATAGACGAGGCCTGTGTCCCAGCAATGGGAACATTTTGAGCTTATTACGTATGAACGGTTTTATTTTTTTATTTGAATGGGAAATCATCAAATGACGTCTCCCGCTTATGGGCGGAGCGGGAGGGCGTGTCAGACTTTTACTGACTAAAACCCACCCGTGTTCCTTCAGTTGCCCATGTGCCAGGGTCACGGTGTCTCTTTCGAACAATCCCGCGACCCTGGCAGTTTTGTACGGTATGGACATGCGATTCGGAGGAATGAAGAATATATTGAGTATAAAGTTTAAGCAGCTATTTTGAATAGTGTTAGACGAAAGCTATTTATGTTTATGAATATTTTGGTTCTGTTTGAGTGAAAACCAACAACAAAACAATATTGTTTTGTTGTTGGTTTTGATATGTGAAGACGAGTTTAATGAACGCTGCTTAATCTAAACTAAACTTGGTTTGTTTTCGGAAACCTTTCGTATTGTCCAGTAATTCATGTTGAATGGCTATTAAGGGAACATATTCATTTAAACTAATAGTAGAATCAAGCGTTCGAAATAATCTTTTCTTTTTAAGTATCTAAACTAATACTACTGCCTAAGATTTAATATAGACGTTCGTTGTTTACAACTTTCAAATTAGTTCGCAATTACAGCAACTTATAAACGGCGATGGAAACTATCCACTATCGTAAGTGAACTTTCATGAATATCCTTGAAGTAATCGAGTTTGTTCGTGCTCATTGACTCTGATGTTCACGCTTTGCCTTATGAGGTGAGCAAAATTGCAATTGAGATGTGAAGTTTACCGTGGAGGGGGAGAAACTATGTGCAATGGCTTGTTTAGCATGGGGTTGTACTGACGCATACAAAGAAAGAATACTGTAAGAATGTCTTACGTTTTAATTTTTTACTTTTTTCCCTCTTACTTCTCTAATGGTTTCGTGTTCTTGCAGCTTCTGAGTTGCCAGGTTTAGGGCATTTTATGGGCTTTAAGATGTTAGAAGAGCTCAGACATTACTGATACAAATTTAAAAAAAAAGTTTCTGTTTATAGGGTTAAAATTTGGGAAAAAGGAAATTCCTTTATGCGTTGCAAAACCAGGGTAAGTAAAGAACGTTCGGCCATTCGTTCAGATAATGTGGTGGTAGTTACGTGGCGGCCAACCGCTGTACGCAATCTGGGGAAATTAGCCCGCCCATCAAACTACGATTTATTTTCAAAGTAGAACGTTAAGGTTGCTTATCATTCTACCAAAGCCTGTGTCCCACAAACAAAATGCGCATTCCCCGCCCGGAGAACAAAGGTTGATATAAATTCACACTAATATTCTTTGCGTTCATCATTGTTTTGTTTCCCACTACAAACCTAACTGTTATTGCCGCTACAATTTTTATTGGAGCCAATGTTTTTGTATGAATAAAAAGGGCTCCGAACATTCTAGGCCCCTGTTGTAATGGATGAACTTCTTAGAATGATTTGTCATATTCCTTTCTTGTACCTATGTCGACGATTCTGAAAGGTTTTGGAGATGTAGATGCGGATTGTGAGGAATTATCGTATGTTTGATATAACATGTATATTGTTGGAGTAGTCTGCGTGACGTGTAGGTAAATACATTTTTTTAGAGTGATAACCATTTAGTAAGTACAATTTTATAGCGCTTAGTGTTATTTCAAGAAGATCATGATTTAAATTTAGGAAAACAGACCAATTGTTCGTCTTGTAACCTTGTCTTTTCTTGACTCAGCTTTAATTTCTTAGCAGAACAGTCTCTCGAATATCTTATTTGATTTCTTAGACCTACAACGATAAGCCAGAATCATTTTGAGAAAATTGTCCAAGGTACGGTGTACAAATACTCCGCACAGTTAGCTTAGCGAAGTTTGCTCAGGACAGAATTAATTTCTTCATTTTGTTATTCTGGGTCGTAATTTGGAACTTAATATTGTGTTTTTAAATTACTTGTTTGAATGTGTTTCTAAGTTTGTTCTATGATACATATGTTGGAATTGAAGCTAAAACTGAAGGTTCACTTTGATTTAGATTTTCACATTTCAAAGCGAATTAACGTTTCAAAAAGATATCAGAAACTTTTGATAGAAACGTCTATCTTTCGACTTTAATAAAAATGAAAACAATGGGTAGGTAGGTTCTGGTACTTTAAAAGATTATGTTCGCAATATTAGATTTAAGATTTTCAATAGTTTCTCAAGAGGATTGAAGATTTAATAAAATTCTAAGGTAGTCTCAATCTACCTCAATATACTGAGGTATATTGAGACTAATTTAGATTAATTTTTTTCATTTTATTTGAAGTAAATAATTGAATCATTAACTTTAGCAATTCTCGTAAAGTGCACACAATATCTCGAGATTTAAGTCTTATAAAATAAAAGAACACTCTTGACAGCAAGTGAACGATGAAAATGCCTTTTCTGTAGAAACTTGAATACATCAAAGTCTATCTTAAAGACATAATCAATGAAGGCCTCTCAATAAAGATAAGATGACTTGAGTAATTTTCTTCTATTGTAAAACAAAATTGAAGTCCATGACTAGTGTATTTTCAGGCTAAATAATGAAGTTTGTAGATACTGAACAAAGTATAAGGAATACGGTCTGAATAAGGTCGAATCATAGAATAAGAATGTATAGAACTGAGAATCTCTCCGAACTATTAACCAACAGTTTTGAGGCGTATGATATGTTCAACACATTCAAGATGGTACCGTCTATTCTGGCCCGGTTCTACGTTCTGCGCTCGATTATCAAACAAATTGAGGGCCCTATTTTTGCTGGGTCTGTTCAGGTCTTTGCAGTGGAAGAGACCGCCACTGTAAATACGAACGTGGGTGTGAAGGAAAGTTACTACTTTAGTTATAATAACATACGCACTGCAAAGAACGTGAATAGTACACAACACTTCTATACGGATCCGTATTCTATGGTCGAGTGCAGAGAAAAGCGTTCGCTCAACTCTTGATATATTGAGCTCGATATTATGTGCGGCTAGGATACATTACGTTTGCTCTCTGTGGCTTAGAAGCACGCAGACTTTTGGTGCAAGTAATAAGAAAAAGAAATAAATGCATCTAAGATGAATATTGAAACTTGAGCAATTCTATAAGCAAAAACTCTAACGAGAGTTGAACTAAATCTATTTTAGTCAAAACTGAACATCCCAATTCACACTGTGATGTTAATTTTAGGAGTAAATTCCAGTCCTCTAACTAAAAGTACCTGTCGGTAATACACCTGTAGGTGTAAGAGGAACACAGCCTCAACTGATATATTACTTTTAATATTATGCACGCACTCTCTGTCTTGAAACACGCGATATGGTACAAGTTAAGGGAGATATCAGATTCATGAAAGACAATGAAGGTGATGACAGTAAACTTTATTTTATTTATTTGGGAAAACAAACACTTACACACTACAATATTATACAAAATTTGATCTAAAGAGTGAGTACATGTGTAAGCCATAACATTTTCCACATATTATAAAAACAAGTTATAAAGTTAATGCGACGTGCGCTTACAGTTTATAGGTACAAAAAAAAATACATTAAGTGTTACTGATAAAATTAAAAATTAAGATTAAGAAGAACACTAAGCCAGCAGATATCGCGTCAGTGTCCGTAGAAGACGGTGGGATGAACTGGATAAAATAAACGACCACTAGTCCATAAAAGCCTGGGTTTGCAAGCACTAGAACTTATGGGGGGGGGGGGGAGGCTTTGCCTAGCTGTATAGGCAGTGGGATTATATAGGCTAATAGTAACAGTAAGTACTTGCGTCAGTGTTTTGTCAACTGCCATTTAACTCATAAACTTCAAAAAGTGCTGTTGCTCAGTTAAATCGGATATTTCTGTTTCGTTTTTAAGTTTCAAAACTAAATATCTTGTATTTTTAATGCAAAAATGAGCTCACAAGAGAAGAAAGAGTCCTCAATATTGATAAAAAGAAAGTGATTCAGCTTTAATGACCCATCAAAACCCTCACGTTGTTCTTCCCGCTGGATCTTCTTTCTTTAACCAACCCGATATTGTACGAATAATACGCAATACCTCACCCGTTGATAAATGGACACACGTTACTTTGATAACATCGGTGATATGTTTCACGTTTTTCCCCTGTCATTTTACTCTTGGAGAGTAAGCTGCGATTTTATAGCCATTGGACCTTGTTGAAGAGTTAATTGGAAAAGTCGTGGCTTTCATTTGATTGAGGATTTAGTATTATTGTACTTTTATTACTGTTTCCTGAAAAGTTTTGTTCATTTTTGGTTTAATTGTTTCTCTTTACAGCGGGCAAGGAAGGGCTGCGGGAAGGGCTTGTAGCTAAGTAATAACAGCCGCACGGGTTGATCGTTTAGGTTAAGCTATGCTTGCCGTGGTTGGTCCGTGGATGGGTGACCATCTTTACATACCAAGACCCTTCTGTGCCTCGGAAAGTACGTTAAGCCGTTAGTCCCAGCTGTTTTTCGCAGACAGTCGTTACGGGTCGTCAGACGCCCGAAAATCTGTCAGCCAGTCTTACGAAGGGGTATCGTATTACCCAGTAACAGGATTGTGGAGGTCAGATAAGCAGTCGCTCCATGTAAAATACTGACTCAGCTGAACCCAGTTAGACTGGAAGCCGACCCCAACATAGTAGGGAAAGGGTAGGCAGATGATGATGTTTCGCTTTACAGCTTTTTTTTGGCATTTTCGTCTGTCTAGCTTTTATTTAACTATATTGGAGTCAATTTTCAGTCTAACCCAGCCTTTCCCAAAGTGGGCGATAACGCCTCCTGTAGACTCTATACAACGCCCCCATTTTTTTTTCTGGATTTCTTACCCTTTAAGGCCTGCAGCGCCCACAAGGGGGCGTTCTCGCCCACTTTGGGAAAGGCTGGTCTAATCGAACGCAGCCTTGATACTTATTTCTCCTGTGCCAAAATTTTGTCAGAATTTGGTTTGCTATCTATACCGTGACATTTAAGTCGTCTTACAACGGCAACCCACTTCATGGATACATGAAAAGGGTTGCCGTTGTAAGACGACAAATGACTACTAAACATCCATAAGAAAAAAAAAAAACATTTAAATAACTAAAAAATAAAAATATTATTCATTATGATGACGCGTGACATAGATTGTAATTGAAATTTTGTATCATGGAAAATGGCATGATCGTGTCGACTCGTGCGCTGGGTAGTTATGTTCTCTACCATATGATACGTAAATATTATTAACAGGATGTTTCATAATTCTAGTACATCATTAATTTTTTTTTAAACCTATTATCTTAATTTTATTAATGGTAACAATTTCTTAATGACGCCTAGAGGTATATTATGTCGGATACATTGAGTGGAAAATCTTTGTGAGACGAAAAATGTCACGGTGTATATTTATTCAATCCAGCCTCAATAGGATCATTTTGGTTGACTCGTTAGGAATTAGGTCTTATTTCAATTAGTCGTAATAATAGTCTTAGTAGTCTATATTCAAGTACTTGGTGTGATTCTGTCTGAAGTACGAAACATAATACTTATTCTAGTAAGGCATGATAATCTTTCGATTGATCTTGCGTAGGCAGATGATATAGGTTATAGGATTAGGGGATCAATAAGATGTCTATCAAAGAAAGGGATGCATGCAAGATTCTATTGGAATTGCTTTTATATAAATGTAAGTAAGAATGTGTAATGATGAAGAGGCTGGTGTAGTTTCATAAAGATAACTTTTTGTACGAATATATTAAACTTTTACGAATAACTCTTTTAAGAATTTTTCGCCTTTAACGATAGCCAGTGTAGAAGAAGCAAAGTTTTTCTTAATGCTCTTGATTTTCTTTTAATGTTGTTTAATGTTATAGCTACTTAAAAACACTTTCCAACTTCCTTCTTAGCCATTAGACTATGCTAAACTTAAGTAGTTATTTCCATTCCAGACCCATTTAAAGCCAGTTAACCGTTTATTCCATTGTTAAGTCTTACATTCTAATATCACACTTCAAAAACCAAACAATTAGCACTAAATAAAACCTTTGTTAAAGTTTAAAATACTGATATCACGGAACGGTTAATTCCGTCTATTGTCTGCATGAAAATTGCATTCCACTATTTCTATAAAAAAGTCCAAATTAACCGAGTGAGATTCGACAATGGAAATAGAATCTAATGTTTTGGGTAGTACGTGTTATTTGGAGTGTAAATGGTAATTTTGTTTTTTTTTTTAAATACAATTCGTCTCAATTCGTTTAGGTATTAGACGTCGGATACACGTGGTTTACTCGGACATGTTGATCTAGCATTAACTCGTGGTTTTGCGCTAAAGTTGGAGCTTTGTTAATTCTATGTTTATTGTGTTAATGTTGTGATGAGGAAAGTTTTTATTTGCTCTGGATTATGCGCTTGCATGCAGCATTGTGTTCAGTGAATGTGAATTAATTATTCAAAGCGCGTTGGTTTTAAAATGCAGATGGTATGTTTAATGCTGTGTTTACTATATTAAAATAATAACAAATTCATAATTTTTAATTTTAATTCTCTAGTAGATGTAATTAACAGGAACATTACATTAAGTAAGTACTAACTGCAGCTCGCGACTTCGTCCGCGTCAAATTTTTGCTCCCCTGACCCTTCCCGTCGCATCGAATTGCCTGCCAGTTTTCATCCATTTATCGTTGCTGCTCCACTTCTTTTAATCGTAGCTTATTGTTATATAGCCTATAGCCTTTCTCAATAAATAGGCTACCTAACATATATTTTTTTTCTATTCGGACCAGTAGTTCCTGAGATTACCGTGTTCAACCAAACAAACAAACTCTTCAGCTTTATAATATTATAGTATAATAGTGTAGACAAAAAATGATTGACTTGTAAAATTGTTTGTACAAGTCTACTTACAGAATAAAATCATTAAACAAATAACACTTATTTACGTATTCGGTCGTATGATTGTATTTAGAACGAATCTTATATTGTCATGAACCCCTTACAAAAACATTTCCCAACATTCTTACGCATGACTCATAATCATATCAAAAACAAGAACATGCTTTGATGTAACTTCGTCTTTCGTCGCTTTCATGTCACTCCTTTGACATCTTTTAACTTTGTTGCCTTACCAACATAATTATTTGGTATATCCATTCAAAAAAGGACTCTACCTCTCATTTATAAAGGTTATGTTGGCAAAATAATTGATGTTTGTCAGAGAGTATCCACCGTTTGTCTATCAGTATCCTTTCCTTCGTTTTAATGCAATACCGTTTTAATGAGGATGGATGCAAGGACTTAGCCTTGTTTATATGAAAAGCTCTTTGAATTTGCGACGATTGTGAAACAAAACAGAAATAATAATTCTTAGAACATGATAAATCTGCGGGTTGCCCTTTTGTAAGTTATCGTGATTTAAGAAAGTTGTGTTGGTTTGATCTTAGGGACTTTCTTAGAAATTCGCCCGAAAAAATACCTGCAAGCTGAAATGTTTGATAAAATCTTGGATAATTCCAAAAATCATGGAATGAAAAATAAGACTCCTTATGCCCACAAATATCAAAATAATGAACTACAAGTAACTGGCTGTAAGAGCCGACTAATGCTAACCTGAAATTATTTGCTACAAATTATTAGTTCTCATAAGAATTTATAGTAAGTAATTTCATCACAAAAATTACTCATAATATTATCCACGCAGATAGATAATAAATATCTAATAATAAATATGTTAGGACAACCAACACACCATTATCTGATCCCAAACTAGGCAGAGCCTGTACTATGGTAACCAGACAACTGATAAAATATACTTATATATTTCTAAATACATACATATTATAGATAAATTACACCCAGACACAGAACAAATGATTGTGCTCATCACACAAAAATTTGTCCTGGGTGGGAATCAAACCCACGACCTCAGTCTTTGCAGTCCGAGTCACTAACCACTAGACTAACAGGCCAGTCAAAAGAAAAAGAAGATGATTTAACGGATTCTTAAACAGAAGAAGACGCGTGTTTTAAATACGGTGTAGATTCTACGCTCATGAGGGGTCTATGTCTCAAATACGCAACCTTGGAGGCACATGTCGTAACTTTCGATGTTCATTCTTGCACGCTCATTACTTTGGTACTAACTAGGAGTTTGGCAAAGGGAGCATAGTATACTGAATAGATTTGTAGCTTTATTATCGAATTTGTGACACTAAATATGATACGTTCCATGAGTGGCTATGGTTCTGCATACCGTCATGATGATAGAGAATTTGGAAAATTTAACTGACACACGTTTAAAAGTAGATAATAATAAAATATCTTAGGACAACCTACACACCGTTATCTGATCCCAAACTAGGCAGAACCTGTACTATGGCTACCAGACAACTGATAAATATACATAAATATAATTCTAAATTCTATAGATAAATTACACCCAGACACAGAACAAATAATTGTGCTCATCACACAAAGATTCGTCCTTGGAATCGAACCCACCTAATATTTTTTACAAAATGTACAAGAAATCGATATTTACAATATGATCAACAATGGCTACAGCAATGACGATTTTTCAATATCTTACCAATATACAATTAGTTTGATAACTCATCTCAATGCCAGAAAATTCATATTTATGGTTGCCAATATAGGTAGTATGGGTTGAGAATAAACCAAAATAAATAATGATAACTAACTAAGTAAAAAATTATTCCATTCCAATAAAGCTATATACACATATAAAAACCCTCAACCGTTCGTCCCATTTAATTAAACGAAAACCAAAATTACGGCAACATTTTTCTTGTAAAAATTAAAATTAGGTAGACAGGAACGAAACTTTTAGGGAAGCTGTTGCTTAAATGACAGGCGAATTGTTACAAATATAACTTGGTAATAGAAATAAACAAATTACTCCAGCCGCTTCCTGAATTTCCAATTCTAATCTGTCTGAGCATCATTATGGAGGACAAAGAAACTTTTCACTAAGCACGTAATGAAGGCTGGAAATGAAACTTAGAGAACTACTGGAATATTAATGTCAGTCATTGTTTTCTTCAAAGAATTAAAATTTACTTTCAATGCTAAATTCTATTTTTGGCGGAAATGTTTTAAAACAGGTATCGGATTAAAGAAATCGGACGGCTGTTAGATCAATTAAGAAAGATCAAAAGACTACTGTGTCAGCTGCTGTATATTGCTAAATTGGACTAAGACAGTAGAAATCGTAACTTTAAATTATAAATCATAACAAAAAACCATTTCGGATCGCCTTTGCATCGCCAACAGACCCTTAAATCTGACATCTATTTCGGGCCTTGTAGCATCCGTCCTCTTCCATTATCGTCCCAATTTTTTTCGCACATCCACTTTGATCAATAACCTCTCCTTTGATGTAAGTGGGCGTATCAAAAAAACTGACGAGACACGTTCCCTGACGGCTGGAGGGCACTTGGACACTGACGTCAAACTTGCGGATCTTTTAAGAGCCAACTCGTTTGGCTTCAAAGTGAATGCGTCAGCGTTTGCGGTCCAGAGCTTGAGGCCTCTCGATTCGCGTCATCCAAGTCGAAACGCGCTGTTGTCACGTCGCCGGCATGAGTGGCTTTCATGCTCTGATTTTTGTCACGAATTTTCTGAACAAGGCATTTTTGTTTTCACATGTTTGTTATGTATAGATTTTATTCTCGCGTTTTGAAATCAAAATTAAAATGGAATAAGCATTTGAATGTATATTTCTGAATCAACTAATCTAAATATTGTTCTAATATATAGCACCACCTTCGTTTAACCCTTTATAGGACGGCTCATACAAAGTGGCCAGTAAACTAAACAGTGAAGAGTGAAGAAGTGACCGTCCACTTCAAGGTCCTAGGTACCTTGAAGTGACTGTCCACCCTTTGTAGGACGGGTCATACAAAGTGGCCAGTAAACTGAACAGTGAAGAGTGAAGAAATGACCGTCCACTTCAAGAAGTGACTGTGCAGTTTACTGGCCACTTTGTATGAGTCGTCCTATAAAGGGTTAAATAATAATTATCTTTGATATCATTTGCAATGATTTTGAAGTGTTATAAATGTCATACAAATAAAGACAGTAAGTGAGGGCTGACAACAAATATTTGTCACTTTTTTCATTATATATAATGTAACAACGTTTTCCTCGATCCCCAGTGGACTCATAAAAGTCGGATAACAACCAATCCAAAGATTTAATATTTTTGTTCACGAAACATAAAGCAAATAACTTTTGATAAATAGTAGGTGTGTCAGGACCCCAAATGATGTTTTATTACAATTTGTTTGGGGCTCGACAATTTTTCGTGATTTATAGAATTTCATTTCCTTTATTTCTAAACTTCTGTTTGCTACTTTATTTCACTAACGTTCACTAATAGAGTTTAATTTTGTTTTGTTACAGGTACTGAAATATCCTGGTGAATAATTAACTAGACTTAACAACGTACAAATCTTTTGGTTAAAAGCTTCCAAAAAAGGTAATGCCAATGATGATATTTTTTTCGTGAAAATTCTGCTTTAAGATTTATGTTCGATTCATGTTGACCTACAGATTATTCTGTTAGTTTATTTATCTTTTGCCGGCGGCTTGCCTGGAGGTTGGAAATCATCCCACGCGAACGTACAACCGGGATAAAAAGTATCTTTAATGTTAATTTTTGTGTTAATTCAAACCACTATCTGAGTTAAATTTCATTCAAATCCAACTAGCGGTTTTTGTGTGATTAAGTAACAGACATCTAAACATCCAAACTTAGAAAGTTTCATACTCGTAATGAACCGGAGTCAATCGAAAACAAGTCATTTCAAAAAGATTTTCTTCTTCTTCTAAGTCGCGTTCTTCATTGCTGAAGGTCGTGTCCCTGAAAGGCTTTCGTGGCTTTCTGAATGATGCTCTTCCATTTCGTTCGGTTCTCGGCTTCTCTCATGGCCGTTGTAACAGAGAGTCCAGTGAAGGCGGTTACTTGGTCGGACCAGCGGTTAGGTGACCGGCCGCGAGGTCTTTTCCCATCTACCTTACCCATCACCACCAACTTTTCAAGGTTATCCGGTTCCCGACCGAGAATCCTCTGGTAACAGATAGTTGGTAGTCTATCTCTTATCCGCAGCTGTTCTAGGATAGATTTATTCGTCCTCTTGGCGGTCCATGGTATGCGAAGCATTTTTCTCCAGCACCACATCTCAAACGCTTCTATCTTTTTACGTTCTATTGCCCGAATCGTCCACGACTCTGATCCGTAAAGGAATATCGGAAAAACCAGTGTCCGGATTAGTCTCACCTTGGTGACATTGGAGACCTTTCTGTCCTGCCAAATACATGCCAGCTTACTCATCGCCGCTTTAGCCATTTGCGTCCTTCTCCTGATCTCTCTTTCGCTTCCTCCCTGGTCAGTAAGTAGCGATCCGAGGTATACAAACTCGCTGACAAAATCCGTCTGCGAGTTCTTTCGTCCTGGAGAGTTGATCGGTTCTGTCGATGAGCATGACCTTAGTCTTCGACTTATTGATATTGAGTCCCACCAGTCCACTCTCCTATTCGACTTTACGAAACAGATCAGCCATTTCTTTTTCTGATGATGCAAAAAGTGTAGTGTCGTCCGCATATCTCAGGTTGCTGATCTTTACTCCCCCGACAGAGACGCCTCCCTCCCAGTCTTCCAAGGCTTTCCTCATGATGTATTCACCATATATATTAAAGAGAATGGGAGAAAGAATACACCCCTGCCTTACCCCCTTTTCTGGCTTGAAGGGGCCTGAGATTACGTCATTAACCCTGACCATGGATACTCCGTCTTGGTACAGATTAGCGATCAACGAAATGAGGTGTTGAGGTACGCCCATCTCTTGTAAGATGGTCCACAGACAATCCCATCTGACACAATCAAACGCCTTCGAGTAATCGATGAAACACATTAATATGGGTGTGTTGAACTCTCGGCTTTTCTCAATAATTTGCCTCACATTAACAATCTGTTCCTTTGTACCTCGACCTTTCACAAAACCCGCCTGTTCACTGGGTATCTGCCATTGGAGGTACGACTGAAGTCGTCTGTTGATTATATAAAGCAGTATCTTGCTAGCATGAGATATAAGTGCGACTGTCCGGTAGTTCCCGCACGTTCTTGTGGAGCCTTTTTTGTGCAGAGGAATTAATAGAGACTCTTTCCAGTCAGTACACCACTTTCGTGTTTTCCAGACTTGATTGCATAGGTCAAGCATTATCTTCACCCCTCGATCCCCTAGGTGTTTAAGCTCTTCAGCAAAAATTTTGTCTCTACCGGCTGATTTGTTTGATTTGAGTTTGTGCAGTGCACCTCGGATTTCAGATTCGAGGATGTCGGGTTCCATGCTTTGCTTGTCCACAAACGAAGTACTTGGCGCTCGCGCTACAGAGTCGGTATACAGACTTTCACAATATGATCTCCATCTTTCCGTAACTTGATCTATCTCGGTCAACAGTCTTCCCTCCTCATTTTCTATAGCCCATGTTTTCGGCTTGAATTCTCGAGTGATACTTTTAATTTTCAGGAACAGATCCCTTGTTTGGAATTTTTGCGCATGATTTTCTATGTCCTGACAAACAGAATTCAGATAGTCATTATAGTCCCTGTGACATAGACGTTGAACCTGTGCCAAAATTTCCCGGTAGTCTGCAGGCGCACCCTCAACATTGCCTTGGAGTAGTTCCTTTCGATCCCTGATGGCCTTCCATGTTTCGTCGGTTATCCATATCTTTCTTGGAGCATTGCCTGCCTTGCTCTGGCTCTCATTGCGTGATGAAAGGATGAGATTTTTAACTCTGTTCCAGTTGTCGTCAGTGTCGCCATGACAGTTTATGGCAAAGTTAGATGATTTGGTCTGAAATGACTTACTGAAGGCCTTGAGCTCTCCAGGTTCAGGTCTCCTTTGTTTTGGTTGAACTAATCGCTGGCATCTTTTCAGTTTGAGGCACATCTCTGCTACTAGGAGTTTGTGGTCGCTTCCGCAATCTGCTTCAAGATACGTTTTAGTGGAGCTTATGCACGATCTCCATCTCTTGTCGACAGCGATGTAGTCAATTTGATTTCGTGCTCGATCACCGGGCATTATCCACGTATACAGTCTCCTCGGGTGGTTTTTAAAGCAGGTGTTCATGATCGTTAGAGAGTTTTCAGCGCAGAATTGTAACCATTTCTCGCCCCTGTCATTTCTGCTGCCAAGTCCATATTTACCCACAACGTCCTTTAGGTGGTCATCTCTTGACGTGTTCCCTACCTTAGCATTAAGGTCTCCCAGTAAAACTGTGATATCTCTTTTTGCCAGACTTTTCAGAGTATCGTCGAGTTGGTTACAGAATGCTTCTGCATCCGATTCTGTTGAAATAAATAAATAAATAAATACATTGACACGACATGGTTTTGTGTTGATTCTCAATGTTAGTATCCGATCACTTACCGGGTTATATCCTAGAACCAATTTGTTGACTTCAGGAGACACAGACACAGCCACGCCATTTTTACTTTCATTTTCTGGGCCTGAAAAGTATACAGTGTGGCCCTTCGGAGTTATATAGTATCCTGAACCTCTCATATGAGTTTCGGTGATCCCTAGTATTTTCAGGTCGTAATGTGCCTGCTCTTTGTCTATAATCTCCTTTTTCCCTGGTTGGATCATTCCTCGAACATTCCAGGTTCCCAATCTAAACTTTTTGCGAAGCTGTGTACTATGACCAGATGTTTTGTCACCAGTAACATACTGTCCGCACTGTGCCTGGTGAGTCACAACAGTGTGGCCAGTAGCAAATTTCACACCATGAGACCTGGACTTAACATGGCGCCGGGTGGTAGCCGGATCGCATCCTCTCGCTCTCTTTATTTGGTCCACTTTCATAGGATTTCTTGGGAAAAATAGTGCAGTGGTTTCCCCTTGCCTTCTGCACCGCAGTGATGTCATGTGAATAGTCAGTACGTCCTGCTGCCAACGACTAACATCCGGTTAATGAAAAGATATATATCCGGACCCCCGTTCTCCCGTCCGCTTGTCGACCTATATCTCCAAAGGGGTTGGGTACCACAATCTCGGTAATAGGTTACTCGACGTAACAGGGTTCACCACGAGTAGGTGGGAGTGGAGTTGGTGAGGAGAGGCTAAGTGGTTGTTATTGCATATGCAACCATGTTTTGCGCATCACTCACCCTGATAACCCCCAAAGATTTTATATCACGCCAAATATTTATTTCCGAAATTAACTTTACACATGTCACACACCAAGAACTGAGTGATAGGAAAGAACCGACAGGTAATATGGAGCTTTTCCCAGATATTCTTTAATATTTAGGTATTCAAGCCAAAATAACCTTAATTTTTAAGCTTCATTAGCATTCTCTTAAGATTTTTTATCATCAGCGTAACTTCGTCAACCTATTTTTAGACTGCGCTTTAATAGAGGGTCCTCCGACGAAATTGAACCTCGCCCTCCTCCTACTATGAATTGACACTCTACATCACTTGGCGACAGTGAAAAATCTTGGGCCTCGTTCCTTGGATGGGCCGTATCTACAGAAATATTTTATTCCCTGGTGATCTAAAAGAGAGAAAATAAAATTAGTTTCACTTGGTTTTGCTGTTTGGTTTTAAGAGGCAAAATGTCGATTATAGTGACAAAACTTTTTTTTACGTTATGGAAATTAAATAAATATATTACACAACATATATCAGAGAGCTGTAAAAAAAAATTAAGGTGTGGTCAAGTCTGTCATACTGAAATAATGAAAGTGGGACAGCCGTCCCATATATTTGGCTCGAGTAGATATATTAAGCTTTCTACGGAACAGTCGATATATTTTTCGCACTTACGATGTTGGTCCCATGGCGAAAGTTGTTTAATTCTAAGCCTTAAATCAGAAGTTTTGGAACAAGAAGTAAGATAAAATATTATTTACTTCATAAATCACGAAACATCAATAATTCTTCAAGTACTTACCACACAGACAAATCCAATAAAATATCGCAAATACAGCACTACAGCGGATACCCCTAAAATATCCCATTACATTGGCACTTTTCCCTTTTCAACCCAATAACTATTTCGCAGAAATCCCTTAAGATCCCGTCTGGCTGCTGTCCAGTTTATTTCTCTGATTCTCTCCTAAACACTTTCCTGAACAGCGAATGTATCGAACTCGAGAAAAATTATAATGAGGTCACGTACTTCGCTTTTAAGTGAGGAAATTGAATTTTGTTTTAGTTTAAAAGTTTAGTGTCGGTCGGAAATGTTTTTGTAGTTTCTTTTAATTTTCTGTAGGAGTAGTAATGTGGGTTTGGATGTTTGTTTTGTATTCTTCGTGTTCATCCTTTCTTGGTTACCGAAATTAAAACGTGCCTGTTTTATTTTTTTCTAATTTAGGAAGTGTTTTTCATAATCCACACCAAGAGCTAAGTCAACAATATAGTCATTGTCACAAAAATGTGACTCAAACTTCACTCTTAATTTATTGTAACTACTACTACTAACAACATTATTCAAGAAAGTTTTCCACGTCATACACGACGCGTGCGATACCCGCCTCCTAGTTAATTTATAAACGAGTTAACTTATCGACTCCCGCTCCACCGCCGCGCCGTGAACAGGGGTTGTTGCCTCAAGTGCTCTGACGTCAGCTAACAAACCGAAGTGTTCGGCTTCAAAATTCTACGTCAGGACTTTTGAAACGCTCTCCATGGTGTCAAGACGCCTATTTTATGTATTGGAGGCCCCAATTAAAGTACAATTTTAGGTTCAAAATAAGATATATTTTTACAGACTTGAAGGATAAGAGTATTTTGAGAGATACGTATTCAAGGCCGTCGCAATTTATTTTTGTATTCATTGTATCGATACTGTTGTGTTGATAGGTGATTATGTAGGTACCATTATTGGAGACAAACGGTCTGTTACTAAGAAGGAATATTATAATTTACCTAATAGAAATTCAGTGAACGTAAATGAAGGAGAATCAAAAGCTTAGTCCATTATTATGAAGCTCATTGTAGTCTTGCCTATGTAGCTATTTAAGGACTAATAATACACATTGTTGTCGATTTAGGACTATGTGAACAATATAATATTAAGACTGAATGATAGACATAGTCATAGAAACACTTTAGAAAACCGATCATCTCTGAGAGCATAAAACAGCAATAAAGCAATAAGATAGAAAGAACTATTCAGTATCTTAAATAAATCAACTTTAATAACTATTTGGAGTACTTTGAAATAAGTTGTTCGATTGGTCTATTGGTCTCGTGCATTGGAAAGCTTTTCCATAACAGTGACTAACCCCGGGTTCAAATCCCAAAATATATTTGCCTGCCAGGGTCGCGTGATTGTTCGAAAGAGATACCGTGGCACAACATGGGCAACTGAAGGAACACGGGTGGGTATTAGTCAGTAAAAGTCTGACACGACCTCCCGCTCCGCCCAGAGCGGGAGAAGTCATTTGATGATTTCCCATCCAAAAAAAAAAAACTCGACTTAACATTTGTACTTAAGAATATATTACTAATGGTTCGGGTCTATTTCAATTGTTGTCTTACAATTCGATAGATTCGTTAGATTTTTCAGAGCTTCGTGTCTGTTTCCCATATTTACTGTGTGGGTGTAATATTTCTAATCTTCCTTTCTTGTTTCTTCAATCCAACACCTCAGCTCATTCTTCTAATCTTATCCATTGACTATAGCTGCACTAGTTTCTTCCATCATCACAATACTCTCCAAAACAACGAAAATATCCTGGTCACAACGTGTGAGTACACGATAAACTCGTAGTAAGGGCTCTGTATTTTTACGCTTACTAAACAGTACCGTTTGTTTTATCTCAGCCTCCTTACGCTCGACTTTACGGAAAGATTAAGCATTATATGCTCGGATTAACAATAAATAAGTTTTGGCTTTCGTTTACTGTATTTGACTTTGTAAGTAGATTGTCTGACATTGTATTCTAGCACAAGTATGCTGAATACATATTTGATGTTCTGAAGGCAATAATAACAAATCAAAGTTTAAAGAGTAGTTGTTATCTTGTTTGATGAATCAGTTCTAAGTATACACATTAATGCTATCAAGTTTAGATTTGTATTTGTCATGAATTTACCAGGCATGATTATAATACAGATTGAAATATTCATACCAGCCTTGAAATAATTATGCTTATGTATAAGTATATGAAAAAGAAAATGATAGTTGGGCACCAAATAATTCTTCTGCAGCGTTGGTAACAAGAAAAGTACCCAAAAGGTTGATTCTTTAGCTTAAAAATAGGCAAGCCCTCTGGTCACGTGACCTCTCGCCTAACCGATTAGCAATGTCTCGAAAAACGGATTCGGCACTCGGACCCCATGACCCTAGAGTTTTAACCCCAAACATCTCGAACATTATAAGTTACAATAAAAATGGAATACTTGCGCCGTTTGACATTTTCCGCACCTGCAACAGCCGCCTCAGAACAACCCACTATTTAGGAAGACGGGATATTTAAACTTTTATAGGGGCTATTCACATAATAGTCCAATGTATTATAGTTTACTACTATTATTATTTCCTACATCTACAATATCCATAAGGTATATTTGCAGCATTTTCGAATTCTCGTTTTTTAATGCGTATGTCTTTTGTTGATTCTGTAAAAGCTGCAACCAAAAAATACACTGTTATTACTGTTACGTCTCTTTTTAAGTTTTGATAACCATATTTATTTAAAAGGACCCTTATCAAAATCATTTAAACCTTCACAACGGACACGGCTGGCATTATCTGACGTGTGACGAACATCATTGTTCCTGCAACCCTTTGGGATTATCCTCATATTTGTTAGCTCGTTCAAGTCGAAGGTGTACTTGGTCGTCCAAGTCCACCTTGGACTAAAACATTATATTATTAAAAAAATGGTCGTCCATTTTTCAATAGGTACTTTGGAGATCCATTTCGTTTTCCAAGTACGAATTGATTGTGTAAGTCATGATAAATCATTTTATTTCTGTAAGTAGTTTTGTACAAACACTTGTATACGTCAATCATAATCCTAAAATAAACCTCATAATTTTTTTGTGAATGATTATTAGGTTCTATACTTTTGTATGTCTAACTACGTATATAGGGTTATAATTTTCAGTCAGGAGCAGGCAGACATAATATCACTTCTACACGATAATTGCCTTCACTGTTTTGAGAGCGGTGGTGATGAAATTAAGCATTTACTTCGTGCGCTGGGTTGAGTTCAAATTCAAGGCCTATAATAACTCGTAAGTCGGAGTCGATACCACTAGGCCATGCACTGCTCTCTCTTAATATTTATATCGGATTACATATTAAAGTAAAACAATTTCAACTGAAGTTACAATAAGTACACCACACATAAAATTTAAAACTCCTGTTTATATTGTATAGCTGTGCTTGTATTAAACAATGGGACCGCAATAAAACGTTTTACCAACGTATGTAACATTAGGAAAAATATTTTTCATACTTTGTAACATCCATAAAATGCAATGAGCGTTGCTTTTTATTAGTATATCAAAACGAAACATAAAAATATACTTGGAGATGTAAAAATGTAAACCTAGTAGGTACTACAGTATTTGTAAGAGAAATGATTTGTTTTGGCAAGACTTTCTTCGAATTTACTGGGCATTTTGCCTATGTACATGAAATTTGAACAATATTGTTATGAAACCACCTCTAAAATAGTGGAAAAATGCACCTGTTTATTACATATACAATATATGAGTAGGAAATATCTACATTATGAAACTATTATTTTGATATTACTGACTACTTCGTTGGTGTAGTGCTGGCAAGCGCAACTACTGAACTATGAGGTCTTGGATTCGATTCTCAAAGCTAGCAAAGTGTGTTATTGGGTTTTCCATCTAGAATGTCTTAGTAGCAGACCGGAGTCTGGACTTGGACCTGGTTGACGGCAATAGGCTTGCCCCATGTTATAGACATGGGACTTAAAAAGACAAGTGGCGAAATGTGGGTATATAACACAGGTATACTTCTGCCCAACCCTTTTGGGAAAATAAAGCGTGTTTTTATTTTTATTTAGATATTAATTTGGTATCTCCAAAGTATGTAAACAAATCAATAACAAACTCAAAGCCAAATTTATATTTACTCTCAATAAGCCAACCCAGTCCCTCTCTGTTTACTAATATAACCCTACCAAATACAGCTACATCATTGGACACAATATTATCATTCAGTTGCATCTCTTTGTAACTTAGTCGGGTATGCCCTTGGGGCGTAGCAGTCCCATTTGGCCGTACAAATTAGCACAGAACACGTCCAGTACAGTCGTGATAAATTTTGTCTCTCTACCTATTATGTGCGGATATCCTAGCATGGCTGTGTAACTGACATTCATTAGCATCCTTTTTAAGATCCTCTTGCTTTCTGATTTCGGGGCTATGGTGGAATCGTTTATGCTTTACGGGAAAGGAGGAATGAACACAAGGCAGTATACTTTCATAACGTGATTATTTCGTAAAAGCTGATATTTCCATGATTATTAATTTCACGACAGATCAAAATCTATTTAATAAGGTTGTCATTTCAAACATTTGGACCGACTACAGTGACACTACAAACGACATAATTCTAAGTAAAATTAAGTACATAATACTTTCTACATTATACTAATGTTATAATCGAACTTGAAAAAGCAAAAAAAAAAAAAACCAACCAAGCGCGGAATCTGATGCGCAATATAAATATAAACCCGCTTAAAAAAATATTAGTTTCCTATAGTTATTTTATAAGTGGCGACATTTACTTAAACAATACAGCAGAGGACAAAAGGAAAGCCAGCGGAGCAAAATCTTTACAAATTTCTATAACAACGCTTATAATGAAATCCTCGACACAATATAATATTCAAGAATAAAGTGTTTTAAACGTTCTCTTGTATAAAATGCATTGTGTGTTGGTATTATTTCGTGATGCTGCAATGCAACATACAAGTTTGTACAAAGGGGAGATTAGGAAGAAACGTTATACAAGCACATTTCGCTTAAATGATCTTAACTTAATAAGATACTCTTTGCAACTTGGTTCTTTATTATTCTCAATATTGCTCACATTAAAATAACGAAATGCCTATAGTGTTACTTAAGTCCAGTTTATAATGTTTACATAATTTAAAGTAAGGTCTCAAAAAATATATATGTGCATTCATAAAAAGAAAAGACTCATATGTAATTAAAAAAATTCGTTTGCATCGTTATCAACAGTTTCTAAGAGTATGGTATCATTGCCGGACAACGTGGCTATGATCTTTTGGGAAAAAAACAAATCTTCACGTTAACGGTCAGCCGGTTGGTAATGTCTCTGTCCAATTGCGCACTTGGGCCCCATGGCCCTAGATATTCAAACCCAAACGGCTCGAACATAAAATTTTCAATATGATTGCAATATTTTCGCCGTCTGATGCTTTCTGCACCTGCAGCAGGCACCCCAGCACATTTTGCGTTCCACTCCAAAGGCCGACCTAACTAATCCGTTTACTTGAAAGAAGTAGAAACATTGGTTGAACAGAGAGCATACCTATTAAACTTCTGCTTACCTCTTTAAGAAACATAGACGCGTAGGAAACACTACGCGTCTCATCAACAAAAATTTAAGATAGCAAGTTGGAGTAATTTTCTTAAAGCTCAGCATGTATTAAAATGTTATTTTCACTCCACTCCAGTTACTTGTCTGCAAACTTTTTAAAAGCCATTAACTTTAGGCGCTGTTCCTAATAAATTGTAGAACTCCAATTTGTGGTGACATGACACTTACGAAGACGTTATCGACCGAAGTAACACACAGCATTTATTACTCAACCCTGTGACCTACGCGTACCGTACGTGTAAGTACAACAAATTGCTAGACAGACGCCGAGTAATATCGAGTATTGAAAATACTCTGTTCACTGTGTCGTCTCTTTACTGGATGTTTTATTAAAATACTCGGTTGTAGCAATGCTTAGGTATGTTTGCCTGAATGATGATGATAATGGAGCAGTTTTTTCTTGCTTTACAAGATTTGGTACGCTAATATTTTAGAATATTTAGCGGGAGTAATACTGAGAGTGATTAAATTAAGAACATAATTAATTAATAACTTAACTTTGAACAAAATTGTGATGATGATATTGTAAAAATTTGCTGCATATTTTAAGAAAATAAGAGTGCGTCATCTATTTATTTAAATACCGAACAAAGTCATTAATTCTCAACGTTTGGTCACGTTCGCCGATGGTGTCAAGTATGTCGTTGGGAATGGCAAAGTAAATTACTTCCCAACACAAAATAAACACATCAAAAGATCGTAACAATGCTCAAGACGCGGTTAGATTATACGGTTGCCACATCTATCCTCCAATGGTGATTCGTTTCCCTGATTAATTCCTCCAAGTTAGACAGAAAAATAATTTCTTTCACTTAGATAAGACTGTATACTGTTTTTTCTTCCACTCCAAGATTAGCATGGGCAGTATTTACCCCGTGAAAAATAGACCCCATTATTATGATCGAGATAATGTAAAGAAGGAATGAGGAAATGCAAATATCTTAAGCTAGTTGCTCTGACCTTTTAAGAAGATATAGACCGTAAGAAATATACTGGCTTATGTAACAGTCTGAACGTTCCAAGAGGCTGTTTCACTTTCATATTGTGAGAGAGAGCAATATGAATGCTTGCCGCGTAGCAACGCTGTAGACAAAACACAATAACTTTTATATGAATTGAGATTAGGGTGTAGTATAAAATATCAATATTTTTATTGGGTGTCTGACTTAGTATTCAAGCCAAAATAGTGGATATAGAGCACGTAGACGTGATGTTCTTTATTTTAATTACTTTAAATATAAGCCTGACGAACGTTGTTTCATCATAAACACAACGTCTTTATAATGACAAAAAATAAAATCCAAGACTTCTTTGTAATTTACTAAAAATATAATTATGTTTGCGACGAAAATTAAATTGTAAGCAGACGACGTCACGCCCTGTCTTAGCCATTTAGGTCACCATGTTCGTTCTATACTAATTTAATTTAGTCAAATCATTTATCTCCATACTTCTGATTTTTCGAACAACCAAGTTGTCTTACTTATTTAGGCTAAAAGTTTTAGGCTCATTAACATCAACGGACCAAGTGGGGCAGTTAGTAACAAAAGGCTAAGAGGGTAGACGGGTAGCCGGGATAGCGTTATATTATTTTATTGGCACATTGCCAGCGGGAAGTCAGTTGCAGGTCCTTCGAGCCGGATAAGAATTTCGATAGCCTGAAAAGATGTCGCACTTATTATATTAGCGGGGGATGAAAGCTCATCTTATATTGTTTTGTGAATAGAAAAAGACCTTTCGTTTATTAGGAAATAAGTTTTTAAATAGCTGTTCTAATATCGGTCCTATCGTATTATTTTATGTGAAACAATTTTTTCGTTGATTCGCTGATTATGCCAAAAATCTTTTCTTGTATATCGCTGCCTTTTTGACTCTTCTATAGTTAATTTGTCTGTACATGACTTACGCAGACCTTACACTCTGCCAGCATGAAAATGAGGACCTAATAATGGCCTTGTCATTAAACTGTTCACACTGCAGAGTTTTGGGCTAAACGCAAAAAATCGGCCAAGTGCGAGTCGGACTCGCGCACCGAGGGTTCCGTACAAACCTGCAGGTATTCACAGTTTATGCATAAGGTTTATGTTTATGTTTTTTTTTTAATTTTTATATTTGAGTTGACAGAATGAAAGGTAAATTGTGGTTTACGATTTATGACGTATTAAAAAAAAAACTACTTACTAGATCTCGTTCAAACCAATTTTCGGTGGAAGTTTACATGGTAATGTACCTACATCATATTATTATATTTTTTTACTTGACAGACAGACAGACATGACGAATCTATAAGGGTTCCGTTTTTTGCCATTTGGCAACGGAACCCTAAAAAAAGATATAATTATATTTAATTTCGTATTATTTTTGAATCGCACAAAGAAACTTGACAGTAACTTATTATTGTGAATATAATTCATTAGTGTATTCTATCAATAACAGTTGAGAGAAACCATTGGATTCCCTATTTACTTAAAGAACTTCGAAAATATTTGGAATATTTATGTTGAAAGTAGGTAATTAAAACAAACTTTATTCATTACGGATGATCAAAACTGAAACTAAATATTGAAAGGAATCCCAGATGAATAAACTTTGTGAAACTGATCTATATACAATAAAATATTTCTATTGTAGACAGACTTAATAGTACAGCCTGCTATGTAGGATATTTTTTGATTCATTTAGACTCTTTGAAGTTAATGCTGAGTAATCCAGAGCCTTTAGTGGAAACGTTTTCAATCATCAGGAATTCTTACCGTTTCGGCTGTACATTGGTATTTTTTAATACCGCTAACCACTAACAGTCAAAAGCCTATCTATATTGAAGCAATCTAAAACGTCCCATTTTATACTGAACGGTGGAGTGAATAAATTCGCAATATGGGCCACGTGCGCATCGCAACATGTCAAATTGAAAAACTAGCGGACCAAGCCGTGAACCCTGCGGAACTCACTTACTTTGACCACCGTGAAATTAAGTGAAACCCAAAAGTGAGCAGTATCGATAGTGTCATGAAGAATATTGGGTTACTGTAAACGAATCCTGCAAAATGTTAACGTTACGTGGTTGCTCTGTTGTGGTGTGGAAGTCTGATGTTTTTGACAGGCTGGCAAATGCTTTGATTGGAAGGAATTCAATAAATTAATGATTTCTTTTTTAAATAAAATGCTGCATCTGAAATACATTATTTGACTTTAATCGGAGGAGATTATTATTGCCTTCTCTGGAAATTGCACTGTATTTAATAGGTATATTGAACCCTAAAATATATTCAAAGGGGCTTTTTATCAATGTTTTTGAAATAGAAATGAGATAAAATCTATTTCAATTTAAACGTAAATAATTCATTTTGGGTTATGATCTTTAGATATACACGATAAATATTCAGTAATTTCATAAAGAAGTGAATCCTTTTGATATGTTTGTCATTCCAGTTTGGAAACTCGACGCGACGCTCAAAGGTGCATAATTCACATGTTCCACACGTGTGGGCGTTAAAACTAAACCAACAGTATCGTAAACAAATCTCAATTTTATTCAAAACCACAAAGAGCTCAAATTTGAATGATCTTTTGAATTTCATACAGCCTAGAGTTGTTTTCAAACTGTATTAAATCTTGCTACAAAAATTTACGGTCCATTTTAGGATAGCAACGATTTCTGGTGATCTTTTTTGGATTCAAACGTTTGGAATGAATAGACGCCGTACAGTTGGACTCAAATTGGGTTTTTCAGTTATTTTCAGATATGTGCAGGCTTTTTACATTCCTGCAAGGAGTACGAAGGTTTTTATAACTTTTTCATTTTGTGTTTATCTGGTAGATACTTAATTTAGTTTAGTTTGAAAGTGTTTTTTAAAGTCGAGCTTCTGTTTATATATAGCTACTGCCCGCGGCTTCGCCCGCATGAATGTCGAAAAATGTCCCACAGGAACGTACTACCGGGATTAAAAGTGCCCTATGTGTTAATCCACATAAACAATGTCTTATCCATAGATATCCAGAGATATGCCTTCATTGCGGAATAGTAAGGAATCCTAGTGTCGCCGCTTATCTCCCACCCAAAAAATTACAACATTAACAAATAGTGTACTGACGACAAACACTTAAAATTTAAACACGCACACCAAAAAGAAAGCAGCCACACTAAATCAATTTCTAATAGCACACATACATAGAATGGGCGGGGCATTCACTTGTAAACACTTGCTATTTACGAACATCCAATGCACACGCATGCAATTAGGGAGTCGAAAGCGATGGTCGATTATTTTTATCGATATTTAATTTTAGCACATTATTGTATTATAATAACTTCGAATAATTTTATTTAAATATTTGTTTTTATATATCTATCAAAATATAGTTTACTTTTACTAAAATAAAATGGGAATATGTTTTTAAAATTTTGTATTATCGGTTAAAGGGAACGCTCTCTGTTACATATCATGCCGTATAAATAAATAATATATTACTTTAATCTTAAAAAAAAATTATTATTACTAAGAATATTTTAATATAATACGTTATGTTATATCTATGTGGGCTAAGTTTGTTACTACGTCTGAGGCCGGATTGGAGCCGAGAGCGTAATAATACAATGTTCACGCAAGTTATACGACATTTTTAACACATTTGTATAGAAATAAAATAAAATGTGAAACCCTCAGTATTATAGACAAAGATTTGACAAAATAGCGACGGACCGCGAATTTTCTAACTTAAACTTCGAACCTTAGATCGTCGGCCTCATGATTGACTAAGATGGGCTTGCGATTTAGTGATCAATACCATAATGTTGCGGAAAACATATTTATATTTTCAACAATATTTTACCATCGCAATCTTCAATATTTATTATTATTTTTCAGAGCAGTGGTGGTCCAGTGGTATCAACCTCGACTTACAAGTTGTAGATCGTGGGTTCGAACTCAGGCAGGCGCTTTATTTTGTGTAAATAATTTCATTACCACTGCTCTCAATAACGGTGAAGGAAAACATCGTGAGGAAACCGGCATGTCTTAGAACCAAAAATTCGAAGACATGTGACATCTGCCAACCCGCACTGGACCCTCGTGGTGGATCATGGCCCACTTCCTCTCACCGAGAGGAGGCCTGTGTCCCAGCAGTGGGAACAATATAAGCTGATGATGATGATCTTCAATATTAATCTTACTCGGTCAATAATATTGCGCAATATTATTAATAGTTTTTAATTTGCTATTTGGTGGTTTCGTAAGGTGAGCCACCTTACGAAACCAGCCCACCTTACGAAACCACCAAATAGCAAATTTAAAAAAAAATTGAATATTTTTGTATTTCGAAAACAAATTATTGTAATTTTTTTACCAAATATAAATAATTGGATGAAATATAATATTTATTTATCATATTACTTATCATATTGTACAATAAATTAAAAACTGTTAATTTGTGAAAATCTTTAGGCATAATATTACTTTAAGTAACACACACACTTAACTGTATTGGAATTATAATGTTTTAATTTGGTTCAAACAACATTAAATTAATAAGTAATTTAACTGTTGTACTATACAAGTAATACGAGGATATCCATTGAGTTCTGTAAAAAATATTCAACTGCAATAATACGCATATCGATAAAATCAGCCGCACGCAAACGATTGCACCTCTCTAAGTCGAAAACGTTCGTTTCGTTCGGGAAGATTCGGGCTAGTTCGGGTTAGTTCGTGTCGCTCCGCACGTAAGTTAGTAAATCATTTAAAAATTGATTTAAAATATAAAACAGTGACTTAATTGTTTATTTACCGGTGGTAGGACATGCCATTTGTCTTCAGGTTGATGGTATTTGGTCTATTTTTACAAATAATTACTGCACAACTCGGCATTTTGGCTTTTTACGCATCAATAGTGCACTGTACACAGTTGCAAAGCGACTGAATGAAGCGTACAGCCGCCGTTTGACAATACTATCAAATTGATAGTAACGAGGTGGCACGTGCCACGCCCCCAAGGCATATCCCTCGATATCCGTGGTCTTATCACACTTCTTCCTTTGTTTTATCCGACCTTGAGAATAAAAAGTTTCACAGAAAATTCAACCCCCATTTCACCCTATTAGGGATGGAATTTCAAAAATCCCTTTCGTAGTGGATACCTCCTACTCTTCACAAAGAACACACCTTCCAAATTTCATGTCTCCAGGACTAGCTGTTTAGGCTTAGCGTTGATATATCAGTCAGTCACTCAGGACTTTGAATTTTATTTATATAAATAGATAGTAAGTTTTTAATAGTTTAATTTTTAAAAGAGAAACCGTGGAGTTTCTTGCCGGCTCTTCTCCATAAGAATCGACTATTTGGAACCGTGCACCTAGCTTCTGACGTTTCATAAGTGCCCATGCTGGTTTATGTGAAATAAAAATATTTTGGTTACATTTGAGTAGTTTCTGGGGCCAAACTTTATTAAGTTCTATTCAAAATTCCACAGGTAAAATATTACGCTATTAAAACGCAATTTCCCTCGTTATCTTAACGTTGTTTAAGATTAAAGCTATACCATTACTGGTTTCCTCATAATCCCAAATGCGGAAATGAGCTTTAATAAGATAGCCACGCAAGAGTCAAGACGGAGATTTGGGTGCCGGCGCTGCTCAATATTAAACTTAAAAATTTATAAAAGCCATGGATAGACGTGAACGCACGGTAATGAAGGTGGTAGCGGGCACAATGGCGGTCGCGATTTTATGCCCACCGTGGACCTCGACCTTGTGGTGCCGGACGTAAAGAATAACACCACCCCATTTCTTCCCGTGGGTGTCGTAAAAGGCGACTAAGGGACTTACTAGAGAATGGGCAGCAGCGTTCTCTATGCATTTTACTACCATACTGCGATCGCCAACCCGCCTGCCAAGCGTGGCAATTATGGTAAAGCCTCCAAAATTGGGGGAGGCCTAATTCCAGCAGTAGACATCTTACGGCTGAAATGATGTGGACCGCGAATTGTGGTAGCAGGCAGTAGAGCATGAGCATAGTCAGCCTATAACATTCCCACTGCTGGGACACAGGCATCTTCTCTGTTAGAGGGAGTGGGCATATGTACTGCCTCGTAGGTCTAGTGGTAGCAAGCACTACTGTTAAGCTTGAGGTCCTGGGTTCGATTCCCAGGTTGAGCTATGTGTTATTAGGTTTTTCCATCTGGAATTTCTCAGTAGCAGCCCGGAATCTGGATTTGTCCCCGGTTGATGGCAATAGGCTCGCCCCCTATCACATGTGACTTAAACATAACAGAGGTGCAATGTGAGTGTACTATAGGTAAGTACACCTCTGCCCAACCCTTTGGGAATCAAGGCATGATGTTATGTTATTTGTCAATTAATATGGATGCAAACGCGTTTTCTAATAATATTTAACACTAGAAGCGCTGAACATACCGACTGACGTAAATTTGGATAAAAAAATATGTAAATATATTGCAATTACGTGGTTGTAGTCTCGTCTAAATAATAAATATAATAATCATCATATTTAATGAAAAGTCATAAAAAGTTACTATTATATGCATAATAAAATATTAATTAGAGCAGGAAGAACATCGATATGGGTCAAATTTGGGACGCCCGCACTTCTAGTGTTAATGTATATCGCACCCGCCTTAGCACCCGCGCCAGCTTTTCACCAAGCCAAAAGGAGGTTTTACGTTGCAGAAACTTATAAAGACTCGCAAAGCGTATGGATATCAAATATGAAATTTGCACGTACTTTATCGCTCAAAGGGGAATATTGCTTGTGAATAATCTAGTATTAATACATTCATGGTATGCGATGAAAGAGATTTCTTTGGAGTATCTATGGGTATTTATGTTTACAAATTATTTTCTTTCACTACATACAGCTGCATTACTGTCTCATGATAAAACGTTATTGATTTGAATACTCTGATCTATGTACTTGTATTGTATAGTAATAAATTGAAGATTTAATCATATAAATTGAGGATCAATATAATTCATACACACATACATCAACTCACGCCTTCTTCGTATGGCGGTAGGCAGAAACAGTCATCAGCTGCTATTCTGTACGTCAATTTATTTCCAAGATCTTTGTACTGTAAAGGTTGTTTACCAATGACAACCTTATGTTATACCAGCACGCAACGAAACAGCTTTATCACATTCGAATCGTCAAGGAGATTTAGAACAACCCTTCAAATATTTTAGCTTAGGTTTTTAGTTTCTGAAGAAACGAAGAAACCACTAGAATAATAGGCGCAGAACTGGATGAGTGATACATACGCGTGGTTTAAAGGAAATAATTTATAATTACACAAGGATACTCAGGGTTGCTGCAGTACCTACTTCCTCATTAAAATTACAAAATCTTTGTATATTGTTTTTAGCAGATCCTTCACCGATTCCAATATGTGATAACACTTCAAGTATATCAACCGCCACCAACATAGCAACCGCACCGATTGGCTACGGTACACCATTACCTAGATATTTATTGCCACTGGTAACATTTCCGTCGTCTTCTCCATCTACTTCAAAGACCCACTACATCTTCAGTTGTTACGCTTTAATATAGTGTTGCTAAAGGGAGACCGTTAAGGTTTTTGCAAACATAAGACTTTTATGAGTTGTAACTGAAAATACTTCATGGGTCTAGGATGTTAGCGTCGCCTACGCTCAAGTTAGTTTTAGTGTTGCAAAGTTTGTTATTTTCAAGTTGAAATTCGTTAAAAGACTGCACTGCGGTGCCATAATGTAAGGCCATGGCGGAATACATATTCAGTTAAGATAAATTGAGCAATTTTCAGTAACAATTTCAGCATTTACGGCATTATATTCTCACAAAAACCTGCTGCTTAGCAGCTTCTTGGCTATTGTCACTCACAGACCTTAATACTTCCAAGCATTGCACAGACATTTGTCTTACAAAAGCCGCTGTACATCTAGCTCTCACAACTTTCCTGCGACAAATCGCAAGTTTACAACCAACCTAAACTTAGCTCCGACTCGCATTACAGCTACATAGCGGCCACCTTTACAAACGGTCTTCGCGGTAATTAGTTTTGTACAATTTTAGACTTTAATGCCTCGCTTGTCATCTGTTAGCCTGATAATGGCTTCCTGTGTTAATTTATATGTGGCGAGATATAAATTATGATTATTTAGCTCCCCACTCGAGGGTGTTACGTAAGTTTTGGAAATAGGACCTTTATTTTCTATGTAAGTTTGAAATTAATGTGTTGGGGAGAGGTCCTCGCTGGCTTCATTTTATTTAATTTTGTGTTTGCGCTGGCTTTAAGGTTTAATTTGTAAAAATTGTGCTACTTTACTTTGTGTGTTGGTTGTGAAAGGGTACTAAATAATTACACAGATTCATGGTAGTTAATCATTTTGCGCGCTTGCGTTATTAAATAATTATAATATGCATCTCGTCACTTTTCATTAATTTGCACGTTATTTTAATCATGAAATTTTATTAAAAAAAAACGTACCTAGGATTCAGAAACTGTTTAAAATGTATATGTAAACCACAAAATGTTTTACCATTTGTCGAAATGAAACCACACACGATCGACCAACATTTTACTGCAATATTGTTAAATAACTTAGGTTATGATTGCAGTACATATTCATTATTTCAATGAAAAAACTGATTAAAATAAGGTTTTAAAACGAAGGTCTAAATGAAACTTCCATCACAAGTTCATGGGAAAGAACCAACGAAGTGCGAGTGAATACACCATAAATTTTCACTGAAAGAAACACAAAAATCCTAATCGTATGAAATGTTTTTTTCTTTTTCAGACAAATCAACATTGGTCAATTACTTGGAAAAACTTTTTTGTAAGGGAGGTACAAATAAACAATAATACGACGCTTGTTATCAATTCGCTTATATCGCACCCTAATTGCGTATCATACTGTTAATCAGAATTTGAATCATTTTGAAGCTTATTTGTCATCCATTATTTCATCATTTCGAAAAATTGATTGCTTAGCAACGTAAAAAACGTCATGAATGTTGCGAAACTGTCAAAATGAAACCTACTGATAGTGTATTACGCAATTACCCCTCTGATCATCGACGTCGTTTTAAAAATAACAAATCCCACAAGTAACTGTTAGTTCCGGGGTGTTTAGTCTTAGGGGAGAGGGGGGCATAATGGGGACGTTAAGGAAAATAAAACTTATCACAACACTTTGGTTACTTATTAAACTATCATTTGGCATAGAATTTGGTGATGTAAATAATCATATGACGTTATAATTTTAATTTCTTGAAACTATAATGAAAACCCCATCGTGCCCCAGGGTAGGGCCAGTATGGGGTACGTATTTTATTTTGCGTCACAGTACAAGCGGATGTGGATATCTTCTGTATTGTCGTCGTCTACACCAGCACAAGCTGTATGAGCCCACCGTCCACATAGTTGGCAAGCCACCCAACCTGCCGAAGACTTTAAATAAGTGTGGTTCACGTCAAGGCAGTACAGGCACATGGTATCCTCGTCTTGGTATTCTCTACACCACAGGCAGCTTTTTGAGTTTTCTGTTTCTTAGAGTTCTTCTACAGGTGAGCTGCTTTTCTATAGCCAGCAGTTTTGCTTAAGATTGCATCATTTGCTGGTTTCATGTTTTCCATGGACCAACTAAGTCTCGAACGGTTCTTTTTTACGTCCGTCCCATTTTTATACCTAAAACAAAATATTTTCTGTTATTAAATGAACAAGAACGATCCTTCAGTTAATTCACAAAACACGGGCATAATGGAGACAACGGTTGCGGGGCATAACGGGGTACCCCATCGTACCCCGTAGCCATGTCCCCGTTATGCCCCAATTCTCACATTATTTAAAATAACAAACCTAATGAAATGAGTGACGGTTAGAGTATTTTTGTTCAAAACATATCAATAAGTAATTTATCTGCGAAAACAAAATAAATGCATGATAGTAGCGACATAAACACTTACCTTTTTATATACGTATTCGTAGTCACTCAAAATTACATAAAATTACGTTGAAAATCGTTTTTTGTTTTAAAAATCAAATGAGCACAGTCTAGTCGCTGGTCACTGTCAGACTAAAGAGAGATACAAAAGGGCTACCTATTAGCGAAAACAAAACACATCTAGAGCGAATAGTTTTTTGTAAGTGTGGGTGGCCCCGTCATGCCTCGCGTCCCCGTCATGCCCCCCTCTCCCGTATCATGTGTAACATTGTAATAACATAACATCGCTTTTCTATTCCGTTAAGAGGAATACAGACGTGGTTAGCCAACCCACATCTTTCTAATACGGTCAGAAAAAAAAGTTGACTGAAACTGCTACTTTTACGCATAAGCTAAAATTAGGGTCAAGCAGACATTAAGGTAGGAAAAATCAAAATCTCTAGTACTTAATTGATTCAAACTCATCATCATCATCATTTCAGCCGTTTGACGTCCACTACTGGACATAGGCCTCCCCCAATTTATGGGGGGGTTTGCCATAATCGCCACGCTTGGCAGGCGGGTTGGCGATCGCAGTGTAGTGGTAAAATGCATAGAGAACGCTGCTGCCCATTCTCTAGTGAGTCCCTTAGTCGCCTTTTACGACACCCACGGGAAGAAATGGGGATTCAAACTAGTGTGAGAGAAAACATTTTTTGAGCGTCAAAATTAAATAAGACAATCCCCCAAAAGGCCCCCCTTCACCACTTCCTAGTGCTTTAGCTAAGAAGAAGAAGTGATGCAACAAACTCACCGTAAAGCTAAAAGAACTTCATTCTGTATAATTCTAGGTAAGTAATTAACATTACGAAACAGAAAACATTAAATTATTTGCTACAACATGTCAGCTAGCATACGCCTATTGTGGCAGCAAGACATTACCTGCCCATTTTGGGGGCAACCACGAGTATGTATTGATTGAATTGGCTGGTTGCAACGCTTAAGAAATCCGCAACTAAGGAAGAAGCCCTTACCTTTTGGCTACGTACGCCCTGGTCCAGAAGCTGAGTACGGCAGCAGTAGGTAGGTGACGGGGAGCTCCCACGTTTTGTTTTCCAGCTTGTAAAAGTTCGTTTTGAGGCTTCAAAATACACGGAACGTTGAGACTGATAACTTCACACACACACAAAATAAAAGGTCCTTCACTATGATTTTTGGCTGCACGAGAACACGCTTTCTCGTGCGCCGGCGAAAAACGACTCCCCCGCCATATTGCAGTGACGCTGGTGACGCGGTCGAAAGAAGGCGCGGGATTGGCCAAGGCGTATGAACGTTGTCCTTACGTTCTGCCAATTGGTTCGAGCCTCCGTTCCGGTTGCGGAAATCACAACATTGCAATTACCATTCGATCTTTGGGGCGGGAATTTGGAATGAACTTTAAAATTTAAATATGTGTGAACATGAATAATTAAGATAACGAAACACCTATAGACCAACAAAGCCTTGAAACAAACGAAAACGAGCAGAAATCTTTCTGCCAGAATCACGAATTTGTTCATAAGAGTTACCGTGGCCATAGTATAGGCAATTGAAGGAACACGAGTGAGTTTTCGTCAGTCAGAGTCTGACACGCCCTTCAGCTCCACCCAGAGCGGGAGATGTCATTTGACATCCCACCCAAAAAGTAAATAAAAAAAAAGAAATCTTTACATAGTATGAAAAAGCAGCATTTTTTGTTCGTACGCTTCGATTTTTAAAACTACGCAACGGATTTTGCTAATAATTTGTAAAAAAAACAAAAACGTAAGCAGTTGGCTTTCTATATTTTTTGCCTTTCTCCATGGGAAGGACACACATATAAATACATTAACTCAGCCGAGTTAATGTATTTTATGTGTGTGTATAATTAAGATTTAAAAAAAAACTGAAAAGTGAATCGACTTTTGTTGCTTATTGTACCCAATGTTCACAATATAGTCATAATAGTTCGAACAAATGTTGCACTGACTAGGTTGATCCACTCAGTCTGGTTGGTTCCTTTCTGAAAAGACCATTTCAAACACCAATCTCCATAGTCTTCGCATGATCTAACCAAGATGATGATTGGACGTTAAAAGAGACTGTGACCGCTGAGTTTGTTTCAGCTTGTCTTCTCAGAGTAATCAAATAGGAATCGCCGACCTCATCTAGTTAATAAAATATAATTGATGTGTAAAAGTGTAAGTACAAACCTACTTACTACATAAATAAAATCACTTATTATTTATCATTTTATTTCAAGGTTTTTTACACCCACAACTAGCTATCCAATATTACAAGGAGGAGAACGAACTGCAAACGATAAACACACTCACCTTTATCCGCCTTAAGTCAACTATTCCTATTTCAGGTTACAATCGGGTCAGTATTTGAATTTCATACAGCGAGCGATACGGCTTAGCGACTACGGTGACCGCACGTCCGACTTTTAATGAGACGTGCGCAGAATTGTCCCGGGAAATGTGATTTATATAATTTAGAATTCAAATCTAGTGAATATTTTTAGTTGTACAAGTAATACGGTAAAGTAGGATTTTTGGTGAGATTGTGGAATATTACAGAAACTTTTAATTGGGTGACTAAAAGCCCTCAAAATGTAAAAGCATTAAATTCACCTTTAAATTCGTTAATGTGAGATCTCGAATATTAGACAGCACCTATCTCACAGGTTCATCTACATGATGTTCTAGAAAGCCGAACAGCGTCTAATACTACTTACACTCTTCTTCTTATACTCTTTCTAGCCTATATACTGTGTGCCTTTTAGTCTGTGCTAAATAAGTGTATTTTATTTCTTTCTTTACTTGTTGTGCCATGTTATTAACCACCATGTTTGTCATTTTAATATTGCGTAAGGTTTTCAACAGTATTTCCTCCCGGGAGAGTAGTAATAGTAACCATTCTCTTTGATGTAATAAAGATTAGATATATTAATACCAAGTAGGTACAGTATCATAAAAATGAGTGATTATTTATTCAATAAAAAATACGAAGAAATAATGCTTTTTTTGTGGTTGGGAAATCATCAAATGACGTCTCCCGCTCTTAGGCGGAGCGGGAGAGCATATCAGGCTTTTACTGACTAAAACCCACCCGTGTTGCTTCAGTTGCCCATGTGCCAGGGCCACGGTATCTCTTTTGAACAAATCTCGTGACTCTGGCAGAAGCTATAATGCTCACAGCTGTTCACTACACGTACACACGTTCTACAACTCCATCAAGCGCTTATGACGTGTGGGTTGATCAGTAATAACATCTCAGATAACTAAACAAACATTACATAGTATACCTTAACTCACTATCTATTACAACTACCAAATGACCCGTCACAAATGAGAGAGCTCCAAAAAAAGTTTGACGTTCAATTAAATTTATTTTTGTCTTACCATCAACACCAATAACCACACAGGAAGATAGCACTGGTATCCTAAACTTTATCATATTCCTAAATCATGAAAATCCCATTATAATTCAAAATATAATACAATGAATAAAATATCATATCATGTGCAAACACAACTTGGGGCTAAACACGTCCGCGAGCGGATTAAACGTCCACGTTTTATTAAAATTTATGAGCACCCTACATTTTGACACCAAATTATGTTTCTATTAGTTCAGTCCCGTTGTTTGGTTTAACTACTATGGTAGGATCATATGTCTTTGTTTCCGTATCCTGTTTAGTAATTTGAAAGTGTGGACCTTCAATCGTGTTTTAGCAATGTTCTTCTTTTAGCGAGTTTTCAATTAAAAAAACTACTGGTGTGAATGATGGGTTTGAATGAATTCAACCTGAGTTAGATTTCTTGTCACAGTGTCCCTAGTGTCTTTATTTTTATACTTCACGTATTATATGCTCACATTTTAGGAACAGCCATAAAAATATTCGTCGCCTTAGCCAAACGATATCCACATGTGGATACAGACCTCAATCATCATTGCTTGTGCGACCTTTACAATGTCACCGGTTTCAACTTGTGTGCCGGGATATCGAAAATTATTCAAGTGAAACTTTTAATATTGATATCGGAAAAAAAAATGCATGACCCAATTCCAAAGTGCTTAAATAAGTGTGTCACCGTTTTCGACAAAGTTCTACAACAAACTGTGATTGCACGTACTCGCACCTACGACACCCCCGGCTATACTCAAGTAAATTCGGTTTTGATATACGATAATACTAAATTAAACTTCACCAGACACAGGTTTGTTTATTTCCTCATTACCTACCGTAACCACCGTACCGTAGGTACTCATTACCTTTGATAACGATTGTGGGAGTTTACTTTAGTTATTGGTTCATTCAAAACGAGCTTTTGCCAAACACCCACGCTAAGTTGAATGTCGGAAAATATCCCCCGGGAACGATGTAGTTAGATTAAAAGTACTCTGTGATCTGTGTGCCTAGTTTTATATAAATCCAGCCACACAAACAACTAATTCATCGTTACTATTTTATTCATGTCTTTATTGGGTAGGTTCAATGTTTCAATTTCTTCTTATGCTGAACTCACTAATAGACTATTTAAATTAAAATATAATAACCTAACCTAGCTAAAGGTTTATTAAAATAAAAGAAGCTAGACACATCCACAGGCCCAACAGTATTTTCTTAAAAAACCGAAACATTCAAACCCCGTAAGAATCTGTACTCCTTTCACACAGAAAAAAAGCCAAACAAAATATACCAGTAATTTAAACTTAGACTCATTTGAAAACCAATTCCGCGCAAAATAAGTTAAAACCACTTCATGGACGAGTTAGATCACTCAGCAAATCGTGGATATCTAAATAGAGTTTAATTCTGTCGGAGCTCCGAAGCGGTAAAGTAGATTTGTGAATTTGCATCACAAGTCCAATTGAGTTTTTTAAGGAATTGGTGCTTTGAATTTCCTGTTTCCTTTCAGTGGGGATTTTAAATATTGTTCAAGTTCTGGATGGTGAGAGAAAGTTTTGGGAGCAAACAGATTTTGGATAACTTTGTGAATGAAAAGGATGGTTAAATGGATTTTCGGGAGTGTAATAATTGAAGAGTTTTAACATTTAATTATGGAAGACTTTTCTCAATCATCAACTTTTTTGTCGATATTTTTTTTAATAATGATTATGAAGAGAAGTAGCTATAGGTACGTACATAACATAATATCGCCCTAATTGCTAGAAATATTAAAATGATATCTGTTAACACGTTATGAGAGATTGCTACATTTTCTTAATATAATCTATACATACATACAAATAAATAAAATTGGAGTGTCTGTTTTTAATATTAAAATAACTACTTTTCACTAAGTGTATATGGATATATACACGGTACCTATACCAAAACAACATTTTTTACAATTTTTGTCTGTCTGTCTGTCTGTCTGTTCGCTCCGGCTAATCTCTGAAATGGCTGGAACGATTTTGACGGAGCTTTCACTGGCAGATAGCTGATGTAACAAAGAGTAACTTAGGCTACTTTTATTTTAGAAAAAATAAATAATAGTTTAAAAAAACTAAAAACACGCTGAGTTTTGAGACGTATGTCAGCGTAGTTTTAAAAGACAGTTTTTTTGAAAAACTTTTTGTTAAATATCACGCGGACGAAGTCGCGAGTAACAGCTGTTACCTATAATATAACCTGAATTAACACATCTTACCGCGGTAGAACGTCCTCCTGCGTTAATTTCCGACATCCACGCGGGCGAAGCCGCGGGCAAAAGCTAGTGTACAATATTATTTTGAGCAAATTATTCACATAGTACTTAACAGCCATATTATGGCTGTTAAGTACTATGCGAAGAAGTATTATGATGTAAGGTACTTCCTTTACAGAGCGGCCTTAACAAAAAACCTGCTCATTTTGCCCCAAATTTTGCACATATTGATGAGCAGAAAAATCTGTGTCAAACGTCACTCCGAACAGGAACGGGTGCGACGGGGATACATCGAGTGTCAGGCATTCACTCATGATTGACATTTGATTGAAAGAAAAATTTTTGGTAGCATTTTCGTCCATTTTGCCCGCATTTTGTATGCAGTTGAGGAGAATGGTCATGGGGTACAAGAATGACTGTTTTCTGACTTGTTGAAACACCCAGACATTAATTGGCATTAAAAGGATTTTATGAACGGAGTATCTTGCTAGCGAGTAATTTCGTAAGTGTGTTACGTATCTTTTCCATGACTGCATGTTGCATAACTGTAATTGTTTTAAGCCAAAAATAATGTTTGGTCCTCCTCCTCATAATATTCACATGACTGACAAGATCGACCTGCAATCCGGATTCAATAATAACGTTTACCTATGGATTAATCATGTTAGTTTTCCCAGGTATAGCAAACTACACTTTTTTGAAGTGAAAACTTCTTTAGCGGCGTTGAGCACTTTTTCTGTAATGGGTATAAAATCTTAAACTCGCGTCAGGACACGTGACCTGATCGAAAAAGCGTAGGACGGATGGAGAGTAGACAGCTATCCCCTCTCTACGGCGCGGCGAAAATATATGCCTGGGCCTACTGTTTCGTTTAGGCGGCGCAGGGCGCTTGCGCGAATGTTCGTCTATGTTACAGCGTGCCACGCGCATCCATGGATGGTGACAGCTGATGGCTCGACCGTCTGTGTAGTGATCACATTGTTGTGTATTCGTAAAATTCGTGAATATAAAGTGCTTAAAATATGGAAATTGAACAACAAATTATTCCCTAACCATTCCAAAATATCAAACATGCTCAACGTTAATAATCAAGTTTTCACTTCTGCCGGCACTCCCGGAGTGCAATTTTTTTTTTGTTGCTTTTTACCGTATTAAGCGTGCAGCCAATGGAGGGGAGAATGTGGAATGGAAAAGTTCTACTTTGTTCAAAAGTTTTTCTCGACCCAGTTTTGTAGTTTCTGCAACTTCTGAGTTTTAAAACTGCAGTTATTAATGAGAACACTTGGTATGAAATGACTGATTGATTCATTAATTAATCCTAGCTATTGAGTTGGTATCCGGAATTGTATAGGTCGAGTAAAACGTTATTAGAATCATTTCTCTCAGAAAATTTGGTATCATACACCGCGTGATTTTCCTAAAGTTTGAATGGACATCGTGAATTATCAAAAGATCACCTCTCACTGTATCCAAATTAGTTTTATATAAATGCAAAAGTGAGTATGTTACGCTTTAACACTAAAACGGCTGAACGTAATTGAATGTTTTAAATTGGTAGACCTGTGTTAGGTTCCTTTTATCCTGGTAGTATGTTTCCATGGAATAATTTCCGACCTCCACGCCACGAGCAAAAGCTAATACCTAATAACAGTTCTAATTTTATCCACGGAATTTCATTGATTAATTCTGGGTGCCCACCTGCTTCCCAAGCAACCGTTGCGGGACTTAAGGTAGAATTAATTTACTTAATATATTAATACTGTTAAACTTACTACCAGATCCGTGAGTATAATAGCTTGAAATAGCTTAATTAACGATGCCGCAGCGAGTACAAACACCGCTAGGCTAGCAAGTGACGTACGCTCGCGATAGTAAGCTGTTCCTGGAGTTATATAAATTTATTTTTGTTCGCAGAATTTTTGTTTTACCAATATAGTTCTTTATTTAAGTGGCAGTAATAGAATTGTTACATTGATCTGGATAGGTTCCTTAAAAAGTTGAAGAACGACGCCTGCACTCTCTAAAGATGGAAAAACTGGTGGGAGACTTTTGCTGAGGACTCAGCGTCGGATAGTAAAAAACACAGTTGAATTGTGAGCTATAGTGAGATAATTACTTCAATGTATCGTATTTTTTATCGACGTCATCATCCACCGACTTCAAACCTTGAGAAGCCATTTTCTGTTTGAGCTGCGCAAGTTTTATCCAGTTTTCATCATCGATTTCCCATCCAAACATTTTCCAACATAAAACTCGAGAGCTTTTAGAAATATCGGATATCTATTTTAAAATTTCAAACTGTCGGAACTCAAAACCGCGTCACCACATCGTTTGAAGCTGTTGTAAATTCCCAGTTTTCGGAAGTGCGGTTATCCGAAAATCACAACCGTTTTCGCCTGTACAAGTGTATGAGCAAGCCACCGAGCAACGTTTCTCACGAAGTGCTTTCGTACGTCGTACAGAACAAACGCTCCGCCCGCTGTCTTATCGTTATAATACTAGTTTAAACTAGTTCCAGCCGGTTATACGGGGCAGGGCTGCTACGTTTGGGCATAGTTTTGGTTTATGTGTTTCAGGTTGGCGAAGTTGGTATGTTAGGCTAAGCTCCGTTAGCTTTGGGTTATTTTGGGTGAGAATGTACGGCGTAATTAGGCTTTAGTTACCAAATGGGCCTAGAAAACAGATCTCCATCCTATGTTCTCTCTGTGAGAGAGGAAGTGGCCGTAATCCACCACGCGGGCCCTGTACGGGTTGGTAGATGTCACATGTCTTCAATTTTTTTTTATTCTAGGACATGCCAGTTTCCACACGATGTTTGTTTTCATCGTTTTGAGAGCAGTGGTGATGAAATACTTTACAAAAAATAAATCACCTGTTTAGGTTCGAAACTAAGACTTAGGACTCGTAAGACACAGCCTTTACCACCACTGCTCAGACAAATTTTTGGAAACTCTTTTTCATCAAGTTTTCAAATAGTCTTGAGCTACACGGAACTTCTCATATTGTTAATCAAGTCTCCCTCTGATAGCTCCTTCTGGCAGATTTTGAAATCTATGTTTTAAATATATCTGTATTTAATTATGTGAAAAGTTGATGGCTTATTTGAAGTGTAGCAGGTGACGCTGACAGCCCTACACGCGAACAGTCAGTCTGCACGGTACATACATTTTCGCCGGCGCCGCGTCGAAGTTTGTTGTTCCTAGTTAATTTTCTTTGTGAAAATTCTCCTCTTAACTTCATGAGTGTTAATCTTTGAGATTGAAGTTTTAAAGTAAATCCTCTTTGTACGTAATAAGTATGAACTTCTGATGTTACTTACGTGATAGTTGTACGAAGAAAAATATAACGGTTTAAGCATTTAAGTTTTAAACAAACTACAGTTTCGCTGCAGGAAATAAACATATTCTTTGTGTAAGTCGGCGTTTGTAGGAAAGTCACGTCTTAGTTCAGTTTTTTTAGACGGTTAAGGAATATTACGCCAGTAAAGTATACGAAGAATGCAAAGAAAAGTAATAATGAAACTTAACTACCGTTTTTGTAGTTTATATGTTTCAGAAAATATTGTTATGTTTTGCGTCATTACAATTAAGATCATGATATTGTTAGCGCTCGTGTTGATTCCGATCACAATGAAGAAACTGTAATCTAGATTGAAATATTTAATTCGACCAATGAATCCATAATCTGTAGAAATCCAACATTTGCTTAAATATAAATAGATTTAATTGGTCTGGAGAGCTAAGCTAAAATACCCACCAGAGATCTACAAAGGTACGTATGAACGCTATTAACCATTTTAAATATTAGTTCTGGACCTGTGTCAACACAACTAGAAGGTACGACCAGTGGCCAGACTTTACCGGCATTAGTAAACATGTCACATGCAATTCAAAAGAGGCTTTCAGTGGAAAAGTTAGGACAAGCTCCAGTAGGTAAATACCTACACTTTCGGACATTTTCGTTTCAGTCAAAAAGAAAGTTTCTAGTTTTTCGTTTGGAAAGTTTAGTCTGTGGGCTGGGTCGTCGGTTCTTTTTGTTGTTTGGAATACGGCTAATGCCTAACTTGGCAGTCATTAGGGAATTTCGTATTTCATTGGATGTTTTGCTTGATTGTAACTTGGTAACAATTTGTTGTAGTGTTAGTAATATCATTAGGGAATAATTTTGTCAGATCAAATAAATTGATGATGTGTATTTGTGAAATGTTATTTTATTGTTTTAGGACCTTACTAAACTATTGAAGTCAAGTCATTGTGTATTTATCTATTGGAATCTTCATTCAATTTATTTTAGTTTATTGTTGTTGTTAGAGAATAATTAGTGGGATTGCCTAGTTGTATTCAAAGTTTATTCATTTCATCTTGCAGGCCAAATTGTTAAAAAAACTTTTCTCTGAGTTTCTGTCAATTCATAAAGCGTTCGGAATTGCAACCCTTAAGTTCAAAATTTCTGTAATTTTGTATTCTACTAAAGACTTGAGTAACACATCAGACATAAAAAGTATTCTTACAATTACAAATTCTTGATAATTGCGACTTGTATTGTCGTGTAGCGTGAACCGGATAACCGGATTACGGTGGCACCTGACTGCGTAACGAAGGCGAGTGAGCGGAGAGTACTAACATAGTTATACAAAGTCACGAGCGAGTGTTTCGTGAGTTACTGCAGCCGGCAGATAAGAATGGGATGGAAGTAGATACTTTTTATAAACCATATAATTTACAGCTTTCTTAAAACCAATATAAGTAGTAATAATACTTGACAAGCCTTTTATTGTCCATGAACTGTAATGTAATGTACTGATCATCACGCTTGCTCAAGGCGGATAATGTGCGGTTTAATGTTGCCGACATTAGACTTAAATGAGTAATTCATGTAAATCTGATGTTGCCAAACTAAGGCGGACTGCCTTAGAAATTTAAAGAAAGAAAAAGTACGTATTGCAATTCGCACAGGAAATCAAATACTAAACTAAATACGCACACAATAAAAAACTAAAAATAACAATACATTTCTAGAAATTAAAATTAAATATAAAAACAGAAAGTCCTATATGAAGCCAAAAGGCTTCCAGTCTCAGCATGATGCTGCGACATTTAAAAAAGTGACGCAGCGCTGGTATTCGGACAGGGCCCAGTATGATATCTGGTTCCTCCGACCCACCTTGTTGTATTGCAGCACCTGCCCGCGCAAGTTTTTCATTTTACTTAATCGTTCCTTCTAACTATTGTTTATTCTGCTATTATTATAAAGGGTGTATGTGTCGCATGTAAAAAAAAATCTGCATCGTTACCACAGATACTGTTTGCGGTTACGGTGTAAAATGAGAACTTACTACACTGTGAATGCGATAGTATCAAACTCCAAGCGTTGGACTGCAAACTTCGCTGCCGTGTATTTGAATACTAAGAATACTATAACGTTTGGCAAACTAACGCACGTGCTTCTACCGTTCTCTTAATGAACTTCCTCAGAAGCATCGGGAGTCTAAGAAACTTATTTGTATGGAAAATCTTATTCAAATGCTATACTGCTACGTGTATAGTTTTCAGAGTAAACTTTGAAAACTATACACGTGGCAGTAATGTTTGCCGTCCTGGTGGAGTATTTTGAAATAATTTCATAAATTATTCACTTTTCTAGTTCTAGAAGTGTTGAAAATCAGGTTCAATTTCAGGTCTGCTGTTGATGGTCTTGAATTTTTAAAATAGGTAACTAAACGATTCTAATAAAAACAATTACTGATTTGTAGAGGTAGGTATCGGTTACAATAATAGTGTGACGATCGATGTTTGCATATGCGCAGGGTATCAGCAAGACAGTGCATGGTGGGGGTAGAATGTGGTAGTCAGGGACTTCCCGCTGTCTCATTCGCCAGTTATGTTTAAGTCCCATGTAATAGGAAGCGATCCAACTACCGGATCCAGACTGCGAGCTGCTTCTGAGGAATTCCTGATGGAAAAACTCTATAACACGTTGCTCGATCCAAGACCTTATGCTTAGCAGTAGCAACCATAAGGCCAAGCGGGCAGTAATGAAACATTTTTCCCTCAATATGATCAGTACAATTTCTATTCGTAAATCATCCATTATTTCGACATCATCATTCACTATTTTTCACTATATGACCACTAAAAGTTCCAAACTATTTAACCCACGTTCCAAATTTAAACTGTCGTCATCTGGAAATTCAAAATCATCAGCAGTTTCCTTTGAAATTTCAAATTCCTCGTAACTTTGCTCCTCTCTGCAGTTTACAAAGGATTGACCAAAACAATTGGTAAATGGTACCCAATCACAGAACATTTTGCTTTGTCCTGCTGCCTCATTGACTAGCCGTGGCTGCGGCTGACAGTCAATCATGTTTGAAGTTTAGATCGTCTAGCTCGAATTGTACTAATGGATGCTTGGAAATGTACCTACTATCAATTCTGATGACATTTACAGACCATTCTGTAGACGTTGTTTTTGTGAATTGGAAAAATTCACTTATTTACATGTCCATGACCGCCATTGAACATTTATTTAAATAACAAACACAATTGTGCTATTTATATTAAGCGTTGACCTCTTTTATTAAAGTGATATTTGCCTAATAAGGCAAAATCCCTCAAAAACGTAGTTCTGTTTAATCATTTTTCAACTTCGTTTTTGAATGCTTACTATAATGTTAAGAGGGGTATTAAGTTGATAAAAACATGAACTTAATACATTTCTTTACTTTATAAATAGACTACACATAGACATAAATAACATCACGCCTTGTTACCTCGAAGGGTTGGGCAGAGGTGTACCTAAAGAACACACACATTTCGCCTGTTGTTGTTGTTTATAGACTAAAAAATAAATATTCCTGTTACAATATCTACACCAACAACAACTAAACACGTCCTTAAAAAATCAAACCTTACCTCTATATTATTTCAAGTTAACAGCTAAGCAAACAACCACGGCACCATCACCAAAAAACAAAAGAAAATTGGCTAAAACTGTCCAAAAACAGCCACTAACCGAAAGAACCTGTAAAAGCACATACCAATCTAGGAAAATGTGTCCTTACGCGAGTTCAGGCCACACGATGCCCGTTAGTGAAGCAAACAAGAAAACCACATCAGAATTTCAAATGCCCCTTGATCCTCGGCTTTGATGCGGCGAAAAGAATTTGGCTAAACGCGTTCGTCGAGTAGAATGGTCTTAAATGTGGATTTATGGGCGAGATAAAATTGTTTTTGAAGATGTTTTTCATCGCTGCTTTCTTCTTGAATGGATCATGCATTTTATTATTATGTTTTGTTTTTATTTCATATACTGTTGATAGGTTCATATTTGGATGCTAGTTCGTTATGGACGACATATGCTTTTTAATGTGCTTAAGAAGCTTTTTTCTTTACAAATGCATGATCATGGCAGTGATTATTTTAGTAAAATGATCATTACCTATTCATAGTTAGATACTTTCAATAAGAGGAAATTATTACTTCTAGTAGTCGCCCAGTTGTCACATTTCGTCCATATTTCATTTAAAACTTAATGTATTTCTAATGTATTACTATACAAAAATATTAGCTTTTTGCACTCCTTTCCCACATATACTCGTTCTTTAACTGTACCAATTTTTTCTCTTCTGTCCGCGTAATTCTCGTAAAAACGGATACAAAGTTTTTACTTCACGTATTAATATATAAGTACTCAACCTTTTCAGATCTTTGCTTACGTGAACCCCTACAAATTCATGCCTTTCAATCAAGAACTAATCTTTTCCAGCCCACGCACCAGTCTTTTAAAAATAAACCCGACATGATCCTAAAGCGCCTTGTAAATACCAAAAAAAAACCCACATTGTAATACAAAGGTAAATGCTATAACTGAATATTACTGAAGCAATAAGCAATTTATTTTTATTTTACGTTCAGACAGGCTGGCCGTACAGGTTCCGTTTTTATCAAAAAATAAGGTGCCTGCCTTTATACTGAGGCTTATGTTTTTGGGTTCCCAGAGCTTGTGGAATGTAAAGTGGGCGATGGAGCTTTTACTGGTATTTTCTCGTGTACAGACCATCGTCGACGATGCTACTCAAAAGTAACGAACGTGTTACAAACTCAAGTAACCGTTTAGGAGCCAGAATGTCGCAGCAATAGTATTTCAATGGCCGATAGGTTTTAGGGCCCGATCACACGTACCGCAACCCCGTAATATCGCAACGACAAAATGTGGGCAAGCAACGTAAGTGGCAGTGGACAGGGCACAGTATTCGCAGAACACACGGCAGATAGGCCTGAAAGGTTCTGGAGGGATGAATTCGTACTGGAAAACGTAACGTTGTAAGGCCTTCCATAAGATGGACCCATGACCTGGTAAAGGCCGCAGGAATCCACGGGCTGCGAGAAGCACATTACCATTTGACGTCTTTCAGCTGATATGATGAACATCTTACAGTTGTGTTGTCGCTAGTAGCTACGTTGTGGTTACGATGTGGCTAGTATTAGTAGGAAAATCAGGTCATTTGGCCGGCCGCTAGAGCGCGATCTTACCGCTAGGTTGCGTTGTGACTGTGACATGGCCATAATGTGGTCGATATCGCCCACCGGTTGATTTTGATGGTCAAAGGTGGTCCGTGTATTGAAACTATTCATTCTCCTACAAATTAGCGGTCCACGTGTTGTCGTTGAGGTGTGGTTGTGGTACGTATGATCGGTATTCTGTAGTCTTAAGAAGTTATGACCTGACAGCAATTTGGTATTAAAAACTCTTCACTGTAGACGGTTACATAATGAATGTGGGAGTTGCAGAAAATAAAGCATAAAGTCAAAATAGTGTTAAAAGTATTTTCTTACGTAATTTTCCTACATTTTGTCATAGCTCACATTACGTTCTCTAACAAATTCTAGAGACAAACGTCAAAGACATTTCCAAGTTACAAAAACATTTCAGTTACAGACAAATAACTTCTTCAGTAAGTATAGAAAACATTTACTTTGTATACAGAATCCGTTCACCCAGACGAGACCTTTAAAAATAATGTCTCCAAAAACAAGTAGTTTTACGCAGTGTCACATTTGAAATTCAGATGCGATATCTAGTTTGTTCTGACGTTGAATAAGCTCCGGGGTTCCGCATAGTTTGGACAATAGAGCGACGTTTGATTTGAATTAAAACACTTGAATACGTGCCGGAGCGAGAACCTAGGGGTTTTTTAAAATTAAATGCAGTTTCATGGAATGGAGAATGATTTGTTATAATGTTTATTACTGTGTCCTACTGATGTTACTTTTGTTTTGTGCAGTTTTGATTGTGTTTCAGTTTCATCTCTGGAAAACGATGACAATGTTAACAATGACAATTTTATAATAACTGCAATCATAATATTTTAGCTGTTATGAAACTGATTCTGTTAATATAACCAATAAATAATAGGCTCTGAGAAGCCTCGAACAATATGTTGAGTCAATTAAATCAAGCGTTCACTACTTATATACAATGTTCTATAAAATATTTTAATTGTATGGCATGTTCCGGAATCAACGCACACCATCAAACACCACACCTAATTAGAATCACAAAATAAATTCAGAAACACAGATTTTTTACCAATATGTTATTTTTATTATAATTCAATGTTATTCCACTGCAGGCCAAATGCGTCCCTTTCGTCTTACCACGTTTCCCGGTCTACTGCGATTGTGAGCCAATCCTTTAAGAAGAAGTCCAGTTCATCCCACCATCTCTTTCTGGCCCTGCCACGTATTTGCTACCTGAGATTTTGGATCCACTAAGTGGTGGTTTTTGCGTATTTCTGCTCACATACGATTGATGTGACAAGTCCGGTTGCTTAAAACAATTTTTATTTCATGACTTAAATGTACTGTCTGTTGGAGAGAATTATGGTCGCATTACAAATCAACGCACGCACACTGATGCACATGTATATGGGTCTAGTGTAGAAGTAGATACTTCGTCTATTTTGATTTGTTTTGAATGCACAGCGAATATGTAACTGTAAGTTACCTAGTTTATCTAGTTTAAATTGCTTTGGATTTTTTTTTATGTTAGCCTACGCTGTCTCTCTGCTGAGCAAAGGATTACCTACTTTTTTTTTAAAAATCTGAAAAGAATCTGAACAAACTGCTTTCACTATATGCATCAATTCATACACGTTGTATATTTCTACAAAGACGGCATTTTCCATTCTCCAGAAATGATCCTGTTTTGTTTTTGCTGAGCCAAACAAAAACAAAACAACATCACACCTCTTCTCCATTTAAAAATGGCGTCTCCCTCGAATACCTCACCCCGCCTTAACCAGTATACAAAAGCCACTTGGAAACAGACGCAACATAAATTACAGTATTTCTAGTTGTTCTGTGACCGCAATTGTTTCGGTTTTGAAAGCGGTTGGCGCGTTAATTTCACAACGCTTCTAATTACATGTTGCAATTGCAGCCAGGGTTCACAGAATCGGTTGGTCGGCTGTAATTAGGAGATTTTATATTAATTGGTTATGAAAAAATAATAATTTAATAACATAAGAGATTTACATTTATAAAAAACAGATCAAGGACAGTACATTAGTATGAAAGCCAAGTACAGGTCTCCTGTTATAAAATACAGTAAAAAAAGAAGTAAATTTTAGTTTTTTATATGTAGTAACTTGGTGTGAATGTCCTTAAAGACATTCACACCAAGTTACTATATACTACCTACAGTATAACTCTGCAGTGGATGTCTTACGTCTAAAATGATGATGTTGGCGATGATGACAGTATAATTACTATGTTGCTCACACTGAATAAAAACCATTGTAAAAAAAATTAACTACATGAAAAATTTACGTCCTGGCTGACGACACACTAGTTAGGAACGAATCTATAGCTATACGTTACGTAGATCGTACTGTTTACAAAAGCTTGTTTAAATGTCTGCATAATAATTGTAAAATGAGAAAAAATAGACGTGACTATACTTTTGACTATCAGAAAAATCTCCCTGCATACTTATACCAGGCAATCTTTTACAGAATATGTGTTTCAGTGCTTTCAAACTGAAATAAAACACTTGAAAAATATTGTTGACTTTACTTCAAGAGTTCTAGTTTGTTTCAAAGACTTTGGCACCATTATTTTCCACGATTGTCAGACAAAAGAGGCATACTACGTATTACTAATGTTTATCACTTTTCATAGATTTAGAATTTGACTGGCCTGTTAGTCTCGTGGTTAGTGACCCTGAGTGCTAAGACTGAGGTCGTGGGTTCGATTCCCACCCAGGACAAATCCCTGTGTGATGAGCACAATCATTTGTTCTGTGTCTGGGTGTAATTTATCTATAATATGTATGTATTTAGAAATATATAAGTATATTTATCAGTTGTCTGGTTACCATAGTACAGGCTCTGCCTAGTTTGGGATCAGATAACGGTGTTTTCGTTGTCCTAAGATATTATTACAGAAATCCCCATTTATATTTTTGAACTGAATTTGAGACAGCAATCATCTTCTTCGTAAATCCTTAGGAAACATCGAAAATTCAGCATTCAAAATCATTTTCCTGAAGCCTACGTTGCCCTGAGGCCCTAGTCAAACTGAAATTCGATTAGCGATAACGTTGATGGAAAAATCAAAAATATATTGGATTGACATAAGATACGGAGCTTGAATATGTCAGTACTGTTGAAAGTTTTTTGTAGAAATACTAAACGCTTCAAAAGCGATTGCCGCTAGTCTCACACTTATTTATTATTATATTTTTTTTTTCTTAAATGCAAAAGTGTCACAATCAATACAAAACCATATTCCTAATTGGCCTTAATTATCGTGATTTTATGAAATAGTAATTCAATAGGTTATCTGAACTTAAAACTTGAACTCCCATTTATTCCGTGGGTGTCGTAAGAGACCGACTAAGGAACTTACTGGAGAATTGGCAACAGCGTTCTCACATCTCTTCCGTGGGTGTCGTAAAATACCGGCTAAGGGACTTACTAGAGAATGGGCAACAGCGTTCTCTATGCATTTTACCACCATACTGCGATCTCCAACCTGCCTGCCAAGCGTGGCGATGATGGCAGACCCTTCCTAATTGAGCGAGGCTGATGTTCCGTGCAGTGGACGTACGAAATGATGATGGAGAACTTAAAGAATTAATATCTTAGGACAACCAACACAACGTTATCTGATCCCAAACTAGGCAGAGCCTGTACTATGGTAACCAGACAACTGATAAACATACTTATATATTTCTAAATACATACAGATTATAGATAAATTACACCCAGACACAGAACAAATTATTGTGCTCATCACACAAAGATTTGTCCTGGGTGGGTATCGAACCCACAACCTCAGTCTTAGCAGTCAAGTCAATAACCACTAGACTAACAGGCCATTCAATTGTATAAAAGGTTTTGTGTAATTCTATTAATAAATATTTATTCCGGTCGCAAACTAAATTTTAGTCGAAATACAACTTGACACTGCCCTGCAAATTGCAGAAACAATATAAGTAAATATTAATTTAGTGGGCTACTTTACCGTATTCCCCTTAATAAAAATATAAATAACTAGCTTCTGCCCGCGACTTCGTCCGCATCATATTTTAGCTCCCCTGACCCTTCCCGTTGCATCGAATTGCCTGCCAGCTTTCGTCCGTATTTCGGTACTGCTCTGTTCCTTTTGACTGTAGCGTGATATTATATCCTCATAGGTTACCCAACAAACAAAAATATTTTTTCAATTCGGACCAGCAGTTTCTGAGATTACCCCGTTCAACCAAACAAACCAACAAACTCTTCAGCTTTATAATATTAGTATAGATATAATAAAAACTTTTTACCAAAAACTTTAACCGCCGAAAAAACTGAAAAAGAAAAAATAATAAACCTTAAAATTATGAGTCGGCGCTTTGAGTGATCTTTGTTCATTGATTTTCCAGCGCCGACTCATAATTTTAAGGTTTATTATTTTTTGCTTTTCAGTTTTTTCGGCGGTTAAAGTTTTTGGTAAAAAGTTTTTATTTTATAATTTTTTGTGGCTTTAATATACTTATAATACTTGGCAAGGTATACCCTATCCAATGAATAACGAATTATCAAAATCGGACTACTCTGTATAAAGTTATGCGTGGTTAAACATTACAATCAGTGAGTGAACAATCAATCATCCCCTGTTTTCCGACCCTTAGGGTTCGATTTTGTTTTCCAAATTTATATGGGACCACCCTCGGAGTATATCCTTTTCAATAAAAAAAGAATTATCACAATCGGACTACTATGTAAAAAGTTATGCGTGGTCATACATAAAAAAAAAAACAAACAAAAAAAAAAAATATAAGCGTCGAATTGATAACCTCCTCCGTTTTTTTTTCGTCGGTTAAAAAGCTTGTATGTTTAATAAAAAATATTAATTTATAGTTATAAAAATTTAGATCGCAGCCCTAACCACGAGCACGTCCCGTACATTCAGTTGTCGGGAGCACGGCCGCCGCCGCGCCGCGCTGCCATGATATTCCGTTCTACATACTTCTTCTGTTTATTTACCTTTGATTGTTCAGCCCGCACCCATTTTAATGGCACGTATGAATTTAAGTGTTTCCTGCTAATGTTTGATGATGGGAGTTATAATTAGCTGGATTGGTTTATTAGATGAGGGTTTTTGTTTGGTTTTATCATTTAGAGATGTGCTTTGATTTAACTTGAGTTCAGTGTTAGCATGTAAAAAAAGAAGAAGAATGTATCGTAAGAATAGTAGCAGTTAATATCAGCATCACTGCTATCAGAACGGTAAAGAAAAAACATCGTGAGGAAACCGGCATATCTTAGATCCAAAATTTCAAGTCAACATTTTAAGACATGTGAAATCCGCCATCTGGTCCATCGTGGTAGATTATTACCAGTGATCGGAGTTGGTAGATTGATTTTACGTACTCGCATCATGAATAGTCATAGAAATCACAACATGCATAAGCCTTTTTTCCAGGATTTCATTTTGGTACTTACGAGATTGAATCAAATATTGTGACAGTAAGGATTTTTAAACTAGTTTCTACATTAGAAATGTATAGAATGCGATAGATAAACATTTAAAATTGTTTTTTCTTACTGTAGAAGGCCGATCACCTATATACTACTAAAAAGACAGCAAAAAGGTTAAACATTTCTTATTCATATTGATGTATTCTTTATTCCACACTTTACAACATTTGAAATTAATTTCAAAATCCCGGAATCCCGGAGACATATCCATACTAATATATACGTGCCAGTTCATTGATCCCATTTCAATCTACCTACTCCGATCACTGATTATTACCCACTCCCTCGCATAGAAAGTAGGCCTGTATCCCAGCAGTGGGAACATTATAGGCTCTTTATGCTTATATTAAGAGTAGTGGTGTCCCAGTGGTAACGATCGCGACTTACGTGTTTTTTGTTGTAAGTCGTGGGTTGTAACTTTACCAGGCACTTTGTGTAAATATATTCATCACCAACGCGCTCAAAACTGTGAAGAAAAATATCGTGAGGTAACTTGTATATCCTAGAATCAAAATTTCAAATGCATGTGACATCCACCAAACCACATTGGGCCCGCGTGGTGGATGCATGAACCATTCTCTCTCTCGCTCAGTCAGTCATTAAATTACAAATAAATATATACCTACCTTAACTATGTAAACTCAGAATATAAAACTTGATTTCCATGGTTATAAACATTGGCTTTTACTAGGCACAAAGTAAAAGGTACCTACTGTAGGTAGGTACCGTTTTGTAAAAAGACCCATTTGAAAACATTTAGCTCGTATTCTTTCGTTCAGCAAATACACAGACGATTTTGCGAAATCAAAACCTTTCTCGATAAACACTGCATTAATGCAGTTTCAAGGATGCCATACACAGCGCTCGGAAAAGAAAAAAAGGCAATGAAAATTGAAAACTCGACCCACATTGAAGAAATAATAAGAGAATTGATCATAGTTACAGATTTTTATTTTATTTTGCATAGTGTTCAACGGAGTAAGTGAATCAGAACGTGAACTGGTAACGTTGTGCAATCAAAACATATAATAAGGCATAATCTTGAAAATCTCGCAGATAAATTACACTTTCTCCATTGAATATAATATTGAGATTAAAATAATTTGTATCGAAACATTCATTTCATACCGAACGGTTTAATTTAGTTTTTAATTGTATTCATCCGAGTGTAACATGTCCAACAAAAAGAATCGCTGGCAGGGACATGGACGCGTAACCATGGAATCATTACATCATTCTAAATCCCCATGCATTGAAATTTATCGCTTGCCATTTAAAAAAAAATATAGTCGTCCCATACATTTTGACTACAGGTTATAGTTTGCCTGATATCTCTCCGGTCGTGTTGGATTGCCGTCCCATCGGACTATGGGAGTGAGGGAAGAGTGAGTGCCCCTGTGTCCGCGCACACACTTGTGAACTATAATATCTCCCGCGCCAATGTGATGGCTAGTCTCCATTGAGATTGGCCACCATGGCCAAAATATGGTCTGGAGGACTATATACAGCTTGCGGGTCGATGTCGCTGACACCCTATTATTAATAACCTTGTGTAAGCTACTGTGTATACCTACTACTGAACTCTACACTCTATTTAATTTCTCGTTATACTCAGATCATTACATAAAGGCAAAATGCGTTTCAAAGCATTCCCATTTTAACAGAATTCGTCGTCAGCAAATACGGCAACAATTTTCTTGAATTCAAAATGTAAGTCGATAAAGACTGTAAGAATGTAAACTCACATACGAAGGAGTGAAAAGGTTAACCTTCCACGTTTAGGGAGCGATAACAAAACGGGAATCGAACGTCGGACTAACAGACGTACTCATCGGAAATTCTGATAGCTCTGTCCACTTGGGGGATGTGAGCGTTGCAGTTGAATGCCAATTTAGTTTCTTTGTTTTTTTATTTTATTTTTGTACCTCCGGGATTCGTTGTTCTACTTGCTAAATGTTAAAACGTGGAAAATAGACAAGCTCTCTCTCTTGTTCGCGATCGACTTGATTCTTTAAATGGTAAAAGGCACTTTGTGTGTTTGTTTTATGCTGCATCGTTTTGTGGGACTGTGAGCTTCTGTTCTGTGTGGTGCCGGAGATAAAGAATAGCACCAACTCATTTCTTCCCCTGGGTGTCGTAAGAGGCGACTAAGGGACTTACTAGAGAATGGGCAGCAGCGTTCTCTATACTTTTATCACCATACTGCGATCGCCAACCCGCCTACCAAGCGTGGCGATTATGGCAAACCCCCCAAATTGGGGGAGGCTTATGTCCAACAGTGTCAGTCTTTTGGCTGAGATGATGATGAGCTTCTGAAATGGGTGTGCAAAAAATGCCAACAAGCATGCTAAGCATAGAGGAATTCTCAATTATTATGAAGGAGAAGAGAAAATAATGCCAATCTGCAACGTGTTACAACATAAACAGGAAAGATAAAAAATATTAAATAGCTTGATATGTTGTCAGCACATCATCTACCTAGGTATCTACTTTTACTATAGCCACTTATCTCTTCACTCAAAATTTACGGCTCACTCGAGATGCTGAAGAACGGATGCATACGAAGTTTTTCTTCCATCTCCAAAGAAAGCAAAAACACAATTTATCATTTCGCTGCAACTCACATGCTAGTAAGAAGATAGTGCAAAAAGCACACTACGAAAGGAGATAATCTCAAAAACAATTTTCTTAAAGAAAATGAACTCCCATTGTGATTCGGTGTAAGGTTTTATTATCATCCTTCATGTAAATAAAAACTAAAGTTCGTTGAGGCCAACGGTGCCAGGTCGTCGTCCCCAAACAACCTCTTGTAATATTCTAAATGAAATTCTTAATGGAAATATGCTGAGATGAAATATGAATGGATATTCGTGGGTACAGCTTAATACGCGTATGATTATATGGAATTAAAATCGGGTGAAAGGGTAGATGGAACAGTGATTTTAGATGTAGATAATAATATTTATGATAAAGGGGAATGTGGGGTGAATAATGGTTTTGGAATGAGGGTTATAATTAAGTTAAAATAATATTTTTTATGCATTGACCATCAAAACTAAAAATTCAAACGTAAGGAAGGTGATGAACCGTTTGTCTATCTCAAGATACGCTTTGATTTTTTTTTAACTGTAGTTTTATACACTAAACGAAATACGATTGTTCCGTCAAAGCAGTATTAACTTTACAATAAAGACTCAAATTTATTGTAGAGGCAACTGTTGCTACAGGAACAAAACCCTCCATGATAAAGGAATGTACTATAACATTCTGTTGGTTTAGTCACTACAGGTGAAGCTAATTACGCGCGTTAAAAAAGAAGGCCTTTGATTTATAATGACAAATGTACCCCTTTGTGAAACAGACGCTAAAAGCTAAACTCGGAATAGGGAGAGGATTAAAAATACTCTCAAAAAATTGCCTCATTAAAGGCCCTCATTGCGAACTAAAAGTCCCTCAACCCAAAAAATATACGCGAGTAACAATCAGCTGAGGAGACAAAATTTCAAAGTTACAGGAACTTCAAAGTCCCTTTGATGTGTTGGAGATAAAATTTCATATGCTAAATAAAATTAGAGGGTGGCAGCTCGGGACGTACGCTAAGCGTAGCGTGTCATGTGTAATAACCGTGCAAAAAGAGATGGCAGCCTCAAGTGGCAAACTGTTACCATGGTGTTGGAAGTCGAGAATTTGTCGTGTGTGTGTTAATTTAGTTATAAGGTTGGCTTTTATTTTGTGAAACATTTGTGATGTTTATTTCTTTATTGTTGTCTGGTTGAGTTAATTATTTCTGCTTTTAGTGTTTAGTGTATGCTATTTTGGAATCAGTTCCTACACCATTAGCTTATAGTGGCTTATTCAAATTAACTTAGCTATTCTGTTTGAGCTGTCGTCGATGGCCATATAAGCTGTATTATTCATTTCAACTGCGGTAACTATCAAATATGCATCAGTTACGTCAGCGTGGATTTCATTCACGGTGTCCGATTAATTGTTTCCTAGTGTTTCATTTTCATCATGCCCTTCTCTAAATACTGTTGCACAGACATTAAATTCAGTATCTTCAAAACCATTTAAAGCGAAACAACATCCGAGTTCGTCTAGTAGCATTCAGTCGTCGTTCTTATCTTCTCCACGACTCTCGATGGTGACGACCGGAGCGTCTGCAACGGAAACTTAAGCGAGTTTCATCACAATAGTACTCAAGTCACACTTATTATCTTCAAGGAACAAAAGTTGACTTTTTTTTGTTCACCCTCACGTACACTGATGTGTTTAGTGAAATCATTTTGATGAATGCAGGATGTAGGAGTGAATTTTTTGGCGTATAATATATTGTGTGTCTTATGTTGTGGAAAATTTTAAAGGGTAATTTTGGGAATGCTTTTCGTAAAAAATGATGAGAAAAGTAAGTGAATTGTCTCACAAGGGTCCTGTAAGAGGCAAACAAAGATTTATTTTTTAAACCTATATTTTGTTTTTTATGTGTATTTGTCTCTGTCTAAGTGTTATAGATATGCTAGTGATATAGTATGCCTTAAAAAATCTGGTCTTCTTCCATTATAAAAGTTATGACTATCTTAAAGACGTACATTTTAATATAATTAATCACGTTGTTCACACACCTCTGTGTTGATTTGACCTGGTTCATTTGACCCATTTCCTAATTTTCCACGCCTCCGAATTCCAATAATTATGCTGTGACTTACCTACATTATACCGCGCTTTGAATTCGTGAAAAACTTGTTAAAATTGAAACACAAAAGTTGGACACACTCAATTTAATCTGAATGAAATCAGCGGCATAAAAACCTTCTACCTAAAGACTAGGTAAAAAAATCAGGTATCAGAATAAGTCTGACAAGTTCTCAACAAGAAAAAGGTAAAAAAATCTGATAGAAATCCAAACCGATAAAATCAAGAACATAATAAGGACATCAGAAAAAAAAACTTCATTTCATCTATTACGAGAACGAAAATCAGAAACTAAGGACAAAGTTAAGATGATTTTCCAAAAGATACCTAACTTGATAAAGATATTCTCAGAATATGTATTTAGGACGATGATATTAGCTCCAAATTCTTTGTGCGTATAACGAATACCAGGATATAATGACACAAGTAGAGATGCCCCTTCAACCATCGATTCAAACGATAATAGTTAACATAAAATTTTATGAGTTCAATAATACGATTATTAACTGTAACAATGCCGCCTTAGGCGCGATATTACGAATCTGAAGACGAAGAAAGTGAGAAAATAAGGATTTAATATTGATTTATTGGACGATTTCATTATCTCATGTTCATCTTAGCGTTTTATAGCCTATTACTTGGATCTGTTTCTTTCAGAATGGTTTCACTCTCATTGGGAAATGTATAAATTGATTTTTACTGATAAAATTGATTATTTATTCAAATTCAACAAGCAAACTATTTAACTCATTTATTACCTTCTTGTAACAGAAGCTATACATAGTCATTCAATCAACGAAGAGTCTTTAAATATCGTTGCGTGTCAGTTTCAGCAAAAATCGAAACCTTAATCAGAATTTACATCTAGCAAAGTGACGTTACATTTCCTCAATCATCGTAGCCGTGATATATTTCAACACCATGAAACATGTAACAACAGATATGATATGATACTTCATACGGGCGCCTATCAACTCGGTGCAGTCTCCAATAGCGACAGATCATTTTCACTCGGTCCCCGAAGTACATCAACGTAAACGGTGCTCAAACATAAAATCTTTTAGAACTCATAATATGACAACGTGAGATTCATGAATTTCTAGGAAAATAAATAAAGGATAAGGCGACGAACGGATTCGATGAAAACCCTACACCTCATGCATATAAATGCGTTTGTTAAAATTCAAAATTGGCGTGACGTTGAATGGTTAATTTCGTTCGGGGATGCCTCGAGTGTTCGTACTCGGATACATTACCATCTACGCTTGATTACGTATAAACATCGTCTTCAGTGACGCTTACGTGATTTTCTTCCCTTCATCACGTATATTTTTTTCGCATATATACGGAGTATCAATAGTATAGTCGTTAGTAATTTTTCTTTAGAATAATAATTTAAATATGTGATTCATTCATAATCAACCTACAATGTTCCCACTGCTGGGACACAGGCATCCTCTGTGTGAGATGTGGTCATGATCCGCTGACGATTTGGATTACTACTCTGGAACAGTGAATTCTGGAATGCTGCATGTACACTAAAACGTTATATCAATTTCCTGTTCATTAATATTCTTGCACAGATTGATAAAATGCAAATACAACTGTAAATATACTTCCACCTTCCTCCCACAGGAATGGGTTTTAATCTATCCATTTGTGCACCAAAGAAATAGTTCACTCAAGGGATGTTAGGTACTAGAATATCCTCGAAGCAATTGTTAACATTAGCTTTATTAACGAAACAAACAGAATAATGAATGCGGTTTCCGTTAATTTAATTATCTAAGAGCTTACCAAGTGTGGCCTTTGTATCCATTTAGTTAGCTTGATCGTGACCGCTTGTGGCTACGCCAATATGAGAATAGTAAAGGATTTTAGTTAACTTTTCTTAAGGATTTTAATTCTCAAGTGTTATATTTTTAAACAGGAAGATGAGTTGAAAACCGGTAGAAACTTCAAGAATTATTTGAACCTCCATTTGTCTATGTGACAGTAAGAAAGATGATTCAAGTCCTAGTGAAGTTTCAATTTACTGGAAATTGTTGTTAAAAACAGCATGAAATGTAACGTCGTGAAGGTCGTGGTTTTGTGTCATAGCAACAATAATGGCGTTCGAAACAGAAATAAATAAAACAAGTATTATGAGTGAAAAATGATCCTAACTCAAGTGAAAACAGGAATGTAAAGGACAATTGGAACATAATAATCAGAGTTTTATGAAATGTCAGTAAATAGCCAAGTCGTTACTTGGCATATTGGAACGTTTGGCTTGGAATGTTTTCCAGTCTCATCCACAGCCCAAATTCACCAATTGCTGGTCATAGACCTCAATTTTTGTTTGCCAGTTCTAAGCTAACCAAAATCGATTGTTCAGAGTGTCCTTGCTTAGCTACTGCAACCGATTTGACATCAAAAGTCACACCAAATGCTTATGGTGACTGCATATAAGCCATTCTACATAACTTCTAAACTTCGGTAGCCATTTTGTTAAACGTAACGCATTTATAGCTGTACGTCATCATTGAGCTGGATTACACAACGGAACTATTTTGTAAAACGGTCAGCGGTTTTGTAAAATAGCGGATTTGACAATCCATTTGTGACATATCTACAACTAAACTAACTAATAAAACTGTTAAACAATTCTAACTGATCAAATTTATTCAAAGAATTAGATACAAGATATAGCAGATAGCAAGAGAGCTTAGGAATTTTCGTAACTGTTTAATTATGCAAAATTCAGCAGTTGTTGGTGTGGTATGATGAACAACCAGTAGATACATTTCAAGATAAGTCTGAGAGGCCTAAGCATTATTATTTATGTAATATTCTGACTCAGGCTCTAGGGTCTCGTCTGAGGTCGGCATTGTCTGAGCACATTAGCACACTTCTCAGACAGGCCTACTATACAGGTGGCAGCAACATCGATGCAAACCTGCTATCGTACAGTACATGCTTCTGAAGTACTAGCGCCCGCGATTTCGTCCGCGTCAAATTTTCACTCCCCTTCCCGTCGCATCGAATTGCCTGCCAGTTTTCGTCCATTTTTCGTTTGCTGCTCAGCTCCTTTTAACCGTAGCGTGATGTTATATAGCCTATAGCCTTTCTCAATAAATGGACTACTCAACACAAAAATAATTTTTCAATTCCGACCAGTAAGTAGTTCTTGAGATTAGCGCGTTAAATCAAACAAACAAACAAACTCTTCAGCTTTATAATATTAGTATAGATTCTAAAGCCTCTTGCGTTGGAATTTCTAAACGAATATTTTTTTGAATTACTCTTCCATACATTTTGCCACGGCACTAGAAAGTTTTCTATGACTAATTTCTAAGCTGGAAAGTTTAAAAAGATATGCTTAATTCATGGTTACAGTTTGCGCGTACATGCCACCCTGTATTAATCCAATAAGTTGTATCTATAAAATATTTATGCTCGTTTTCACAAACATCAATAACACTCCAAGGCCTAGATTTTTTGCCCTTGCCAGGGTCGCAAATTTTGTTCGAATGACTTACCGTGGCCCTGGTATAGGCAACTGAAGGAACACGGGTGGGTTTTAGTCAGTAAAAGTCTGACACGCCCTCCCGCTCCGCCCAGAGCGGGAGAAGTCATTTGATGATTTCCCATCCAAAAAAAAAAAAAAAGCACAAGCGGTCTTACTTTTTATTGCTTAGAAGGCAACTCGTAAGATTATAAATATTAATTTTTGACACGTGTCTGTCAACCCGGTAGTAAGCATTTAGCATTCACGAATCGATGTTGAAACTTTAGTCGCGTCTATTAGTTGCTGATATAATTTTAGCGCTTAGAAACTACATATAATTAAAGAATAACTTATTAATCAAGGAAAGAGTATTGATCGCCACTAACACTTAAACAGCCTCAAATCAGCCAAATAGTACTTTCATTGATATAAATCTCGAACAAAATAAGCGGCAACAATCACTACTTACTACTACTAAAGTTAAACGACAAAAACAAATTGTTTTCCGTCGATTGGCTGTTCCGCTTAGTGACAATAAACAGTGATACGTACAAACTCGACAATGCAACAAGAAATACTTTGTCGCAGTCAGCATGTGCACTTAGCGTCGCTAGCTCTTTGTTTTTAAATTGTTAATGCACTAACTTTGCGATCGTGTGAGAGGTTAGGAGTTTTGAAAAAGCTGTTTTGGATAAAGTACCCTACTTTAACCAAACAACACAGCACCATTCTTAGTTTGGTGACATATTCGACGATCGATCTATGTGTAACTGTCGTGGTAATTACTGGAACATTAATACTGCCGATGGCTTATTAGTCGATTTACATGAATTTACTCGCCCGAATTGGGCGAATCGTAGCTTTTATGTAATGTAACATTTTCTATTGGCAACTCACACGAAAGTTAATTTATTTGTGGGCCAGAAATACCTGATATGCAATTGGCCGTTATTAACAAATCGTCACAGAAACAACGAAAATAAAGGAAGAAGTAAACTTACTATATAACAATAAAACACAAAACGTGCGAACTACTAAGACTACTTAGGTCTGAGTTTTTAATATTTAACAAAACGACAAAAAAAAAATTTAAAAAAAAAAAAAAAAAACGACATTAAAATAGATATTAGATGAAATTTACTAACGGTCACGATTTGTAATTATTGACAGTTAAAACCGGCGGTATGTCTTAGAACCAAAAATTCGAAAACATGTGACATCTACCAACCCGCACTGGGCCTGCGTGGTGGTTTATGGCCCACTTCCCCTTACCGAGAGCAGGCCTGTGTCCCAGCGGTGGGAACATTATAGGCTGCTTATGATGACGGTTAAAAAAATCCGTGCTGGTTTTGTAATTTCATTCTAATAATTGTATAATGTTCATTCATCTTTCAATTTGTACCTACTCAATTCTCATACATTTCCATGAACACTTTTTCGATTCTGCAGTATTTACTTATCTTTTGATGCATTCATAATTCAAACGCATTCTGGCTCTATGTTGTCACTTGCCTCAAAGGTACATTTTTAGAAATTCAATCGGTATAAATCTAGAGCGACTGTTAAGGTTGCGCAACTATCCCCCATCACGTAATAGCGTAGCTACACAATTCTATCCACAGAAAATGAAAATGTAGTCCATCCGAGCGTTTAGCCAATTACCAGCATAAACACACACTCCTCATGAACTCTAGCGCTCAAAACATAAAGGTGATTCTTGCTTGTGTCAACCAAAAGTGTTAGCGGTGAAATAACATTTCGGTAACGTGGATGTCTCGCATTTGAAATTCAGATGGAGTTTTTCAGGGCCAGTTTGGGTAGTCGCCAATGTTTTGCGGTCGAGTTTGTTTTCAGTTAATTTATGGATGAATTTAGAATTATAAAGAGGTTATGAAAATTAAATCTGTGATGTGGTCCACGTCACGCCGAAGTTGGTTCGTAGTAATTTAGCTTGGATGTTTAAATAAAAGAGTGATCAATTTAACTTTTTTCTCGTTGACGAGGTCTTTATTTATTGAGCGAATAAAATATGATTCAAGGGAATTTTGATTTAAATAGAGCTTCAATTTTGACGTAGAGTAAATAACTGGCTTTATTTTTTTCAGATATTTAATCATTTCGTTAACCACTTTATGAATAGTATTAAAATTTTAGACAATTCTCAGGCTTTTTTCTTAGCAAATGCTGAACTTTCATTGATGAAAGTGGTTTAACTACGCCAGCAATTACAGAATACAATTTATAAGTCATACTGGGGCCATACCGGGTGTAATTTATCTATAATATGTATGTATTTAGAAATATATAAGTATGTTTATCAGTTGTCTAGTACCCATAACACAAGCTCTGCTTAGCTTGGGACTAGATGGCGTTGTGTGATAGTTGTGGAATATTATTATTAATATATTATTAATACCTCACATTCCATGCCTCGGAAAGCACGTCAAACCATTGATCCCGGCTGTTATTTGTGGATCGGTGGCAGTCGTTACGGGTCGTCAAAATACCCGAATAGTCTGCCAACCAGGGTTAACAAGGGGTATCTTACTACCCAGTAACTGGGTTCTGGGGGTCAGACAGGCAGTCAGTCCATGTAAAAATACTGGTATACAGTTGCATCCGGTTAGACTTGTTCTAGTTTTTGCTAGCCTGCACTGTCCCATTCCTGGGCAAAGGCCTCGCTCCACTTCTTCAACAATCGCGAAGCCGCGCGTCCTCCTGCCAGTTTTGATGGAACCTATCCAGCTCGTCCCGCCATCTCCTACGTGGTCTGCCTTGACCCCGCCTCTGGCCGTTAAGTAATTTAAAAAAAGAACTTATATACTAAACAGTAAAGGCAACATAAATAGCCATTGCACTATATTGAGAAAAAAAAAAGTAATCAGAAAATGCCTGCTATGCAGACTCAGACAGCCAAAAAGTCATTTTTCTCTGTTTGTTATACCAAGATAATGCAGTGCGTGATTGATTGACGGCACCTGTCAGCACTGAGAGACAAAAGCATGATATATGACCCAAAAGTATTGATTTCAGCCTCTATTAATATCTGTCCGAGTTTATAGTTGGATCAAGTAAGGGATAGAGTTAGGTTGATTAGTAAGGCTATTTCTTTCGCAGCTTAAAAACTAGATTGTGGTATGGGCTTTTTGTTTTCTTTTAAAACTGAGGTTCAACAGCCAGACTAAGTATAATTTTGGCCACATTAAATTTTTCCGATGAATCTATAAACAACTCCTGTTTTTTTGTTCCAGGTAAATAATTGTGAGCAATTCAGAAGATTGCTAAACACTACCGCGATACCAGGAAAATCGTAAGTTTAAAAAAGAAAAACTCTACCAAAAAGTACTTTAAAAATTCTGGTATACAATTATAAGAAGTTAATTTGTTAATACATTGTTCTTAAATCCTTTGTAGCCAAGATTAACTTCCAGGGTCGCAAATTTTGTTCGAATGACTTACCGTGGCCCTGGTATAGGCAACTGAAGGAACACGGGTGGGTTTTAGTCAGTAACTGACACGCCCTTCCGCTCCACGCAGAGCAGGAGCCGTCATTTGATGATTTCATAACCAAAAAAAAAGCCAAAATTATCATCAAGAGCTGCGTCTATGGTAACCGTTTTACTAGAATCAATTAGAACTCAGTTAATATCAAATATCGATCCGTCCTAAGTTATACACGTGTGCTAGAGAGACCAATGAGATGAAGTTAATAAATTCAACAATCGCGTTTGTTTTGAATGTAAATCGTTATTAGTTAGAACTGTATACATTTAATAATAAGCCATGAACTAACTAAACAAGATCGGATTTTGATCCTCAACTATAATTTCTCAACCCTTATTGATTTAATTTTATTCAACGTAAATTCGTTTCACAATGGTCTGGAAAGTTTTCTCTTTGATCTATTTGTTTGGACCTGAATTATGTTCCTTAATTCATTAAGTTAAGTGGGATCTCTAACTTTATAACTCAGACAGATCTGAAAAATAGTTAAATTGGATTCAAAATGGTTGTCTCACGAACTTCTGTTTATTTTTGAGAGTAGTTTTGTTTTACTTCTGTAAGCTTGTTATATTTATTTCTTTAATGTTTTCCAAAATCCCTAGTAGGCTCTCAATTATTTTCTTCAAAGCTTCGGTTTTCGTAGAAAAACTCAACATGGCATTTTTTTTTTAAACAAAACTGTAAGTAAGAATCCTCACTAGATAAAAACTATTCAATTCATAAGAAATCTTATCCATTACCAGAAAATAAAAACCTACATCTGACGTTAATAAGGTGATCCTCAAAAGAATTAGAATAAACAGTCTTATGAAACATAAACAAAATAAATCTAGATTTATGAATAGACATCTCTAGGCACGTAACTTAGCTACTTATGAATAAATGTTATCAACATTTCCATCGTGGTAGAAAGAAAAATGCAAAAAAGCAAAAGCGCCTTAAGGCGTCAACTTGAATTCTTCTCCGAGCTTAAATAATTTACGGTAGAAAATGTTTTTTAGGGTTCGTTGTTTGTTTAAAGCGAACTCGACCTAATTAAGTTTGTAGATTTAAATCATTTGGAGCGACATTTTCTCCCATTCAAGGCGTGAAGCAAAGAAAGAAAAAGTCAAGTAAAAAAGTGGTTGAAAAAATGAAAAAATAGTAAAGTAGGTACGTCATTATCAAGTTAGCGAAAAAGAATTTATTCGCTAATTTGCATTTGCTTCGTTATAAAATGCGAGTGCTTGGAAATTATTTGTTTCTCATTTTCCGTGTAAATTAATAGAATTTTTATTTGTACTACGCTGAATATTGTGAATTATCTTTGTTTTAATAACTATTAAAAAAAATAATTACCTACTTGAAATTTATACTTGATTAATTGTCACTTGAAATAACAAATATATATATTATATCCATAAAATATTACTTACAATAAAAATATACAAGGGTACAGTCAGCGCCAAAAATATAAAACGAACAGGCTGTTCAAAATCAAGTCAAAAACTAAAAAACATTAAATTTTATCCTAATTGGATAAAGTTCTTGTTAGAATGACAGTTGCCATGTACTGTCTTTATTCTGAAACAATCCTTGTATTGAGTTAATGCTTAACTGTCATAGTTGTTAAGATCATTTTGCATAGTCTGTTCATACCTGTCGTTCGACATGAAAAAATACCTGTAGTATAATTTTAACTTACAGCTTCTGGCTATATTTTACAAAGTTTAAAATAAAGAGGACGAGAGAAAGCAATTTAAATATCATCAAACTTTAATTTTATGTCCGAAAATTCTCAAAGTGAGACGCAACTGACTCGCAACAGTTTATTTCAAAAAGCCAATTTTATATTCCAATGAGCTGTGCAGAACCTTTTTTGCTGTGCTGAAATTGTTGGTCCAATTTTTCGGCCTCGCACCATACCGAGGTAAAGCGAATTCCCTCCGAGACTTAAAATATTTGTAAAATGGCGAAAGGCTGTTTTTCCCTCGAATATATTGTGGTACAACCCGTGAACCCACAAAATGGTTCTCGCCTTGTAAAGTTTTACTTAAAAGGGTTATTTTTAACAGGAGTGATGCACAGTTTTCTCCTTGTGTCGCAATGAACTGCTTACTGTACATAATGGAGTGTTAATAGCGTTACGTTTTCTCCCTAAGAACTTAATACGCTTTGGGATGGTTGAATGGATTTGAATTAATTAAAATGTGGTACACATATTGTTTGAAACCTGAATTAACGCATTGGATACTTTTTATTCTGGTAGTCCGCTCCTATGGGATAATTTCCAACCTCTACACAGGCGAAGCCGCTAGCAAAAACAAGTTTGAAATAAATGGTTTAGTTGGATTTGAGTACATGCTACGTTTGTTTTTCATTCGTAGAGATTTAACAACATTCTTAAACAATCTTAAATGGTATTATTTAAGATTATTTAATGTCAAGCTGAGACCAACTTGATGTTGTTAGTGCGCCGTATGTTTAGAAAATAATATCACAATGTAAAATACATGAAACCCAAACAAAATTTTCCACAATTCTCACAAAACTATTGTTCACTTTATCACCACCAAGAAACTATACCTTTTCAAAATTACATTTAAAAATATTCCACCTTTCAAATAACATATTTTTCGCGAATACCGGAAGGCTATTGGGTGGGTGAGAGGTCGACCCCCCACCGCCCCTTACCCACTTATTTTGTAATCTTTGCTTCGCAGCTCCTACCCTCATATTTGGAAAAATATACTTTGATGTCGAAAGTGGCGGTATTTGATATTTTCTTGTTATGTCATAGGTTACTTGACAATAAAAGATGTACTTGTCATGAGTTTAAAAGGTTCTTTGTTGTTTTGAATAGGATTTGTTGGTTAATGGAGGGGCAGACGGTATTTTTTGCAGACATTTTCTTGAAAGAAATAGGCTTGTTTTTTTGACAATATTTGAAATACGATTATACGTCAGGCTGACTAGGATACTAATGTGATAATTAATTCTTACAAAATATCGTCTATATTTATCAGAATATTGTGGAAAACTTTTTCAAGTAAGTAATTTGACTTTGTGTAAGATTTCAAATTTTTCACCAAACTGGCTTGTAATAATCCAAAATCGTTAGTTACTTTGCCCAATTATGAATGTACTACTAACAACAAAAACTATGAGCATTTGATGAAAACCCGTTGGTAGCTCAATGCGACACAAACTTCCTTTCTTGTTCTTTCACATGCATGAGTGCTCATGTGATGAACAGAAACATTTAGGTTTCCGCAAAAGAATGTAGACTAGACTGAAACCAACGTTTTCGTTCTAACGAAACGCAAGCCACGACAGAGGAAAGACACATAATATATTCAAGTATTTCAAATACTCTTTGAATTCAGTTGAGGACAAAATATTTTGACTATCTTGAAAATGTGTTGCTTGTTCAACCTGGTCTCTTAACGTGAGAAAAAGTGCTTTATGGGAAAAGGAGATGTTTAACATATCTGTTATCAGCATGTTAATGAGATAGTAAACTTTAAATTTAATATTGTACAGCGATGCAGTGACATCGACGCTTAACGTGTTACTATAGATTCAGCACATGAACTTTATAGTTAGTTATTATTAAAATCCGCCTAAATGTGAATCCGACCTTCACTTGGCCGTACCATAAGAAACACCGAAAAAAACTCGATTCTTGTATACCCCTTTAATTTTCAATTTCACATTCTGTGAAAATTTCAACTGCCAACCTATTAAATAATAGAATAGGAATGACGGACAGCAGAAGCTTAATTATAGGGTCCCGTTGGTTAACCATCGAGTACGGAATCCCTTCTAGAATTTTTAACCATGTAGGTGACGATATGGATCATTTACGTATAAACAGGTAGGCACTTTTCTATGAAACAACAGATTTTTTTTGAAGAACCGATCAAAAGTGTCTACTGTACGGGGTGTAGAATTATATTGTTCTGAACTTACAGTTAAATTTTGCCCGTCGATGTTCCTTACCATCCTGTGTTATTATAATAGAAGATCACAAGCAAACACCAGAAGCAAAAACTATTCAATATAAAAATAAGGACTATGTTGAGTATTAAATATTCCTTACCTGGCTATCACATTTGGTTTTTACAAGCGTGTTGTTCTGTGTAAACAAATAAAAACGAGATGTATCCTTGTGTCGAAATAAATTGGCTTTTTGTAAAGGATTTATTGCATTACGTTCGCTTCATGTGACTATTTTCTTTTCATAGCAAGTTGAGTGACAACAGGTTCCAAAGTTTTGATTTTGTGATTATACATTTTTTAAAGACACGCCATAACAATTGATTACGTAATTAAAATACCAAATTATGTCAATCTTTCATAAACTTTTATTTTTATATTCATTTATATATTTATTGGTCATTTACATACTCTTGTAAATTAGTATACTATATACATATTTATATGAAGCAAAAACTTTGTACCCCTTTTTACAAAAATCAAGTGGACGGAGGCGTATGAAATTTAACACGGTTAGAGTTTGTACGTAGAAAGAGTTCAGAAAGCTAATATTTTTATATAATAATGTATTTGAAATTCGAATAAATGTTATTTTATCCGTTTTATTAAATAAATGTCAATAATTTCGTGGATTTCAGGTCACCTTTGGTGGTAGTGACGCAAAAAATAAAAGTAGATTACGTAAAAATTTTCAATGTGGTTAAATATTTCGTTAGTCACAAAAAACTGTCCTTGGAAGTCATTATTAGAGAATTGTTGGTCTCTGCTTCGTAACATTACCGTAGCAGGTAACACATTATGGTAAAGCAAGAAATATGATAATCAAGCATAATCTTGTTCTCACTGCTGGTACACAGACCTTCTCTTTAGAGAGGAAGTGGGTCGTAATCCACCACGCGAGCCAGGGTGGGTTGGAAGATGGTATATGTTTTCGAATTATTGGTTTTTCGGTCATGCCGTTTACGTCACGATGTTTTTCTTTCACCGATTTGAAAGCAGTGGTGATGAAATAGATTACATAAAGAAGAGCGCCGGTCACGTTTCGAACCCATGTTCTCCAAGTCATATGTCGCGGCTATTACTACTGAACCATCAGTACTCTCAGCTTCGTATTTTACATTTATTGTTAAGACAGCTAATCATGGAAGAGGACTTATTAATTAATATCAATTTATGATAGTCATAGTCTCAATGAACTCTTTATTTATAAATCCCTTTATCTAGTCAGATAAAAATACTTAAATCTAAACTTAATTCAATTTCCAGTTAATCCTTAATCTAAACTGAAGTCCTTAAGCCAATTTCCTCCAAATCTCCCGTTATTTTATTAATCTAAAATAGGAATTTCCGTCGCGCGTTTTCCGGAGACGGTGTAAAGGCGTAAAGGCAATTATTATTGCATAACGAAGCTCATTCGTTCATGAGTCGACAAGGTGACGCAAATGGACTACTAATTTATGATAACAACGAAAATTGCTTTCGAAAAACCCTGGAATGCTATGAATAAAATTCCGGTTATTCGACCGACAGTTTGGCCCGATTTAAATATTTAAGGGTCAATGGGGTTGTTTGGTATCAGTTACGTTTTCAAGAAAAATTGGAAGGATTTTACCTGTTTTTGAAGGGAGTGGAGGATTGTGTTTATTTAAAAGAAACTTTTTTCAAAAAAATAACAACCTACTTCCTTAAAAACGCTACAAAGTGAAAAATAACTTTAATATGGAAGTCGGTGTCTTAGGATCTGTATTTAAGTTTTTTGCCACCGACTTCCAAAATTAAAGTTATTGGAACGAAGTTCCTTATCGCGCGTTGTGAAAGGGGGCTAGACGGAAAAAAATCTTACGAAGTTTCTCAATTCGACCGTATATATTTTGTATGTTGTTGTTTTTTTTTGTTGTGAGTAGAGAGGGAGAGAGGGAGAGAGAGGGAGAGAGAGAGAGTGGGAGAGAGAGAGCGAGGTAGAGAGGGAGAGAGAGGTAGAGAGAGAGGGAGAGAGGTAGAGAGAGAGGGAGAGAGAAGGAGATAGGGAGAGAGAGAGAGAATATTTTTGTTGGGTGTACAGGTTTTTTGTACATAATAAATAATTAAAAAATTATAACTATTATGAATCCTGGAAAAAAACTTCGTTCCACCCGGGTGTCCCTTGACACCTCTAAAGTTTTTTTATTATTGTTATTATAACTCACACTTTTTGTCTATGAAGGTAGAAAGAAACTATAGAACATCACCTGCTATGAGAGTTACCTGCTGCGTAGTATTCCCGTTATATGACTGGCCTGTTAGTCTAGTGATTAGTGACCCTGACTGCTAAGACTGAGGTCGTGGGTTCGATTCCCATCCGGGGCAAATATTTGTGTGATGAGCACAATCATTTGTTCTGTGTCTGGGTGTAATTTATCTATAATATGTATGTATTTAGAAATATATAAGTATGTTTATCAGTTATTTGGTTACCATAGTACAGGTTCTGCCTATTTTGAGATCAGATAACGTTGTGTTGGTTGTCCTAAGATAATATTATTTTTATATCCGCTTCGATTACGTTCTTACATACGAATGGGTAATTGCGTAAGACACTATCAGTGGCAATGACTTTCATTTAGACTTTTTCAATTTTGATTTCAACAACATCCACTGCATTATTTATGTTGTAGAGCAGACAATTTTTTTAAACATATGAAGTAGTGAATTAGCAATTTTCTTTAAAATGATTCAGATTGTGTTTAATCGTCGCAAGCTTCGTGCCTTCAAAAGGCTAACAAAAAAAACCTGTCAACTGCGAGTCCGACTCGCTCACGAATGGTTCCATACCAAAGTACAATATAAGGCACTACATATAAAAAAAAACTTTATTTTATTTTTTCTTATTTGTTGTTATAACGCAAGAGGCAGGAAACTTATTATGAAAATGACAAATGTGTACCTATAATGGTTCATGAGATACAGCCCGACAGACGGACAGAGAGCGAAGACTTAGTTTTAGGGCTTTTTTTGGTACCCGTTGGGTACAAAATATTGTCATTTCAACCTATAAAAAATTTGGTAATTTACCTTGAACCTTCTCTATTTTTCAATCCCAAATTATAATCGAGTATCTTCCGTAGTCTCGCGGATTTCCCCAGAGGGCCGGGCCAATTGATCCCAAAGTTGTGCAAAAGAAATTTAAGACACAATTTATCCATTTCCAGGCTACTAGGCCATTAATAGGTTGTCAGTCCTTCTAAAATGTATAGCCTATTTCCAAAATGAGCCATTCTAAAACCCTTGTAAGTGAAGGACCCGAGTTACGAATGGGCGCTTCGTTTACTGACTTTTTCTTCGGCAATTTTATGTGGGGATTAGTTAGGGTACCGGGTTCCTACTGATCTGAATGGATTTCCGTCCCCGATTTTTTATTATACTCCACCGTATATATCATTGTTAAATTATGTATGCTGGTTTTCATATTTATGGAACTAGTTTTATGTTTTATAAGGCTTGAACTGATGCTTTTGTTTTGTTGATGTTGGTTGCGGAATTTTTCAATTCAATTCAATTCAAACTTTATTGTGGATCATAGGTAGGTGCATAACACAGGTCTTAAATAATAATTAAATTAACATCAGCTACGTCCCGCCCTTGGGGCATACAATAATTTACATACAATTATAATTACAATTACATTATTATTATAAATTCAAAATGTCACATAAAAAAATAAAATAAAAGATAAAAAGATAAATGCAAAACGGAACGAATAAAGGTAAGTCACTGAACGCATCATGACTGAGGGGAACTATATTGGAGCAGAGATTTGTCTGATAGGAAGTCTTTTATAGAGTAATAGCACTTGTTTACTAGTAGGTCATGGAGATCCTTTTTAAATTTTCTCATTTCCGTGATTGTTCTTATAGGCCCCGGAATATTATTAAATACTGATGAAGCAATACAAAAGATACTTTCATGCATTAGATGCGTCTTGCTAGCTACTGTGCGCAATTTGTCCTTACGCCGTACACGAGTGTAGTAATTATACATGCCAATATTATTTTTGACAAATACAGCTGTCTCAAATATATATACACATGGCAATGTTAATGCGTTCACCTCTTTAAAAAATTTCTTACATGAGTCAGTTTGTTTTAAGTTAAATATAGCCCTGATGCAACGTTTTTGAGCAATGAAGGCACGCTCCTTGTCTGTACTATTGCCCCAGAATATTACACCGTATCTGAGGATAGAGCTAACGTGTCCGTGGTAAGCTGTTAGTAAAGTACTATGATTTGCTGTTTTACGCAATCTGTGTAGTGCATATGAAAACTGTCCCAGCTGTTTGCATACATGGTCGATATGTAATTTCCAATTAAGTTTGTTATCAATATATAACCCTAGAAATTTTGTTACTTCAGTTTCTTCAATGTCACTATCTAGACAATGGATTTTTAAAGTACCCGTACGACAAGTTTTTATTTTAAAATTCATTAATTTAGTTTTGTCAATGTTTATCATTAAATTATTCATTTTAAGCCAGTCCATAAGTATTAATATCGTTTGATTAATTTCGGATTCTAAATCAATTGTATTAACATTAACGAATAGAATAGTGCTATCATCAGCAAATAGTGTAATGTCATGATTTATTACCGAAGGCATGTCATTTATATAAACAAGGAAGAATAAAGGACCCACAATAGTCCCTTGAGGAACGCCGAATTTAACAGTTCCATATTCAGAAGCATATACTTCTTCTGTATTCGTTGTAGGATTTAGCCTCCTTACTTCTGTGAATTGTTGTCTGTTGTTAAGGTATGATTCTAAAAGTTTATACACATTACCTCTCACACCATATGCATACATCTTTCTTAAGAGGATCTTGTGATCAACTCGGTCGAAAGCCTTCGACATATCCATGTATAGTGCGACAGCCGGCAGCCCTTTGTCCAAGTTAGTCATTACCTTATATAAAAAGTTGTATATTGCCAAATTGATAGATTTGTTTTTCCTGAAACCATATTGACTGGACGTTAGAATGTTGTGTGTTTCAAAGAAAGTATAGAGACAGTTAAAAATCACCTTTTCAACAATTTTTCCAAAAATAGGTATCAATGCTATAGGCCTATAGTTGCTCATGTTATTTTTGTCTCCTTTCTTAAATACTGGCTTTATAACAGATATTTTTAGTTTGTCGGGGAAGGTGCCTTCTTCTATACATAAATTTATAATGAAGCTTAGTGGTTCAGATATAATATGAGCTACATCTTTAACAATATTTGTCGCGATGCTATCATACCCGGTACTGGTTTTATTTTTTAAAGCAATTATTATTTTAATAATGTCATCAGGGATAGTCGGTGTCATAAAAATGGAATTAGAATTATATGTCAGTTTATTGGAAGATTTTTGGGGTACACTAGTATTATTATTATTATTGATGTCAAGAAAAAAATCATTAAAAGAATTCGCAATGTCTTGAGGATTATTTTTTATTACGCCATTTGCAATTAATTGATTTACGCCTTCATTCGGATATTTAGATTTGGTCTCATTTATTACTTTCCAAGTAGCTTTATTCTTATTTGTTGCAGATTTAATAAAATAGTCGTTTTGTGATTTTTTTGTCAGTCTGATTACAGTTTTATATCTTTTTGCATATGATTTAAAAGCAATTTTGGTGACTTGACTTGGATTATTCCTATATTGCCACAATAGTTGACATTTACGTTTGCTGCATATTCTTAAGCCACGTGAGATCCATTTCGGTTTAGATCTGCCATGTATCTTGACTTTATGTAGAGGAAAACAGAGATCGTATAACATACTGAAATTATCATAAAATTTGTTATAGGCACTATTCGCATCCGTGCAATTATAAATGTCACTGTTACTCAGTTGTTTTAAATATTTTATAAATATTGCTCTATTGTCTTGACAGTAATCTCGTTTTAATATATACCAATATTTAATGGTGCAGGTCTTTTTGATCGGAACCTTTATGGTTTGCGCATTATGGTCTGATAGCGCTAGTTCCTTGACAGTGCCTTTGCACGCTCTTATGTTATGGGCTATGTTGTCTATGCACGTTTTACTAGCAAATCGTGTTACTTCCTTGAATTGTAGTTTCAAGTTATATCTAGTTAAGAGTTCCCTAAATTCACTGGAAAGTTTTGTATGCTTCAAAGTATCTATGTTGAAGTCTCCGCAGATTACGATCTTTTTCGTGTTTGAACATAAGTTATTTAATATTTTATTTAAAGTTGTGAAAAAGCTGTCTATAGAGCCAGCGGAGTTATTTGGCGGCCTATATATGCATAGAACAATTACTTGATGTTCCAACAGCTCGATTGCAGAGCATTCTATTGTGTTGCTGATTGAAAGTTTCGTGGTGTTATGAAGAATTCTATATTTCATATAATTTTTAACTAATATACAGGATCCTCCGTGTCTGCTATCCCTCATATAATGAGACGTTAGTTTATAATTTGGAATTGTGAGATACATTTCGTCACCGTCCGTCATGTTGTGCTCAGTGATACATAGTATGTCAACAGCATTGTCCTGGGTAGCTAACTCGTTAATACAAACAGAAATCATATCAGATTTATTGAGTAATCCATTAATATTTTGATGAAGGATAGTGATAAATTTATAAACGAAATAAATTATTCGAGTTTGGGTTTTCAATTTTGTTACATTCCGATTCACCGTTTTTTTTACTCGATTCATGTATACAGTCTGTATTAATTCTATCAATTAAATTTGAATTTTGGTCAGAATCCAAGTTAACTTGCACATATTTATTTTCAAAAGACTTTTTAATTTTAATTTGACACATTTGATCGTATTGCAATGATTTGAAATGGTAATGAATACACAATATTTCTTTTTGTTGTCATTGTCTCTCTTGATGCCAGAATAATGCTGTTTCATGAAATAAAAAAATGCCAGTAGGTTATGTGAGGTGCTTAGGTACTTACTTTAACTTTAAACAAACAAAAAAAGCATATGATGTGTTTAGATAACTTAAAGATTTTAGACCCCATTTCCTCCCGTGGGTGTCGTAGAAACTTACTAAAGGACTTAATAGAGAATGGGCAGCAGCGTTCTCTATGCATTTTACCACCATACTGCGATCGCCAACCCGCCTGCGAAGCGTAACAATTATGGCCATTTTTTTATGGGAATATTATTTTCAGCAGTAAACGTATTACGGCTGAAATGATGATGATGATGAAAGACTTCAGATACGATTGATTAAATATTTTTTGAACACAACGTTTTATAAATTAAATTACAATACCAAAAATAACTGCAAAGACTATTCCATTTTATTATAAGAATTGGATCAGTATGCTAAATAAATACTGTTAAAAATAAAAGATGCTACGTGCTACGCCGTAGCTGACGCGATGAGGTCAGGCTACGTCGCGCCGCCTTCTCGTAGCAGATAGCTGACTCGCTACGATTATTATTTCTGTAGCTTCTTTATCTTTGTGTTAGATCAGAGAGGCACTCGGTTGTTAAGTATTGATTAATCTGCCGGTAAAAGAAAGCTTTGCAACGCAGATATTAAGTGACATAACATTTTATCTAAATAATTCTTGACCACCAGTTGTAAAGTGTTAAAGTTACACGCCATTATAATGGCGTTATCTAACACTTCACATATTTAAAACCCTAAAGTCACACGACGAATTTAAACAACGGGCTCAAGAGGCCAAAAAATTACAGAGACACTTATCGTACGTTACCAAAAAACGTGACTCCACTAACATTTCCAGGCCATATGCTCTGGGGTCCAAAACTGTACAAATAAATAATAAGCACGGGACAACGGTAAAGCGTACGCGCAATAAACGTAATAAAAATAAAAACACGATTATTTTTAATGTCCGACGCACGGGAACAAATTTTAATGTGAAGTGGGTCACAATGGTGACGTTAAATTGTTGCTGTAATGTTGTTATATTTCTATTAGTGTGGGCGTGGGAGGTTGCGGTTTTTTGTAATGTAGTTCTTATTTTGTTTAATTTTGTTTTTTGGCAAATAAGGGGACTGACCCGCCGCCTCTGTTTACAAAGTGACTTTACTTCTATCATTTTGAATACACGTATTTCACAAGCATTTTTTTAACTTACGATGATTGTATATCAGTTTAGGACCACTCCCCGATGTTTGACTTGGCTCCAATTTGGTGTACATATGAATCTTTGGGGACAATACAATAATATGGTAGCAATAAAGTTGTTCTGGTGATGAAGCTGAAAGAAGTTCTTAAATAAACAACATTAACCCAGCGAGTTTGGGCTTTTTTTTTTGGATGGGAAATCATCAAATGACTTCTCCCGCTCTGGGCGGAGCAGGAGGGCGTGTCAGACTTTTACTGACTAAAACCTACCCGTGTTCCTTCAGTTGCCCATGTGCCAGAGTCACGGTATCTCTTTCGAACAATCTCGCGACCCTGGCAGGCATCGGTCCTAGCAGACCCCTACATTGCTGCTGACATCTCTTTGAGGCGCGCGTGGAACACTACGCGCCGTCGACCCGAGCCTGGTCCTTACCGGGCGGCGAGCTACCCATTGCTCGCCACCCGCAAGCTCGCGCCTACGGTGGCCGAGAGTCCGCTATCGACTCCCGACGCCCGGGGCGTCTCCTCCTGCGGCGGCTAGGGACGTGAGGGCGCAGAGACTGCCACTCTCTCACGCGCCCCGCCTCCTCCTTCGCGAGCATTACTGCTTCGCAGAAGGAGGTGACGGCTTTCCATGGCCTCTCGCTCCGTACCATGGCTCGCACCAGGGCCGGACGCGAGAGGTCGCCGCCACCGATCGCCTCCACGAGGACACGGCGGTGCTCCGCCCAGGCAGGGCACACCTCCACCGTATGCTCCACCGTGTCCTCCAGACGATCCTCACAATGGAAACACCCGGGCGTTTCCTCCCGCTTTATCCTGAACAGGAACCCACCGAAGCACCCATGCCCGGTGAGAACTTGCGTCAGGCGAAAGGTGAGGACGCCGTGGCGCCTCTCAATCCACTCCTCAAAGAGGGGACTTACCACCGCAATTGTGGCGTGCCCAGCGAGTTTGGGCTCATTTGTTTTCTTTTGGTGAGTTTTTTTTTTTTGGATGTGTTAAGCTAGTAAATGCTTGTTTAAAAAATATTTTACACAATTAATTTACTCTGAAATCGTTTTCCTTTAATTTTCAAAATGAACACATTTTGATTTGTATGTTAACATAGGTACCCAAAAAAAAAACACAATTTATTAATAATTACGCCTATATTTTGCCATATTTAATAAGATTTATATAAATCTTATTAAATATGGCAAAATATTTTTTGAAAACAAAACCAAATAATAATTATACATTATACTACTGACCAAAATCATTGTCCTATAAAAATATTCGTTTAAAAAATACAACCACAGGCTATAAACATGACAGCTCCTGTCTAATGGCCACATACAAACAACTTTTATATTAACGGCCCAACATTAGCACTTTCTTTTTTGCTGACAAAATGTTTAAAACGAGCCCTTTTTATTTTATTGCTGGGTACATTTCAAACAATGGCGGTATACGGGGGCTGTTTGTCCAGGTAAATGTTTTCGGGGTTCATTGGCGTTTCAACTGAGAATGTTTTTTTGAAAATAATAAGAGACGCTCAAATAGTTAAATTCTTGTGGTCAGTTGCTTGATTTTATAATGTAGGTAGGTATGAAAGGACAGTGTAGGCCACACTGTCCTTCCATACCTAAAAACACTGTAATTTAAAAATATTGTAAACTAGCTTTTGCCTGCGACTTCGTCCGCGACAAATTTTTGCTCCCCTGACCCTTCCCGTTGCATTGAATTGTCTGCCAGTTTTCTTCCACTTTTCGTTGCTGCTCCTCTCCTTTTGATTGTAGCGTGATGTTATATAGCCTATAGCCATCATCAATAAATAGGCTACCCAAATTAACTGTTTTTTTTTTTTAATTCGGAGCAGTAGTTCCTGAGATTACCGCGTTCAATCGAACAAACAAACAAACTCTTCATCATCATCATCATCATCATTACAGCCGTAAGACGTCCACTGCTGGACTTAGGCCTCCCCCAATTTGGGGGGCTTTGCCATAATCGCCACGCTTGGCAGGCGGGTTGGCGATCGCAGTATGGTGGTAAAATGCATAGAGAACGCTGCTGCCCATTCTCTGGTAAGTCCCTTAATCGCCTTTTACGACACCCACGGGAAGAAATGGGGTGGTGTTATTCTTTACGTCCGGCACCACACGGTACACCAAACTCTTCAGTTTTATAATATTAGTATAGATTAAAATTATTTTTAAAAGAGTAACCGTGAAGCTTCTTGTCGGTTCTTCTGCGTAGGAAACGAATAATTACTGCTTCTGACAGTATATTTAAACAGCTTCATCACTATCTGAGTGCCCCTGTCACCAACCTTGACATGAATATTATACCTAAAGTTATATGCAACTTAATGACCCAAACTTGCAAGAGCAAAATGTTCCCACTGCCGGGAGGCTTCCTCTCTGTGAGAAGGTGAGCGCCATAATCCACCACGCGGATACATATCTTCGAATTTTTGGTTCTCGGACATGTCGGCTTCCTCACGATGATTTCTTTCACCATTTTGAGAGCGGTGATGATGAAGTAATGTTGACAAACTAAAGTGCCTGTTTGTGTTCGAACCCAAGACCAACAGTTCGTAAGCTACAACCGTACTGGGCCACCTCTGTTTCAGGCTGCAACATACAGGAGACATTTATCTAATTGCAATCAATAACAGACATGGCCACCCGGCATAATACCCACATGCAGGTAATTATGTCAGACAGCCGTGTCTGCATTAATGAAGTGCTTCTTATGAATTTGAATTGTAATAGCTTAGAATTTGCCGTAACGTAATCGATTGATGACTGAAGATATAACTAAAATTTGTGACGCCTTTTTCCCATGGGGGTAGGCAGAAACCACGGAACGCCACCTGCTACGATCTCTACACACTCCTTTTGCCTCATTTAGGTTCATACAATTGGTCATACACACAAGCCGGTTGCAAGTACTACGCACCTGACCTTTCTGAAGAACATCATGAATAAGGTCACTATATGTCTTCCTAGGGCGTCCCCTAAGAGTGATTAAAGTATACATAATAAACAAGTTTAAAAAAATCCGTCCATGTATTAATAAACAAAACTAGTTCACCAAAACAATTCAGAGAGAGAAAAGCTAACACAATACGATGCTGTTCATGTTAAAACCGAGTTTTTCTTCGCGGAGAACAAACCAGCCAGTGAATTGTAATGTCAATTGTACTACGAAACAAGCAGGAATGACTTCCTTTTGAAGTAGGCTAAAAAAAGTAATATACAGTGTCTGCCAAGTCATAAGCTATGGCAGTATCCACTCGGCTTCCTAATAACATTTTAATAATAAACTCGCGCACGGAACAAAGGGAATGCCTTGGCCACAGTGTGGGGGAAGTAGTGAGAGGTGGCGAGTGTGAAGAGGAGAAAAAATAGAAGCTCTTTAACAGAGCTTTAATAGAGTGTAATCTCGAGCGTGAGCAGTCGATTTATATACTACATGAAGGCCTACTTGGTAAAATTAGGAAATTCGTATATTTGCCATTGCAATGTTTGTAAATATGTGAGCACCAAGTATCTATCAAATAATTAATTTATATCCCTTTGCTTCGTTTTCAATTCTTTTACCTGTTGTGATATGTTAATTTTATTCTATGTGCATCATCTTCACACATAATTATATAAGTGTACGTATAGTATACGACTATTGAAAAACATTTTAAAAGAGTGGTGGAGTTTCTTGCCCATTCTTCTCCATACTAATCTACCTTTTGGAAGGGGCAACTAGAATCAATTCTATTTTAATTTAACTGTTGATGATCTAAAGCGCCTTTCATGTGCCTATTTGAAATAAATGCTTTGAGTTTTAACCTATTTCAGAAATACAAGAATCAATGCGCTGACCCGGTCATAGTCGTTTGTTACCTTGTCAATTTTTTTGTGGTATCAAGCTATTTGCACAAAAATATGTAAGCTCGACAGTAAAGACGACTAAGATTTCCATTTTTAAATAAAATACCTTAATCTGAGTATTTATTTTACTCTGCCTATAAGTCTTCTTATCGCTACAGCGCGACACCCGCTCTTAGGTCGTGACTTAAAGGGAAAAAAAGAAAAGTACGGAGATTTATAGTGGATTCCCGCGGCCACAAATCAACCGTAGCCGTCAGAATTTGTGTGAATTTATACGATATATATGCAGTTTTTCTGGCCACTCACTGTTTCTTTACGTAAAAATTGTACCAAGAATAACGTAACGGCTCATTTTATTTGCACGCCAGTGTATTTTTAAATGTAAGTGGGTATTTTGGTTGCACGGATGTGTATTTTTGGGGCTTACTCAATTTGAACAAATTATGGTTTAAAGTATTCATTCGTACTTAGATGAAACAAAGTCAAATCAACCTTAACGAGACTGCATGTTCTGAAGACATTAGTATACTCGGCGATACAATAAATACTAAAACAAGTCTAGAGAATGATAATCAGCCTGAGCTGACACTACATAATCTGAGCGAAATGATATCATTAAAATTAAAAGAAAATAATAGATCAATAATAGAGGAAATAAAAGCTACTATTCAAACAGAAATTAATCAAGCCATATTAAAGTTAAAAGAAGACATACAACAAGACACGGGCGCTTTGTTCTTACAAAACGAGCAACGAAAGACTGATATAGAGAAAATCAACATTCAAATAGAAAAACTAAATAAACAAACCGAAGCACTCCAAAACGAAATAAAAAGACTAAACTCTGAGACCCCCCCTCCACAACAACAACACCGACAGCAGGAACACCACCAACATACACCAGAGAATAATGCTAAGAAAATTGTCTTGTATGGACTTACCGAAATCTACAATGAACCTGAAGAAGACCTACACCAAAGACTCAGAGCTATATTTTGGGATATTTTAGGAGTAGACCTATTAGGCTACATTGAGGATACCAATAGGATCGGAAGATATTTTAAAAACCGAAATCGACCAATGGTAATTGAACTTATGAGCAAAAGAATTACCAAATATATAATAGAAAATAGCCGATATTTCCAAGGAACCGGACTGTATACTTCGGAATTTTTAAATGAAGAAGCAAGGAATAATAGAAAAATCTTGCGGGATAAAATGCTCGTAGCACGAAATAAAGGACAGAAAGCGGTTATCAGAAATAATCAACTGTATATTGAGGGGGAACTCATAACTTACAAAAACGAAACCATATCACACCCGCCACCCAGAACTGAAAACGCACGAAACTTTATGGATAGACCAAGCACACCGTATAACGACCGCACATTTCGAGAATACGAGGAAAGCAATAGATTTCGGAAACAAAGAAAAACATTTTAAAATTTTATATCAAAATATCCAAAGTCTATTTAATAAGCAACACATAATGGAAGCTTTTGTCAATGAAAACCAGGCATATCAGGCTATATGTATTACTGAGACATGGCTGTCAAGACATAAATTAAGCATGATTAACTTTAGCGGCTACAGAGTAGCAGCATCCTACTGTAGAGAAAACCGTGGAGGCGGCGGAGTTTGCATCTTACTAGAAGAACACAAAGACTACATAGAACGACGCGACATAACCGAGATGTCACTCGAATATATTTTAGAAATTTGTGCGATTGAAATACCTATCGAAAACTTGCTATTAGTAACAATGTACTGGAACAGACGAGAAGAGAATATATTTTATAACCAACTCAATCAAATACTAGCGTACATAAACAATAAATACACAAAACTGAACATTGTCATCGGCGGTGACTTTAATATTAATATCCTGAATAATAACTCCAAAGTTAGCACTTTCTTAGACCTTATGTCTGAATACAAATACACACAGCACATAAAACATCCTACTCACATAACACGAACAGCGTCAACGTGCCTGGACCTAATATTTACGAACTTTAAAAACAAGGATTTATATACATATGTAGAAGATCTGGGTTTTTCAGATCATTGTGGTACAGTTATAGAATTTAAAATACCGCAACGACCGAAGCAAACCACTTGGTACACTGAAAAACGACTGTACAACAAAAATAACATTGAAAATTTTAAATCTGCATTAAAGTCAGTTAACTGGTGCGATATCATTACAGAAACTAACGACGCAAATGAAAACTATAATTCTTTTAACGACTTTTTAACTAATTTATTAAATAAAACAATTCCAAAAATAAAAATCAAATTAAAAACACAATATAAAAAATATTGGTTATCTAAAGGCATAAAGATTTCTTGCACAAACAAAAGATTATTGAAAATTTTAAGTATTAAGTCTGACAATCCAATCATCAAAAAATACTATAGAAAATACGAAAAAATACTAAAGCAGTCGGTCATAACATCCAAAAAACAGCACTATATTAATAAAATTAAAATGTCTCACAACAAAGTAAAAGCTATGTGGAATATAGTGAACGAACGTACTAACAAGAAAACACTTACAGATAAATTTAATATACAACTACAAATTAATAATACTTTAGTCTCAGATCCAAAACAAATAGTAAATAAATTCAATAACTTTTTTGCATCAATCGGCGAAGAGACCGGCCGTGAGGCCAAAGGCCAGCCAGTAGTCAATTCTTCTGAAAATACCTTATTTCTTAGACCTTTAGACTGTCAAGAAACGTATAGAATCATACAAAATCTAAAAAACAAAAAAAGTCACGGAATAGATGAACTACCCCCTTCGTTGATTAGACAATGTGCAGATGAACTTACTGTACCCTTTTGTGTTCTAATTAATCAGTCCTTTGATGAAGGTACTTTTCCTGATCAACTTAAAAAAGCTATTATAAAACCATTATTTAAGAAGAATTCGAAGACTGACCCCAACAATTACCGGCCCATAGCTCTCCTACCGACAGCCTCAAAAATTTTCGAAAAGGCTATGTGTGACCGTGTGTATAGTTTTTGCGAAAGATATAAAATCTTTGACGAAAGTCAAAACGGTTTTCGTAAACATCGATCAACAACCCTAGCTGTCTATAAATATATGCAAGAAGTTACTAATATTATAAATGATAGAAAGTATGCGGTTGGCATTCTTTTAGATATGACCAAGGCATATGATAAAGTAAAATTTAATATTTTATTAGAAAAACTATACGGAATAGGAATTCGTGGAAATGCACATAAGTGGTTTACGTCCTACTTAAAAAATAGAGAGCAGTATGTGCAAATGGAATATTTTGACCACGACCAAAAACAAATAATCCAAGTGAGGTCCGATAAGAAGATTATAAATGCATCAATACCCCAGGGCAGTGTTGTTGGATGTCTCCTATTCATTATCTACATTAATGACCTTCCCAAAATAATGAAAGAACCATGTGTGCTATTCGCAGACGATATATCTCTGCTTACCACATGCCGAACAAATCATAATATTAACGAACAACTTAACACGATATTAAATAAAACAACTAAATGGATGGATGAGCACAATCTTGAGATTAATTATAAAAAAACCAAAATAATGACTTTCCACCCTCAGCAAAAATCCCCATTAACAATTAATTTCACAATAAATAACACAAAACTTGAAGTAGTTAACGATTTTACGTTATTAGGACTCACAATAGATACACACATTTCATGGAAGCCCCATATAAATAAAATTCGAACGAAATTGTCAAAATTCACCTACGCATTACGAGAAGTAAAAAAAACGACCGACTTGCAAACTGCACTCACTACATACTACGCCTACGCTCATGCATGGCTCAGCTATGGTATTATATTGTGGGGAAATAGCACAGACGCACCTACGCTTTTCATTAGCCAAAAGAAATTGACTCGGATCATAGTCAACATAGAACAAACCGATAGCTGTAAACCCTTTTTTATAAAACATAAAATACTCACCTTACCATCGATCTATATCCTGGAAATATGCAAATTTGTAAGGAAATACATACACTTTTTCACAACCCGCGGCGATAAACACACTGCCCGATCTGTCAGATACAAAAATATGTTAATGTTACCCTCTTCGCGCATGAAACTACATTCAAATAGCCCCTACGTAATGTGCATAAAAATATATAATAAACTACCAGATACATTAAAAGATGAAACCAAAGATACGACATTTATAAATAAACTCAAACAAATATTAATCAAAAAAGCATACTACACAATAAACGAATACTTACATGACAAAAACATTATTTGTACACAGTCAGACACCACACACAGCTAAATATTTGTATAGGATATATAATTGATCTCAATTTAATGAATGATGTACCTAATTAATTTTTAATGACATAATTATTTTAAAATTGTTAATTGTAATTAAGTTATGCTTTTATTTGATTTTAATTTTATTTTTTGTATTATTAGTTTTAATACTTTTTGCTGTGCCCTACAGGGTCCATAATTGTACATTAGCTTTAAGCCACTTAAAAGAACTTTTAACATTATGGAATGCAAATAAAGATATGAATATGAATATGAATATGAATATGTACAAAATGCTTGCTTTGTTGGTTTTAAATTAGGCTGATTCCATTTACATTTTAATCTTGAATAAGAACCCTTTACCTGTTTAATTTTGGAATGTTATAAATACAGCCAGAGACATCGACGCGCAAACCATTACCTACTACTGATGAAGTACTTGTACATGACTTTATCGTAGGTATAATAAAAAAAAACCTGTTCCATACATTTTTGACCGTGTATGTATTAATTGCATTTAGTCTATGACTATTTATACGCTATGGTTGTAGAATCATATTCTGTCAATCCGATCCAGCCCGTCTCTAGCTGCTCTCTACAAGCAATGCTCTAAGCCGAGGTCCGAACCCCACAGGGGATGCCCATAGCGTGTTGTCGCTCTAGTTTTAAGTAAGTTTTAAGCCTTGGCTGGAGGACTTAATTTATTAAGGTAGCCAAAGGGAAGTTCGGTTAAGCAGCTGACAACCTCATAACCTATGAGATGTCATTCCCAAAAAAAAAAAAAAAAGATTCATGTGCCGAATTCATGGTTACTGTTTGCACATCCACGTCGCTACCACTCTATATATTTAAGAAGAAGACATAACTAACCTACATAGGTACTAGAATGTATTTAGAGGAGTAAGTAGTACACTAGTAACATTCCTCAACTGTCGAACAAGTAATCAGTTAGCAACACAACTAACACAGACACTTCCAATTTGTCTTAACAAATCGTGACGAAACCTAGGAAACAAATTAAAGGTCTTAAGTGTCTTAGCGAGTAATTCGATCGGCGATTCATTTGATTCGTTCCAACTCGATGGGTCTTATCCTATTTGTGGATGGATTAAGTCCAGGAAATGGTTTGGTAGCTTTACCAGATTATCCTTGAGGATCTAAGGTATCAAGACACTTGGGTACGAATTAAGTTCGTCTTTTCTCTGAATTAGGAGAGAAGCTTCGTCATCGCTCTTAATAAATTGGTGAGCTCCGTCGTTTTCGGAAATTCTGCGCAAAATTCGAAATCATCTTTTTTAAAGACTGTGCTGAGATCGGCTGACAGTAAAGCAAAATTTTATTATCAAAATATATTTTCTTACAAAAGTTGTTTCTTATAGTCAGCTAAATCAATGCGTTTGAATTTATGTTAAGGTACTGTTAAATTATAAAATGCGAGTAACATTTGATGCCTGAACTTTTTATCCTTAATTTAGAATTGGTGAAATCTTGATGATCCCGTGCCTTTTATTTTATCTAGATACTGTTATAAATACTTACATTACTTACATTTGGATTGTTATTTTATTTGTTTTTCTATTATTATTAATAGAACAGTAGAGTGATTGACATCAAGTGACAATTTCTTTCTATTTGATAGTTTAGCAACGTTTTGACATTTACGTTGTTTAGCATATGTTTTTTTTTTACATATGAAGCATATTCAACCTTTAATGTTAACATTGCAGGAACACAGGCCTTCTCTCTTCGAAAGGGTACAGAAGAAATCTACCAGGCGGGTCTAGTGTGTATTAGTTCTAGGACTTGGTTCTAGGATATGCCTATTTCCTCACGATGTTTTCTGAGCCTTTTTGAGATTAATGAAATTAAATATTTACAGATTAAAGCGCCTGTTCAAACCCAAAACCGACAACTTGTAAGTCGTAGCTAACACCACTGATTTCAAGCAATGGAATAATTTCCTTCAAAAGCTTTGAGACTGTTATAAAAACTATGTTATGAAATTAGTGTGTAGATTAAACTCTATCTCCATCATCCCGTTTAGCCCCGATGTCAAGGATCTTGGTTTATATGTCGACACTTGTCTTGACTGGCGAAAGCAGGTTGCAACTGTAAGTAAAAAAGTCACCGGAACGTTGCGGTCGCTCTATAAGTTGAAAAACGTTCTTCCATCACACATAAAGGCAATGCTTGTACAGTCCCTAATCTTTCCCATCATTGACTATGGCGATGTGTGTTACTATGACCTGAATGCAGATCTCCTCAATAAACTTGACCGCCTTCTGAATAACTGCATTCGATTTGTTTTCAATCTTCGTAAGTATGATCACGTGTCCGCCCATCGGTTGCTTTTAAATTGGTTACCCATTCGTCAACGCAGAGAGTTGAGGGCTCTATCAATGTTGTTTTCTATACTTGACAAACCTACTTCTTCTTCTTACCTGACTTCCCAGGTTCAGTACTTATGCTCTGCGCATAATAAATTCTTCGGTCCACCAACAACCGTCTTCTACGATGTCCTTCTCACCGCTCTGGTTTCATTTACTCTTCTTTCTTTGTCCAAGCGGTCTTTCTTTGGAATGCGCTCCCTCTGAACATCAGGATGGCAACCAGTCGGTTATCGTTTAAAGTAAAAGTACGTGAGCATATTCGCAAGAAGTTGGCAGAATCATCCCAGCGCTGATTTGCTGGATTCGGTTTCTTCACTACCTATCGTTATATCTCCAGACAAAGTTTTTTTCGTTATATATATATGTATGTATTTGTATCTATGTATTTAGTATTCTTCCTTTTTTGAGTTATCTATCCCGTATGTTGCACCTGCCATGTTTTTCTCTGCATCACCCTAAGGTTGACTGGTAGAAAATGCCTCAGGCATTAAGTCCGCCTTTGTACAGTAGTTTTACTTGTGCATAAAGTTTTAATAAATAATAAATAAATTAAACAATCATAAAACGTTTGGAATCAAATCAGTTCAGTGGGAAATTTTAAGTGAACACCTACTTAATATTATAAATGTGAAAGTTTGTATGGATATTGCTATTCTTTTACGCAAAAACTTCTGAACGGATTTGGATGAAATTTGGCACACAGATAGTTTATAACCATTGGGTACTATTTATCTTCATAATATGTTCCCACGCGATAATTTCCGACCTAAGCCGCTGGCAACAGCAAGTGTTCATTATGTGTTTTTAACCGACGAAAAAAAACGGAGGAGGTTATCAATTCGACGCGTATATATTTTTTTTTGTTTTTTTTTATGTATGACCACGCATAACTTTTTACATAGTAGTCCGATTGTGATAAAATTTATTTTAATTTTATTGGAAAGGATATACTCCGAGGATGGTTCCATATAAATTTGAAAAACAAAATCAAACCCTAAGGGTCAGAAAACAGGGGATGATTGATTGTTCACTCACTGATTGTTATGTTTAACCACGCATAACTTTATACAGAGTAGTCCGATTTTGATAATTCTTTATTCATTGTCTATACAATGAATAAAGAATTATCAAAATTACTCTATAGTATACCTTGCCAAGTATTATAAGTATATTAAAGCCACAAAAAATTATAAAATAAAAACTTTTTACCAAAAAATTTAACCGCCGAAAAAACTGAAAAGCAAAAAATAATAAACATTAAAATTATGAGTCGGCGTGGGAAAATCATTGAACAAAGATCACTCAAAGCGCCGACTCATAATTTTAAGGTTTATTATTTTTTGCTTTTCAGTTTTTTCGGCGTTTAAATTTTTTGGTAAAAAGTTTTTCTTTTACTTTATTGTAGTAATAGAAACAATTCATCTAGCTCAAAATGCCGTTAAATATACAGTTCATTCATTACTAAACATTGGCTAGATAGAGACCAAACTTGCGACCTTTCCTTCACCAGTCTACCCTTTACCTTTGTTCTTCAGTCGCTTCAAACAAGAAAGTCCCAATTTCTTTCAGCAATCAAGCTGCTATAAGTTTTCTTTTTATCCGCGATAGTAACACAGAAACAAAGCGAAGTCATTCCACGTTAATGAAATTAAAGCGCTTTTTTTTCTTGAACAGTAAAAAGTTTTTCAATTAAATGAACTGAAGTTCTTATTGTGTGTTAGAAAGCTCCAGTCTATGGTTATTTAATCTTACTTTTTATCGTATTTGCTTAATCTTAGAAGTGGATTGTTTGGGATGTGTCGTTAAGATTATTTTGAGAGTGGCAATTTTTTTTTTTTGTTATTGTCGAAGAACTTACTGTATTTTGGTAGTTGGTTTAACCTCATTCAACTTCAATAATATTATTATTAAGAAAATAATATGTTTCTTGACAACAATCACCGCATTTAATAATGTGCGACTACATAATTTTCTACAAAATTTATCTATCTCAGAATGGGGGGAGTCCTGGTGTCCTGAAATACAGGCCTTATCTAGCTTAGGCACCAGTCTCCCACAATGTAATTATTAAAATGTAGTAGTTATGTATTGTTCTTTACACTATGTTAAATGTACTTTATATTGTGGCGAGAAATAAATCTTGATCTTATCTTATCTCATCAATTCAAATAGCTAGCATGTGCAATGAAAAATCACCAAAACTTCATAATCATTTGCCTAGCCGTTCTTAAATATGTTGAGGCCTGCTTCCAAATTAAACATATGGAGCTGAGTACCAGTGTTTTACATGGAGCAACTGCTTATCTGACCCCCACAACCCATTAAGTAAGTAAAACTGGTTATCAGACGTCAAGGCTTCTGACGACCTGTAACGATTGTCAAAAACTACGAATGAAAGCCAGAACCAACGGCTTAACATGCTTTCTTTATAAAGCTGAAGAGTTTGTTTGTTTGTTTGTATGTTTGTTTGATTGAACGCGCTAATCTCAGGAACTACTGGTCCGAATTGAAAAATTATTTTGTGTTGAATAGTCTATTTATCAAGGAAGGCTATAAGCTATATAACATCACGCTACAACTAAGAGGAGCGGAGCAGTAATGAAAAATGTCGCAAAAACGGGAAACATCGCACGGGTAGGCGATTCGACGCGACGAGAAAGGTCCGGGGAACAAGAAATTTAACGCGGACGAAATCGCGGGCAGAAGCTAGTATCCATATAATCCTTCTCTCCTATACAAATCAAAACATAAATATGAATCAAATGGTACACGTGAGGCCTGAAAAATGTATACAGCGTAAAATATCTTAGCGGTACCCACACACTTCTCACGTTCTGCATGACATCACTGCGACTTTGTTAAACCGATTAGCTGTTCAAGTGAGCGCTGATTATAGCATTGTGCTGGGTGAATTATTATGCAAGTATGTGTAACAATACCGTTGAGTATGTTGCTGGATTGTTAGAAATGTGGTACGCCCATAGGATTATGGCACCACACATGCATATTTTAAACATGACTGATGTAACCAATATTTTCATTTAACTTCATCTTTTAGACTAACCGTTTCGATGACAATTGGTTTCATGCGCCTGTGATTGGTTTCATCAAAAGGAATGCTTTGAGTTTGTGTTTTAGTTTGATACAAAATAAGGGTGGTAGTATTTCTCCAGCAGAAGTTTTCAACGATTATCGGCAACGAAACTTCTGCAAAATGCGCCTGATGTTCAGTCGGAAAGAATGCTAGAAGCCTTGCTGAGGTATTTAATCTATGGTTAGAATTCAGCGGTATTATTTTTTCAATAATCAAACTAACCAACTGCCAACACGAATAAAATTTCTAATTATGCAGTCAGGGAATTAGTTAACACTCTACGTCAATTTTCCCTGTTACAGCCATTTTATACAATTATTAAAGTATGAGAGTTGTATAAAACTGCTGTGGTTTTGATGTACGGGCTATCCGCTGACTCTTGCTCGAGCCAGCCCGCGCCGTTGCCCCAAATAATAATCATTCCGATCTAGTCCAACCCTTGCTGCCCTCTACCAGCTACGCAGTGATGCCCAAAAGCGAGCTCTGTACTCCACAGGGGGTGCTCTTAGCGTGTAGTCGCTATAGTTTTAAGTTTTTAAGCCCTGGCTGGAGGGTTTACATTATTAAGGTAGCCACATGTACGTTCGGTTAAACAGGCGACAACCTCATAGCCTGATCAGCGACACGGTAATCCCAAAAAAAAGAAGGCCAATTGAAGTTCGTAGCCAATTGTCTTTACAAACAATATTCCGGAATTTATATGAAAAGCTGAAATATAAACATTACCTTGGTATTTTTCACAAAAGCGTTTTGTTTATATATCGACATGCAGACGTTTGAAAAGGGTGAAGTGCCTCAAGTGCTCACCTGTCATTCATTAGGAGAATGCATGGCTTTGTAATGAATGGTGCTTATGTGTCGTAATGGTGTACGGCGCAAATTTTCCATCCCCCGTGAGAATGTTCATGAACGAATGCTGTGATCTAGTAGATGTACGGATACCAAAAGAGATAAGTAACCAGCGTAGTATGAATATAGTTGAAGTTAAGTAAAAAAGCGATGAATGTTATCGAATAAAATTTAAAGTTTTATTAAAAGAACAGTTCATTGATCAATTAAATTTCATTCAAAAAATATCCGTCAGTTTTTAAGTAAACTTCAACTGTCTCTTTTGGTAACTGTACATATGGATTTATGGTTCCGCTATAAAATTCTTGATTACCTGTGTTAACGTCAATTAAAATTGAGGCTAAATATAACCATAAAATTTTAGCGATGATTTTTCCGCTATAGTTCAATAAAGTTACAAAAACAATATTTGTTGGTGAGACATAAGTGGAAACCTTCTAAATGTCCTTATTGTAATTAATGCGTGAGAATTTAATTCAAACGTTATTTTATGGTTACTTTCATCACAACGTGACCTCCCCAAATTGCGTAACACACTATCAATGACAATCATTTTGAAGAATATTGCCAATTAATTGCTTCATATGTTCGAAAACATTGTCTGCTCAGCAACGTAAATAAAGCAATGAATGATGTTGAACAGTTCCAATGAAAGCCATTCTTTCTATTGGTATCTTACGCAATTATCTCTCTGATATAAGACACTTTAGACCTACTAAAACGTAACTAAATATCATTTTTTCCATAACAACAATATCTTAAAGGTAACAAGATAAACGAACCTGTCACACACATTGATCGATGTAAAAGTTAACATTATATTCGAATGGAGACATCAAACATTCAACATTATTCAAAGTTTACTTGGGACGTTCACCTTTGCTTACATAACAAGGAAGGAGTAATGTAATTTCAACTTCTTTATACGATCTAAAAATACCGACTTCTGATATTGAATTGATAAAAGTATGAAGGGTTGATCTGTGTCTGTTTATTGAACGATATATTTTATTAGATATGGAAGGGTTTGTTTCTAAATAATAATAGCAGCACGGGTCGATTGAAGGTAAGTTACGCTTGTCGTGATTGGTCCAATGATGAGTGACTATCCGTCCGTACCTTGGCAAACACGCTAAACCATTGGTCCTGGTTGTCAGTTGAAGATCTTTAGCAGTCATTAGGGGTCGTTGGAAGCCCGGAAATCTGATAATCAGTCTTTCCAGTGGGTTTTATCTAGTAGCTGGGTTGCAGAGGTCTTATAGGTAGTCGCTTCATATACAATACTGATATTCAGCTGCATTCGATTAGACTGAAAGCCGATACCAGCATAGTTGGAAAAAGGCTAGGCAGATTGACTTTATTATTGACTGGCCTGTTAGTTTAGTGGTTAGTAACCCTGACTGCTAAGACTGAGGTCGTGGGTTTGATCCCCACCCAGGACAAATCTTTGTGTGATGAGCACAATCATTTGTTCTGTGTCTGGGTGTAGTTTATCTATAATATGTATGTATTTAAAACTATATAAGTATATTTATCAGTTGTCTGGTTGCCATAGTACAGGCTCTGCCTAGTTTGGAATCAGATAACGGTGTGTTGGTTGTCCTAAGATATTTATTATTACATATTATTATTATCCGCGACTTCGTCCTAGTACTTGTTTCTCGGACCAACCCCGTTGCCTCGCATCGCCAGCCCGTGCTATCATCATCTCCCAAGACTTACCTCAACTATGTTGAAAACAGTTCGATCGGATGGGCAGGACTGTTAGTAAAATCACATTAAGAAAACGTTCATCACTTTTGTACTCACTCTATCTGTAATCTCGTTATTTGTCAATTGATGTGTATTGTATGAAGTTAGGGAAACTAATTGCTTAACAAATTGATCACAAACTTAACTTGCCCGTCAATTCAAATCACACTGTCATTCTAAGAGCGTCAAATGAAGTGGCTACAAAACGGTACAACAATTAATTTTCCTGATCGTACACAATTGCATTACGAAATTGCTATCATTTCTGGATGATGCTCCATTAGGCTCATTACGTGTCAATCGACGCCCAATTTTTCATCGAGATTTGCTTGTAAAAATCAACAAGGTCCTAAATATATCTGGTTTCAATATTTACAGGTTGGCCGTAGGTACAGCCGTATGTCACCAGCTAAGTTATAAGTCCCATGAAATAAGGAGCGAGCACCAATTTAACTTAACAAATTTTGATACCGTTCCAAGTTGACCCAAAAACCCAAGAATATCGCAATAACACGAAGGGTGCAGCGTAATGGCAGCAGTGAATAGCGCGGCTGGAGGGAAGGCGCTGCACGATGCGGCGCGTCAATAGCACAGGGTTGGTCGAAACATTGAGTGTTTGATTTAATTTCCTGATAATAGATGAAGTTTTCATAGAATAAGTATTTTTGCTACAACACTGTGTTTTGTTTTTTCTCCACAACGAAGCTATGTTTTGTTATGCCAGCTGGTTTTCAACCCCGTTAAAAAGAATATTGCAAAACTTGAATTGCATTATTCGTGCAATGAGCCCGATCTATAGGCCTAGTGTGAATTCGGCACGTTAAAATTATTTTAATTCATGATCATAATCTCAGCCGAAAGACGTCCAATGCTGGACATTTTTTTTTTTTGTAATTTTTTCATAATCGCCCCCTTGGCAGGCACGTTCGCGATCGCAGTATCGTGGTAAAATGCATAGAGAACGCTGCTGCCCATTCTCTAGTAAGTCCCTTAGTCGCCTCTTACGACACCCACGGGAAGAAATAGGATGGTGCTATTCTTTACGTCCGGCACCCCATGGATCCCATTGAATTGATTTCATTTAAATCTTTTTGTAGTTAATAATTCCAACAAGTTCACAGTGACAAGTGTGAGGTAGTTCATAATAGAAATAGTACATAATATATATAAGACTGCATCAAAATAAAACTAGGTACGAGATCGCTACGTGTTCCGATTTACATTTTACCCAGACGACGATATCTTGGATCTGTTATTTGGAGTAAAACAATGTGTTTTGATGTAGTAGCCTTTTATGTAATACAAGTTCTAAAGGTAGCACTGAAAACACAATAAATCAAGTTTTAACAACCAAAAATATGAATAAACCCGTTTATTTATACATATTTGAAACTAATTTTAGTTCACAATAATAACATGGAGCTTAGTATTGGCTCTGCGCCCGAAGTTAGGCTATATTCCTATACTCACATGATGCCTAATAGCTGAAAGCTGTAACCGGAAGATTACACATCCACACTTTTGGCAAACAATTCTAGTGTCAATGACTCACTAACAAAACTTCCGAGGTGCAATGGGATCAAGTAGTGTCTCTAGGTGTGAAAAAAATATTAATTTATTGCAGAATAATATCAAATTGTCTTTGTCTAGTAGCAGAATGAACGGTTTCTTTTCGTTTTAATATTTAAAACGTTAACTGCCATGGTGAAAATCAGAAAAAGTCAAAAAATATACTTAGTGTTTTTCACTTTAAATAGATTATTTATTCCATAAATACATTATTTATTCCAAAAACATTGCCGCCAGGCGGCAACAATATGTTGTAGACGAATATGTGTTGTCGGTTTAGACCGACAACACATACTCGTCTACAACGCCTGTCCGACAAGGCCTGAATGGAACAAAAAGTCTCGGACACATAGATCCAATCATTTGTAATTTATCAATAATATGTATGTATTTAGACTTATATAAGTATGTTTATCAGTTGTCTGGTTACCCATAGTACAGGTTCTGCCTAGTTTGGGATCAGATAACGTTGTGTTGGTTGTCCTAAGATATATAGATATATGTATATTATATATAGACCGACATAGCAGTTAACATGTTAACGAACATTGACCATCACATTTCCTCAATATTATTCAAAGTAGTAATAGCCGCACGGGTCGATCGAACAGGTTAAGTTACGCTTACCGCGGTTGGTACGTTGATGAGTGACCATCTTTACATACCAAGACCCTTCCGTGTCTCGGAAATCACGTTAAGCCGTTGGTTCTCAGTTTTTATTTGTGGATCTTCGACAGTCACTACGGTCCGTTAGAAGCCTGTAAGTCTGACAACCAGTCTGGGTTGTGGAAATCAGATAGGCAGTCGCTCCATGTAAAATACTGGTACTCAGCTACATCCGGTAAGACTGAGAGCTGACCCCAACGTAGTTGGAAAAAGGCTAGGCAGATGATAACGTGTTTCAGTGACAAATAAACCAATTTTTCTTTCACAGTGTTTGGTTATTTAAACAACCAAATTCTAGTTTCCTTGAGAAATTTTCCTCCACCATAAGTCATGCAATTTAAAATAACCTGTCACAACTGCATGCATTTTGCAGAAACGTGAAGTATTTTGCTGGAAGCAGCCCTGCAGCGGCCCCAGGCAACGTTGCCAATCTCGCGACAAATAACATTTTTAAAATTGCAACTTTGGAAAATAGAGATACGGGGCTCTGAACCGTTTAATAGTTATTTACGACCCGATAAAAATTTCAACTTTTCACATTAACGTGTCAGGTTGCCATTATTGTATAACTTCGTTTTGCTGTTACTGTAAGTAAAAATTATTGTGTTAAGGAAGAAAACTTTCAGTTTAAATGGTAGTTTTCTCAGCGTACCCGATAACTTTTATAGAGGATTATTGTGAATAAAAGTGCTGGTTTATTTAACTTAATGGTTCTCTTAGGGGAAACGGTTGTTGAACTATCTTACTTAGTTACGTGTAGTTCCAGAATGAAATACGGAGTGTTTCTCGCCCAATGGAGAATGTTAAAGTAAAGGATATATTTTATAAAGTAAAAACCAATGAATGAGAGAGATATTTAGAGCACATCTACAAAAGATCTTTGTAAATAAGTAACTGGGCAATCTTTCCATGTAAAATACTGGTATTCAGCTACATCTGGTTATACTGGAAGCCGACCCCAATATAGTTAGGAAAAGACAGGCAGATGACGATGATAACTAATATCCGGCGGCGCGTGCGTCACATTGCTGTTGTAACGAAATGTTGCCACTTTATAATAATGTTTTTTATTGTTACTTTACTTTTTATTCTTTATTTCCCTTTTAATATTGTGTTATTTATTATTTAAGATTTAGTATTGTTGATAGTCTCAAGATTTGCTGCACCGTCCGACGTCACACGTCAGCGCCGGCTGTCGCTGAAAACTAGTGCTGGGGCTCTGTCTCGCATAGAGTCTCAGTATTATGCGATGGCCGTTTTGCGTGGATTTGACGCATATTTTCCCCAGCTAGTTTTTTTAATATTTTTGTTGTATTCAGTTTGTCTTTGCGTCATATTTACCGCAAATAAAAGTATTTTCTTACTTTCTTTCTATGATGATCTACAAAGTGCCTGAAAATTTACAGGTTAAACATTTTATTTTAGTTAAGATAACTTACTTATCATCAAAACATCTAATCCACTCTTCATAAACCCGAATTTTGCAAGAAATCTCCATCAAAATATTTTACGGTTTTCCTTTGTTCCAAAAATCAGCATGGAAAAATTCCATAGCAAAGATGATAGATCTATTTCCCACCGATTCGGAGGCCAATAGACCTCATAAAAATGTCCGAATATACTTCCTTATAAATCCTCGTATTGATCAAGAAAAACGCACTAGCTGTTGGTAATATCAATAAAATATTATGAGGTTTTTTTTGCATACTCGTCCTAACATGAAAGGAATAAGATTTGAGGTCCAACCTTAAGACCGCACTTTGTCAACAGAAAGATATGAGCCCTAAAATGTTTATAGAATATTGTACAGAAGAAATAAATAATACAGTTATAGATTTATACCTCGTTTAAGTACTAACGGGGATGATATTGTGTAGGAAAACAGCGTTTTGGTCCAAAAACGTTTGTCGCAAAAGTCTGATATATTTTTGGTCCTAATCCTTTGACCGTTATATTTAGACAATGTATATCCTAATATATTTTGGGTTTTATGTAGGTAGACATATAAAGATTTATGTAGATTGTCATAAATCAAGGGCGGTGCTTAGGCGACGAATGCCATAAGTCGTAAAAAATAAAACTCAGTTCTCGAGAGCCTAATCTTTGTGACTGATCAATTTTCTCAGCCCGTGATAAGTTTTATTGAGCGCCACCATTCTCTAACCCATAGAAATATTATCAGATTTTTTCGAAACTCAGCGAATACTAAAACGAATATCTGACACCATTCAAGCGTTATGTATGTACTTGTTGGGCCCTATAACGCTGCGGAACTTCCATTTGCGAGCCCAAAGCAATTCGAACTTAATTTCGGAGGTCATAAAGTTGATTTCTCTTTGAGAACTCGTCTATTTTGATGCGATCGTAAATTACCAAAGGTAGTTTCGGTCAGTATGGCCTCTATTTCGAACGGGATATGGGCTATTATACTTTGGTATTATGTCGAAATTATCTTTGTGATCTTCGCAGACCTAAATCGTTCACAGTGTTGTGATGCGTACATGTTTTAGTATGAGGGTCGCTAGTCGATATCAGACAAAATAACACTTTATAGTGGAAAATTAGGATATCTCTTCGCACAAGCACTTAAATCCGCTGAAAATATAGGTACCTAAAACATAGATTTTCCATGAATATTGTAAGTATTCATCACTTCACTCCATTTTATCGCATCGTAAAAATAAGCCAGCGTTACACAAAATGAGAACCCATGATATCGCGGCAGGAGTAATACCTAATTTCACTTGATGAATTTAGGGCGTGTTATCGTTGATACCTACATTCAGCTAGCCTAAAGTATCCCAAGAGAAGGCAAAATATCAAACAAGATACAGAACCAATTTGCAAGCCCGTTTCTGTGATAGCATTAGATAATGCTATAATACAATAAAGAAAATAAATAACAAGCCTAAAATCAGGAAAATTGGTGAGCAGCTTATGATAAATTCAATTGAACAGTTTATATTCATTATTGTATTATATATTTATTCATCTATATTATAAAGCTGAAGAGTTTGTCTGGCTAAACTCGCTAATCTCAAGAACTGCACACGGGTTCGGATTAAAATATATGATTTCAGTGTTGGATAAACCATTTATCGAGGAAGGTAATAGACTATCTAAATCACGCTAGGACCCTCGAGTACGAAGTAATCGCAAGGGTGGGCGATTCGATGCGACGGGGTGGGTCGGGGTAGCAAGAAATTTGACGCGGATGAAGTCGCGGGTAGAAGCTGGTATTTTAATTAAATAAGGTATATAGTTGTTGATAATGTTTAACTCGCGGCCGTAGTTTTTCAATCAACAGTCATTTATTCAAACAAGACTGAGAGTCAGCACTTTTTGAACGTCAAATTTACATAAGACAGTCCCCCAAAGCGCCCGCCCTTCACCACTTCCGAGTTCTTTCGCTGGGAAGCAGAAGTGGCACAACAAACTCCCCGGCAGCACAGCTGTTAAGTCAGAAGAACTTGATTCTATTAGACACAATATTAAGTAAGTTATTACGAACCCAAAACACAAATTAAATTATTTGTCATATGTCAGCTAGTACACGTTAACTAAACTCAAGATCAACATACTCGTTAAAACGACAGATCGGGAAGACCCACAACTGACTTATTACCGTAAGTTAAATTTTGACACACTTATCACACCATAATCATTATTTACCTTGTCCTCTCCAAGCTTTTGTCTCTCATCTCCTATCATAATTAAGCCTTCAACTTTACTAAAAGAGGACAGGGCTTAAAGATAATTCAATTTCAGAATATAGAACATGATAAAGTAGTAGCTGTCTCAACACTGCGCGTTCCGTATGTAAAGTTCCTTAGTCTGCCTGGACGGACTTTCATTATAACTTTCAGGCATGTCTCCTGCGCCTGAAGTGCGCTGTAAACGTTTATTACAAGGGACATTTGATTTTATGAATAATGGTGATGGTGTTTTGGAATGTCGTAAGCTGTAATTTTCATGTTACGAAAAATACATGAACAGTTTTCTTTATACTGCTAGTTTACCACGTAACAATAAGAAGCATTTTAACGTTGGGGTACAGGAAAAGAGCTGTTAAAATAATAAATTATTTGACAATAAAATGACTTGTGTAAAAAGACAGGACAAAATTTTAAACACCACGCTGCGTTCCAAAATGGGTATGATTGCATTAAATAAGAGGGCTACCAGGCTCAAATAGGATTGGAAGGCAAAGAAAAGCACATCAGCCACATGCAAGATTCCGCTGGACAAAAGTCTTCACACAATAGGTGCCTGAAGGTGGACCACCGCGAATAGCCCATAAAGCGGTGACGAGGTGACCTGGACGCAAAATGCGAGAGCTAGTTTGAGGTGGTGTGAGACAAGTGTTCCTGGAAAGACTTGGGGGAGGCCTTAACCCAGTACAGATTAAACAAAAAAAAAAAAAAATGGTTATGTATTTTTCTTGTCTAAGTAGCCGTCGTTTTGGAAGTCACTCCTTATCATTAGCTGATTCATTTATACTTATCAAAAATTAACTCAGTCAGCATTTTACTTAATTATGTAGCTCCTGTCCGTGACGTTCTGAATACGATTACGTGAATTTTCAGGCCTTGACCTAACGCTTAACATCATATCCTACCTCCCCTGACCTGTAACTTTTTCGTTTAGCGCTTTTCTTTTCTTCTTTTTTCTCGGCTCCTAGGGGTATTGGAATATCAATAACAAAACAATAACAAAAAACAAACCCAACTGGTTGTTGCAGAGATTGGCGCATTCAAACACACAAACAATATCTCCAGCTGTAAATATTATACTGTACAGGGCGTCAGCACATAATTCTAGACCCCTGACGTAAAAGCAATTCGGCGCTTATCAAAAAAAATAGGTTACTTTATAATATAAAACTTTTTTACAAAAAAAACAACCGACTTCCTTAAAAACACTAGAAAGTGAAAAATAACTTTAATTACGGAAGTCGGTGTCTTAGGATCTGTATTTATGGTTTTTTTGCCACCGACTTCCGAAATTAAAGTTATTTTTCACTTTGTAGTGTTTTTAAGGAAGTCGGTTGTTTTTTTTTTGTAAAAAAGTTTTTATTTTTAAATTTTTAGTTGTGGTATTCACCCTGCACTAATTCCAAACAAACAATGCATATTTATGCAATAGCAGAAATCGCGGTTGATTTGCTGTCATTTTTTAAGGAGTTCCGGTGTCTGTCTCCCGAACTCATCATCAGATCTATATGAAAATTATATGGGACCATTTCGGAATAAACCCCTTTCAAACAAAATAATTTTGCAAATCCGTCTATATATGATGGAGTTATAGCCGAACATACATAAAAAAAAAACTTATAAACATCCGAATTGAGAACCTCCTCCTTTTTGAAGTCGGTTAAAAATGCAATACCTAGGCGGACGAAATTTATGAAATAGCTCATTTTTCAGAATCACATATTTATACCATCGTAACAGGTTGAGCGACAATTTTCCTGCTACCCTATAGATTAGGTTTGGTCTAAAACAATGATCAGGTCATTGCCTTCGTTTGTTGACTCTTGTAGCGGTGCCAGTGACTCCAGATAGGTAGCTGTATTATTCCAACTAAATTATAAACCAACAATAAACAATAGCCTTGAAAATGTATGCGAAAGTTCCATTCGGAAAATAACTTCCCTGAATATTTAAACAATAATACCTAAAGCCTTTAAAATACATTGTATTTCTAATAAACCTTGTAATCAAAAACATTTCTAATCCAAAGTTACTAATCAAACAATATCGAAACTCAGCCAAAAGCCTTTAGAAGCAATAAACATAACGCTATTTATAAGTTGGCAGTTTGGCAGTCCTTTATGAATACCTTTCAACGTTAACCCGAACCTTCCCTTTATAAAAGTTTTCAATAATGTAGTTTTCTTTTATCGTACAATCAGTGTTACAGTTTGCTTGAAAATAATGTAAATCAACGTCTTGTAGTCGAGGAGTTTTTTGCATGAGAATAAATCTTTTGGGAAACTTTTGGAACTGTCAAAACTGCTGAGATGCTTCATGAAGTGTTAGACAGTTTTTGGAGTTTATTTTGATGATATAAAAATTGGTAATGGGTATTTATTACTTTAAACCCTGGAGCTACCAACAATTTCATTTTATTATAAAACCATTTTTAGGGTTCCGTTGCCAAATGGCAATAGAAGTAGGAAGTAGATGTATTCTGTGAACCGCATTAACATTTTCACACAAAAATAGAAAAAAAACAATAAATTTTGGGGTTCCCCATACTTAGAATTGAAACTCAAAAATATTTTTAGGATAGGTCTTCAAAAATGATATTGAGGTGTATAATATCATTTTTTTCTAAACTGAATGGTTTGCGCGAGAGACACTTCCAAAGTGGTAAAATGTGTCCCTCCCCCCCCCCGTAACTTCTAAAATAAGAGAATGATAAAACTTAAAAAAAAAATATATTGTACATTACCATATAAACTTCCACCGAAAATTGGTTTGAACGAGATCTAGTGAGTAGTTTTTGTTTTAATACGTCATAAATCGTAAACCGCAATTTACCTTTCATTCAATCAAAAAAACATGCATCATATTAAAAAAAAAAACATTTAACTTCATAAACATAAACCTTATGCATAAACCGTGAATACCTACAGGTTTGTACGGAACCCTCGGTGCGCGAGTCCGACACGCACTTGGCCGATTTTTTGAAGATACACACCAAGTACAAACAGACAAGAAGCCAAGTGTTGACAAATGGGTACAAAGGTGATACTAAGAAAATGCAGATTATTTCTAGAGCTTTTTTTTTCGTTGGTCTAGTGGTAACAAGTGTTTCTGCTGAGCATGAGGTCCTGGGTTCGATTCCAAGGTCGGGCAAAGTGTTATTGGGTTTTTCCATCTGGAATTTCTCAGTAGCAGCCCGGAGTCTGGATTCGTGCCCGGTTGATGGCAATAGGCTCGCCCCCTATTACATGGGACTTAAACATAACAGGCGAAATGTGGTTGTACTATAGGTATATGTCTGCCCAACCTTTCGGGGAAACAAGGCTTGATGTTATGTTTGTGTGTGTTTTTTTTTTTCAGCATACCTGCGATTATAAAGTAGATGAAGAGATACATGTAAACAGCGTGTGTCAGAGTAAAAATTAAACCGCTGAAAAAACTTAAAAGCTAAAATAATAAACCTTAAAATTATGAGTCCGGCGCTTTGAGTGATCTTTGTTCATTGATTTTTAAGTTTTTCGGCGGTTTAATTTTTTGTTAAAAAGTTTTTATTTTATCATTTTTTGTGGCTTTAATGTGCTAATAATACTTGGCAAGGTATACCCTATCCAATGAAAAAATAATTATCAAAATCAGACTACTCTGTATATAGTTATTCGTGGTTATACATTACAATCAGTGAATGAACAATCAATCATCCCCTGATTTCCGACCCTTAGGGTTCGATTTTGTTTTCCAAATTTATATGGGACCACCCTCGGAGTATACCCTTTCCAATAAAAAAAGAATTATCACAATCGGACTACTATGTAAAAAGTTATGCGTGGTCATACATAAAAAAAAAACAAACAAAAAAAAATATACGCGTCGAATTGATAACCTCCTCCGTTTTTTTCGTCGGTTAAGAAGAGAACCTGTCTGGATCGCGAATTTTTTCGATAGAGTTACCGTGGCCCTGGCATAGGCAACTGAAGGAACACGAGTGGGTTTTAGTCAGTAAAAGTTCGACACGCCTTTCAGCTCCACCCAGAATAAAATAGGAAAATAAAAACTTAAGTCAATAACGGTTGACATAATAAAATAAAACCAATAAATGTGAAAAAATACTTACATACATACTTTTAATATAAATATCATGAAAATATGAATAATTATAATGTATGAATAAATAAAATAACAGTCATATTCATTCAAGGAACTTGCGTTTTGTGACATTGGTAGCGAAGATAACAAATGAAAGAAGTTCTTTTTGAACATATGGCCACGACTCAAGCATAGATATAGATAATTCATAATTCATAATCATTTATTTGCTAATATGGGTAAATTACATAAAGTTGTTAAAATATATATATATATATATATAGCACAGTCCAACCATATTACACCTTAAGGCATGCAAATCACAAGCTTTATTATTTATCAGTGAAACAATTAATGAAGTTAATATTAATGTCATCAAAAAAATTTCAAATTTAAAATGTCATATATTAAGTAATAATGTCAAAATAATATTAGTGATTAAATGTTAAGTAAGAATATAATTTAAATTGATACATTATTTGGTAATTTCATCATGGCAAATAATAATGTAACTTAATAATCATGAAGCAAATAATAATTAAAAATGTCATGTATTAAATGAGAATGTCAAGATATATTTGTAAATAGATGTCAGAGTAAATGTCAAAGTAATGATATTAATAATAAAATAAATTAGTGAGTCACATCAACAATATGTCCTTCCATCCTCCTTTAAATAATCCTGAACACTATAATAACATTTACTTAGCAAAAATCTTTTTAATTTCTTTTTGAATTCAGCGATAGATTGAGTTTCTAAAATGGACTTTGGCAAGTGATTGTATATACGCGGCGCCATACTGAAAATGCTTTTAGAATATAAGGCCGTCTTACTAGATTTGCCACAAATTTTATCACTATGCCGCTTACTTCTATACTTATCAAAAAGATGTTTGTTAGTTCTCGCAAAGCTAGCAATCTCATAAATATAAACACACGGCAATGTTAATATATTGTGCTTTACAAAATACGGCCGGCAGCTATCAGTCTGGTCGATATTAAACATACCTCTAATACACCGCTTTTGCGCCTTAAATGCCATATCCCTATTGGTGGAATGACCCCAGAACACAATACCATACTTTATCAAGGATCCCACGTAGCCATGGTATGCTGCAAGTACAGCAGAAGTGTTTACTGTTTTTGCTAGCATATGTAGGGCGTATGACTGCTTATTTAATTTTTGATTTAAACTGTCAACATGCGTCTTCCAATTCAAATTATAATCAATTGACATACCTAAGAATTTTGTAGTTGCTGTCTCATTTATTTTGCAAATAGATGCAAAACGCATTTTCAACTTTTTAACCATTCGGTTTAAAACCAGTTTAAAACGAACGGAGCTTTAGATTAACCAGTTATTTCTTCTTCGGCCTGCTCTGGTCCCATTTTGTGACTATTTCTGTTTTAAGCTCATGATTACAGATCTATTGATTTATGTGATTTCAGATTATGATATCGATATTTTGTTTTCTCATTCGCTTTCTTTTCCTTTGCACCATTTCTTACACAATACGTTAACGTTACGTGACGTTATACGTTTTTCAATTAATACAGTATATTCAGCCTACAAGAAGGGTTTGTGGCTAAGTAATAACAGCCGCATGGGGTGATCGTTCAGGTTAAGCTACGCTTGCCGCGGTTGGTCCGTAGATGGGTGACTATCTTTACATACCAAGACCCTTCCGTGCCTTGGAAAGCACGTTAAACCGTTGGTCCCGGCTGTCTTTTGTAGATCTTAGACAGTCGTTACGGGTCGGCAGAAGCCCGAAAGTCTGACAACCAGTCTTACCAAGGGGTATTGTATTACCCAGAAACTGGGTTGTGGAGGTCAGATAGGCAGTCGCTCCATGTTAAATACTGGTACCCCAGCTGCATCCAGTTAGACTGGAAGCCGACCTCAACATAGCTGGTAAAAGGCTAGGCTGATGATAATTCAGCCTACAAATCTCAGTACTGGAACCCAGGCCTCCGCACTTCAAAAGGGAGCGGGCTGTAATTTACCACACGAACCCAGTATAGGTTGGTAGATGACATGACAATTTAAAAATAATTTACCAAAATGAACGACATTGTATCAAAACATGGTCGTACTTTCAGAAACATTAAATAAATATCTAAAAAATATCATAGGACAACCAACACACCGTTATCTGATCCCAAACTAGGCAGAGCCTGTACTATGGTAATCAGACAACTGATAAACATACTTATATATTTCTAAATACATACATATTATAGATAAATTACACCCAGACACAGAACAAATGATTGTGCTCATCACACAAAGATCTGTCCTGGGTGGGAATCGAACCCACGACCTCAGTCTTTGCAGTCAGGGTCACCAACCACTAGACAGGCCAGCGAAATAATACCTGTGAAACATTCACCTTTCCAACAAAATCTCCAATAACGATATATGCCAGATGTTTACAATAGCACAAATTAAACTGACTTTCTCTTTATCTTTCTCCATTGATACGTTGATTGTGTACATTTATTAAAATCATTCATAATTACTCTCAATAGCATTGGCTTTATGAACCCGTTCCTGTATTTTCCATGTGAACACTTCATTGTCAACATTACCTTCATTAAAATCTCTTTGACGTGATATTTGTGTGGATACTGGTGATAATGTATGTGAAAATTGATATCGTACTTTTAATTACAAGTTGTTTTAATGTTGGATGATTTTCCTGTTATTATTATGAAACCTTTATTTCAGACGTCATTGATTGATTTCATACGTGGTTGATAAAGTGCAATATTTTAATCAAATGGTAATATCGTTTCAGATACGGTTCATTGTTTTAAATTATAGTCTATAATAGTCATACTTTGCACTTAATACACTTCCCTTACCAACACTAGTTAAATTATTCGAATTCATACAGGTATACCGTATGAAATTCAAAAGATACTGTCAGCTCAAATCTTCTTCAAACAAATTACACTAATATGTAATTTTTTGGCTGGAAAATCATCAAATGACGTCTCCCGCTCTAGGGTGGAGTGGAAGGGCGTGTCAGACTTTTACTGACTAAAACCCACCCGTGTTCCTTCAGTTGCTCATATGCCAGGGCCACGGTAACTCTTTCGAACGAATTTCGCGACCCTGGCAGTTTATCCCAGTATCAAATCGTAGGTCACTCACTTTTTTTTTTTTTTTTTTTTTTTTTTTTTTTTTTTTTAGGTCACTCACTTATCTTACATTTACTGTTTTGAACACCAAACACTGGAAAGCAAACCTTTAGTTACTTTTGACTTTTTTACATCCAATACCATTTTTAACCGAATTCACAAAAGAAGGTGTTTTTATAATTGCATGTATTTTTTTATGTATATTCACCGGTTTCTTTGCCAATTGTGTCGATTTAAAAATATATTTTGAATGTATAGGGTATGCTTTTGGAGGGCCCTGGCCCATACAAATTGTATTATTGACTTTGCTTGAGTAGTCATTGCGTTAGTTTCAATAATACAAATTTAATCTACTTTGTGTATCGTGCTGATGTTCTTAAATTTCCTGTCAGTGTTATAATAACCAGCATTTAAATTTTCTGTCGGTATTAAAAAAGTACCTACCAGCTGTTCCATAAATTTCAACCGTATAAGTGTTGCATTTGCATTTTTTTACGAAAGAGCAGAGAGAGCATTTTCCTCATAACATAAATGAAAAGTTACCTCTAGATAAGTGTGTTCCATAAAACACCACGTCATCGATTACCATCAGTTCAAACGCCAGCGTATCAATTATGAACAAGCCTGATTTAATCTCTCTCGTAATTAATCGAAGAAAAAGCTAATATTTCAAACGCCAGCATAATCTCGAACAGACACACATGGCTATCGATTTTAATTAGCGAAATTGCGCTACGGATAACTCCATTCATCGGACAATTTATCATCCTCAAATCTCGGATACGAGTCGGATATTGAAAACTCTGCTCTGTGTTAAATGAGCAAAACCGTTTTTGGAGTATTGATAGGTCAAGTATGATAGAATTTGAGCCTGATAAGATTGGACTAAGGCCGAGATCTATAAACGTTACTCAGCTCGTAGGTAGTTTGGCTAAGCGTTATTCCTATCACTATTCCACATCTGTCAAACTACGACTGCAAGAAAGAGACAGGAATATTTACAGAATGGCAAGGACATTGGTGCGCAATATAACCATAAAATCAGCACATGATTCTAGACACCCTAAAAAGAAATTATGGTCAGTTAAATAAATAAAAAAATCTGATTTTTCACATAAAATTCTCATTTGAATGAGCTGATATTTAATACCTATAAATATGTAAGTGTAATATTAAAAACAAGTAAAAAAAAAATTGTTGCGGAATTTGATGGGCGTAATTGAACATAGCTATTATTATGAATTTTTAAAACTGAAAACATGTAATTTAAAGTTTTAAATAAAGTTGTATGATCAAAGAACTTTTTTTTTTCATTTCATTACTATTCGATACCTAACACGCGGGTTTTATTTTGATCCTGTGTATAAATAGCACGTCATATATTTTAATGAACATACATCATTGGTATATTCAAAGAGGTCATTTTCATTCCCAAACATTTTTATTGAATGCCCACTTTATATACAACAGTAGAAAACACGCTTTAAAATGTTTCACGTGAAAACATTTTCAATATCTAAGTTTGTTCATCAATATGTTTTAGCTGTTTTCAACCCTTATCTTAACGCCTGATACCTTTTACAGGGAATATATTTTATTATTATACAGCCATTTTGATCATAAAAATGAATGTGTAATGCTCTGAACACAGAGATAAGTAACATCACAGGTGATGTCACTGTAGAAGTTGAGACATTAGATTTCATACACTTTTGAACAGGTACATAAAATTGAATGTCTATGTTTAAGTGAAATACGAATGTCTACAAAAGTCAGCACATGTATCATTTCAGTGTGACATCAATCAACTGCTGGACACTGGACAAGGCCGTCCCAAGCTACGGCACGTCACCCTGTCCTACGCTTTCCGCATCCAGTCCGTCCCAGCCACTTATTTCTGGTCGTCGATCCATCTTGCTGGGGGGCAACCCACGCTATGCTTGCCGATACAAGGTTTTCACTCCAGGACTCGTCTGCTCCACTGGTCATCGGTCCTTCGACAAACATGGCTAGCCCACTACTTGAGTTTGTTTACTCAGCAAGCTGCATCGGTAACTCCGATTTCTTTCCGTATAATTTCATTTCTTATTTTATTATTTAAAGAAACTCCGAGCATAGCCCGCTCTATAGCGCATTGAGCAACCTTGGCTTTGTGGGCCAGCCACTGTAGAATTTTCGCAGATAGTTCCGACTCACCGTTGCCCACCAGACACGTCACTCATCTGATCGGAGGATCCTACCTTTTCTACGGGAGTCAACTTTACACTCTGTTCCTTATACCTCCAAACTACTATTACCCACCCTAACCCCCACTTGGGAAAAACTTATATCCAGCAGTGGACGTTTTTCAGCTGATATGACTATTATGTATAATTTACTTGTTTTTACCGGTAACTCGCGTATTTATAGCTAGCAACCTCAGTTCCCCAACAAAGCAAGTGAAACCGAGAATCATCATCATCATCATCATTTCAGCCGTAAGACGTCCACTGCTGGACTTAGGCCTCCCCCAATTTGGGGGGCTTTGCCATAATCGCCACGCTTGGCAGGCGGGTTGGCGATCGCAGCATGGTAGTAAAATGCAAAGAGAACGCTGCTGCCCATTCTCTAGTAAGTCCCTTAGTCGAAACCGAGAATAACAGCTAGTAAAACCATAATCCTCTGTAAGTAAATGTTTATCATACGATCTATATCCACAGTGTAAGTAAGTCAGCCTGTGCATATGTTATTAGCTTAATGGATACCTCGGTAATACCCAGATGATAACGTAAGAGGAAGGATTTATTTCCGTTTATACTTAGCTTAGTACATTTCCTTTTGTTTATTTACCATTGGCTTCTTACATTGTAGCATTGCTCGTTAGTAAATTGGTAGTTACGGTTACTTTGTTTTTCTCTACAAGTTTTAACTCGTTGAATGAAATCATTTGATTTTTTTTCATGCGCTTTTGCAGATTACTCTAGTCATATTTTCCTCTTCGAAAAGTATACTTCTTAGTAATATGTAGATAAGTATATGCTCTTTAAAAATTACCATAATTATCTGTTACTAAGAGGTCTATTACAACTAACGTCATCACATAGACAGATGAGAACCCGAAGAAAAATAAACAAAAATAAATATACTTAGTAGAAACTATAGATATGTCCTATCAAACAGACATCTGTCAAATAGCAACAAGGAAATTACCAAATGAACCTGGTCCTGTGATTCAAAGGCGACTCGGTCATTCACTACAGCTTTGTCCATCTTCGGTAGACTGCACTGTACCCACCTGTGGGTTAGTTACGCTTGGGGAGACGTATGTAGAATTCCTTTGAAACTGTGAACTCAACCAATGAAACAAACAGCTGGGTAGCAGGTCATATGTGACCGCAGCCTTAACACACGTGGTATTTAGGGTGCCTACAGCTAGCTATTTTAGGCTGGAGGTGAAGATCAATCCATTTGTTTTTCGTTTGTATTGACTGTCTAGCAGACTGTACTCACAACCTATATAACTTTGTTGATGAGCTGTTTTGATTCAATCATTGACATTAAACTTACATTTCGAAATAAATTCTCCAAAATATTGTGAAATCACCATTGCTCTGGATGTCGATGCATTATTAACTATCATTAAGAGAATCTCGTTTTCAAATATAAATCACCTTTTGATTAAATATCTTATGTTGTAATGAACTGAAGTGTGGTGTTTCACAAGTCGTGAATTTGTTCTGTAAAGCCTCATTTACATGTCACAATTTAATTGCTTGTTGCATACACTTTCGTAATGTTAATGACGAACTTATTGCTTAGAGTCAAGTTCTTCTGGGCAATGTACTGCTCGGCATTTTGTTACTTTTTACTTTTTCTTCTTCCCGGCAAAGTGGTGAGGCGCGGGTATTTTGAAGGACTGCGTTATGTAGTTTTGCTCTCACGCGGCTTCTTTAGACAAACGATTATGATTTTGCTTTCATTTTTTGATGCCATAAGTTAAAACAGCAATAAAAATTGCACTATTTAAATAGTGCTCAGATAATGGAAGTCATATTATGTTACTTGAATTTTATTCTATGCGTCTGGTAAAACAAGGTGTATCTTGTCAATGTGGCTTAAGTGCAGAGGAAGGTACAGAAGGGTAGATTAACGCTTACACAGTATGGACAAACAATCTCAGGAACCAAATCAAACAATTACTAATCACCAATGAATTCCTCAAGTGAAGCGTAACAGACAAACACGCTCGCAGTCTTGTGCCAGTCGCCCGGATGTCGGCCCGGGTATTTGTGGCGTGACTTACGACCCACATCCGCCCGCCATATTTGCTTTACTTACGCCACTTCCGGCCCGGGAGGCTTGCGTAATAGCTGTTTGACAAATACTTTGAGAATCGATTAGGTTTTTTACGGTTAGTTGATTGTTTAATTACTTGGAAATGAATGTGTTGAATTAGGTTCTGGTAGAGTAAAGTAGCTAACTATGCACACAGATCATGTGTTATATTCTGCTGGTACAGCATGTTCGTCAAAACAACCTCATAGGTTGACCTGCGAGATTAAATTTCAAAAAAAAGGTGTTCGTCAAAACTGTGATTTTTGCATACTATCTTCTGCCTCCAATTTCATCTGCGCGTAATTTAAACATATCTTTGACGTTCGGCACTTTTGTAGTTTCTATAAGTAAAAGAATTTTTGTAATCGGATCTGTATTTTCAAGCTCTACATACAAACTCACGTCATTTTAATATTATTCAGCAGTTTACCACCATACTGCGATCGCTAACCGCCTGCCAAGGGTGATAAACTTCCTAAAATATTTAAAAACAGTACTCTCAGCTAACCTCTTTCTCTCTCTCCATATAACAATAGTCAAAATTTTTCGTTTTTGGAAGCAGTGATCGGTCACACTATAACGGCTGCCCAAATGCACAGGATTTTTTTATACATTTATTTTAGCCGTTTTTAATTATGTCCGTTATAATATGACGGCCACCGCTCTTCCAAGAAATTGTAGCCAAACTGACTTATATAAATAACATTAAAATGCTACCACCCGTAAATTATATGGTGAATGTTTGTAGCATGCGTATTTTATATTAAAATTAATAAATGTTAACATAAGATACGTATTAAAAAAATACACGCAAAGTTAAATTGTTAGTTCGGTGCATTAACTTCCACGCCGGAAGGGGACGCCCTAGGAGAACACAATCATAGTGACCTTATTTGTTATGATTTTCAGAAGGGTCCGATGCGTAGTATTGTAGGTGTGTACTGTTATTGTATAGACAAATTTATGCAGACTTTCTAATTTCTTGATTTTTATTTTGTCTGACTCTCAACATGCTTCTTTCCATATTGCGTTGACATATTGTCTGACTTAGTCAGCCAGTATAAGTATAAGTTTAATGCTAAACTAGGATGATACAACAGTTAACTGTTGTATCAATGTATACAATAGTTAACAGTTAACTATTGTATCATCCTATTTTAGCATTAAAACATAACTGCATGACCCACTCTCACTAAACACGATGCATCTCCGGTTTCAATAACGACCGTCCGGTAAATTTCCGCCGTAATTCCGATTCTCTAGAGAAATATCTCACTCAGTACGTATTTCAGTTTAATATTAGGATGTTGCTGGCTATGAAATTTTCCCTTAGGATTTGAAATAAATAAACAAAATTTTGTTAGAAGAATAAAAACTGGCCAAGTGCGAGTCGGACTCGCGCACCGAGGGTTCCGTACAAACCTGCAGGAATTCACGGTTTATGCATAAGGTTTATGTTTATGAAATTAAATGGTTTGTTTTTTAATTTTTATATTTGAGTTGACTGAATGAAAGGTAAATTGTGGTTTACGATTTATGACGTATTAAAAAAAACTACTTACTAGATCTCGTTCAAACCAATTTTCGGTGGAAGTTTACATGGTAATGTACATCATATTTTTTTTAGTTTTATCATTTCCTTATTTTAGAAGTTACGGGAACACACATTTTACCACTTTGGAAGTGTCTCTCGCGCAAACTATTCAGTTTAGAAAAAAATGATATTAGAAACCTCAATATCATTTTTGAAGACCTATCCATAGATACCCCACACGTATGGGTTTGATGAAAATTTTTTTTTTGAGTTTCAGTTCTATGTATGGGGAACCCCAAATATTATTGTTTAAAAAAAAAATGATATTAGAAACCTCAATATCATTTTTGAAGACCTTTCCATAGATACCCCACACGTATGGGTTTTATAAAAAAAAATAATGAGTTTCAGTTCTATGTATGGGGAACCCCAAATATAATATTATTCTATTTTCTTTTTCTATTTTTGCGGTTAATGCGGTTTGACACATCTACTTACCAAGTTTCAACAGCATAGCTCTTATAGTTTCGGAAAAAAATGGCTGTGACATACTCGGACAGACAGATAGACAGACAGACAGATAGACATGACGAATCTATAAGGGTTCCGTTTTTTGCCATTTGGCAACGGAACCCTAAAAACTGCATAGTTGATCTAGTGGTCATAAACGCTACTAATTAGCATGAGGTAGAGGGTTACAGTTGCCAGTTCGCCCAGTGTTATAGGATTTTTTTATCTAGAATTTCTCAGTAGCGGGTCCTCAGTTCCGAGTCTAGATTTGTGCCCCCTTAATGGCGATAGGCTGCCTCCCTATTAGAAACATAGTACTTAAACATAATATATCTAGAGAAATGTGAGTGTACTATAGGTAAACCTCTGCCAAACCCTTCGGAAAAACAAGGATTGGTGTTATAATAATAACATTTAACTATAGGAAAAAACTTTTTAACAAAAAAATTAAACCGCCGAAAAAACTGAAAAGCAAAAGTATTGTTAAAAAGTTTTTATTTTATATTTTTTGTGCCTTTAATGTACTAATAATACTTGGCAAGATATACCCTATCCATTGAAAAAGAATTATCTCAATCGGAGTACTATGTAAAAAGTTATGCGTGGTCATACATATAAAAAAAACAAAAAAAAATATACGCGTCGAATTGATAACCTCCTCCGTTTTTTTTCGTCGGTTAAAAATGAAAAAAAGCTTATCAATATTTTTTTCCCAGTACCGTGAATATTTTTCAGATACGAAAATTCGTATGCAGAAACTTCCAAATTCGGAAAAGTTTGTTAAAATAAATAAGGATCAGCAACTTCAAATAAAGTTACGTTAGTGCTGTCCTCACCAAAAAAATTTTCAACTAATATTTAATATTAATAACACTGAAATCAATAAATTGAATATTAAATAACTTAAACTCTTTCGAAGAATTGCGAGTACAGAACATCTAAATTTTGCCAATTAATTATTTTTAAGAACCATTTCAAAAGGGGGCAATCAAATCCAAATGGCAGACACTGAGAAATGACTTAGGCAAATCCCAATAGCAAATGATAAATTATAAATGATTTTATTTCTGTAAAGTGGTTTGTAAAAACACTAAAAGTGTTTGTGATCATATCAAGGATATTTTTTTTTTAAACTAGATGAGTTCGGCGTTTCCTAACTGACTACTCTGAAAAGAAAGGCCGAAACAAACTCAGAGGTCACAGTCTCTTTTAAAGTCCAGACATAATCTTGGTCACATCCTGTGAAGACCCTGTAGATTGGTGACTGAAATGGTCTTTTGAGTAAAGAACCACACAGATTGAGTGGACCTGTCCAGTCAGTGCAAGCATTAGTCACTAATCGTTTAGCTCAACTCGGAACATAAGGAGCCCAACGCTTCGATGATCAATACCAAAGAAAGGACGTTTGGGTAGCACTTTGTGACTTTGCCCGTCTTGGGAATCGAAATCATTAAAAAACTTTTTTACAAAAAAAAAAAAAAAACAACCGACTTCCTTAAAACACTACAAAGTGAAAAATAACTTTAATTTCGGTAGTCGGTGTCTTAGGATCTGTATTTATGGTTTTTTTGCCACCGACTTCCGAAATTAAAGTTATTTTTCACTTTGTAGTGTTTTAAGGAAGTCGGTTGTTTTTTTTTTTTGTAAAAAAGTTTTTATTTTTAAATTTTTAGTTGTGGTATTCACCCTGCACTAATTCCTAACAAACAATGCATATTTATGCGATAGCAGAAATCGCGGTTGATTTCCTGTCATTTTTTAAAGAGTTCCGGTGTCTGTCTCCCGAACTCATCATCGGATCTATATGAAAATTATATGGGACCATTTCGGAATAAACCTCTTTCGAGCAAAAAAGGAATTTTGCAAATCCGTTTATATATGACGGAGTTATGGCCGAACATACATAAAAAAAAAAAACATATAAACATCCGAATTGAGAACCTTCTCCTTTTTGAAGTCGGTTAAAAAAGCACAATAATCTACTCAAATATTACATCATCATCTTCATTTCAACCGAAAAACCTTCACTGCTGGATAAAGGCCTCACCCAATTAGGGAGGGATTTGCCATAACTACCACGCTTAGCAGGCGAGTCGGCTATCACAGTGTGGTATTAAATGCATAGAGAACGCTGCTGCCCACTCTCTACTAAGTCCCTTAGTCGCCTTTTACGACACCCACGGAAAGAAATGGAATTGTTCCGTTCTTGATGTCCGGCTCCACATCACAAAAATTTATTACAAAATTATTTAGATAGATACATACTTCATGTAGTTCATCCCTACACAAAAACCTATATTACACTCTACCTTGGATAAAGAGAGTAAGTGACTTTGCCCATTAAGGCATACGGAGAGGCTTAGTTGCCCATAAAACTGTGCCAAAAAGGTGTGGATACGGAGGCTCGCATCCGTAGGGAAACTATAGCTGTAATCCTATACACTGACATGTTTTGTTAAGAATTTTAAGCGTCATAAAAGTTTTAGTAGTTGTAATCTATTGAGTATTTTTAGTGAAATGACCCTTTAAATATAAGTTTCAATGAATTTACTGGGTGAAAGTAACAACATTTTCTTGCGGATTAAACTGAAGATACATCTTCTATGTATTAAATAATCTCTTGAACGACTTAACCTACAAAGACCCGACGATAGAATTAGATCCAATAATGTCGTACATTCCCTCAGGAGGCGTCCAACCCATCTATTGTACCGTTTTCGAAAAGCTTCATGTTTTGTCGGGAACATCTAGCTAGATTCTATTTACGATCCTCTTTATATCTTTAATAATCAATTTCCCACACTATCTTGCTTCTCACTTATAATTTTATTTCTCTGTAAGGAAGTTTATTACTAATACACACCTTACAGGCTCAACGACTTTTAATAAGAGAAAGACTATGTTCGAATATGATTGAATTACTCTGGACACTTAAATCTAGCATAGGAACGAAACTGAAAGCAAAAGCTAATTTGACCATCTATGCGCTGCTCCAAATCTTTTTATTTTTCAACAGTATTTTATGGGGGAGCGTCAGGATAACCTGCAAAATTATTTTTTTAACGTTTTTGTTGATCTTGAACAAAGTACGATAGGCCGACCGATATGAACCGCAACAAATATAAGAATAAGAATATTCTTATATTTATTATATAATATGGCTTTACAGAATTATAATCATCAATACAACTATCGAAGTTTGCATTTGATCACATTTACATGAAATAGTCATTACTATTTCACTCATCATCATCATTTCTGACTGGTCTGTTAGTCTAGTGGTTAGTGACCCTGACTGCTAAGACTGAGGTCGTGGGTTCGATTCCCACTCAGAACAAATCTTTGTGTGATGAGCACAATCATTTGTTCTGTCTCTGGGTGTAATTTATCTATAATATGTATGTATTTAGAAATATATAAGTATGTTTATCAGTTGTCTGGTTACCATAGTACAGGCTCTGCCTAGTTTGGGATCAGATAACGGTGTGTTGGTTGTCCTAAGATATATTATATTATATTTCAGCCGAAAGACGTCCACTGCTAGACATAGACCTTCTCTAATTTGGAGGGGTTTTCCATAATCGGAATGCTTGGCAGGCGGGTTGGCGATCGCAGTAGGGTGGTAACATCCATAGAGAATGTTGCTGTTTATACTCTAGTTAGTCCCTTAGTCGCCTCTTACGACACCCACGGGAAAAAATGGATTGATGCTATTCTTTATGTCCGGCACCTCGCGAATCCGGTACCACATCACTGTTTCACTTCTTCTTATGAAAGTCTCGCGTCATATTTGTACTAGTTGCAAATGTATCATATTTTGTTCAACATACAGGCTAACACTGACCTACAAATTACAAAAACGTAAAACAATCTGAATTTCGCGGGCCACCCCGGTGCCTTAAATCAAAATGTAATTTTCATCAAAAATTACTATCACCACTGCTGTCCAAATAAACTATAACGATCACGCTTAAGTTGGCAGCTACAAAGATTCCTTTGGTAATAAATTGACGGGACGCTTGCCGCCTTAATAACTTTTTGATAATGATGTAGAGCAAGCTTTTTTCCAGCACCCGTAGCCTCGCACTGTGGAAGTTTAACTGAATTTACTGGCAGTTTGCGAAGCTATAGATTATGATAATATGTGTTCTTTATCGGTGGTATGTGATCTCTTTTCATAATGAGTTTTGGTGGATTGTTCGTTCGTGTATTAAATATGTTGGCAATGGCTGTCGATTTTTGGTTCTACATTTTAAATAGGTTTGTACTAACACTTTTACATGTCAATCTTGTTCTAAAAACTAGATGAGGTCGATGTTTCCTATTTGATTACTCTGATCAGCTAGGCCAAAAAAGGTCACAGTCTCTTTTAAAGTCAAGACGTAATATAGATTAGATCATCAAAGCCCATGTACATTGAATCAGAATCATTGAAATGGTCTTTTGAGGAAAGATCCACACAAATTAAGTGGACCTATCCAATCAGTGCACACATTTATCAGAAATCATGCAGCTAAACTAAAAAGAATTAAGGCGCTCAACGATTTGACTAACAGAATCAAAGAAAGGACATTTGGGTAGGTCGCATACATTACTCAAACTAACAGATCATGATTAAAAGTAAATGAGAAAAAAGCAACCAAACAAATTAAAAAACCAAAATATATGGATCACACTTTGAGGTTTCGGAGAATATTCTGAACAATTTAAATCCCTCGTCAATTTTCACATTTATTTTTCTGAAAGCAGGTATCAGAGAGGCAATTCTCGTAATTTTAAGAACGTTCGAACGAAGTTTGATCTCAGTCTCCATCTGTCAAAAATGCCTCGAATTTTCATATATTAATGGCAAGTATTTGACATTTGATTGTCGCCGAGATGAGACTGCAACTAGATTTGGAACGTTTCTTACACGAAAATTGGCCTTCAAAATAGCTGACAAGTTTAAACTTTGTGGAAGGTAAGGAGAATCAATACTACCATTGACCTTTTAATAGCTTTCCCTGTACGAAAAATAATTAACAAGGAGCTCTTCTGGACCAAGGATCTGCGTATCGGGAAGCCCAAAGTGTAATTGGTGTGAAACTGTCGAGGTGTTCAGTCAGCAATTTATTACTAATTGGGTTCCACTGCAGCCATCTTCTCAGAGCGTACAATGCAACTCCCATATCAATTTACACTAGAATTGTATTTCAGTGCGATAAAGTAACTCTTGTTGAATTTGACTAAGATAAACTAAACCGTCTCTTTATTTTCCTCTTCCTACTTTAAATTGTTATACTATAAGTATTTTGGTTCCTTCCATAATCTTTGTTTTACTAAAGTGATTATATCCCCATCTTCCTTTGCAGCGTGCTAACACGTACTTGTCTTGTATTAAATTAATTTCAATTGAAAATTCAAGGGACACAGAACTTGACAAAATTTATAACATGGCGTAATTTTTGTATTTACATAATATTTTTTCCTAATATGAACTTCGATACGTGCAGCTCCTGGAGTATTAATATATCGTTATCATCTGCCTGGCCTCTTCCGAAGTACGTTGTGGTCAGCTTCTATTGTAACTGGATGCAGCTGAATACTAGGTTTTTACTTCAGAACCCCCTGCGTAGAAATATGTTCTTTAAATTTTGCCCGTGAAGGAAGGTAATGCACTTTCTATGAAACAGCATATTTTAAAGTTTGCGCGTTAATATCCCTACCGCTCTGAACTTCAGATTCAGTAATAACTTCTATGACCCCTGCTGGCAGAAATAGAGTCCCTTATCCTCAGCCAGGGCCACACAACACAACAATAATCAAAACAGTACCCAAAACTGTTCCCAACTCCACTATTACAATTCAACATAATTCAACGTCTGTAACTTGTAATATTTACACAAATGTATGTAAATAACAAGCACATTGTACTAAACAAGTTTGGCTGCGACATAGCTCACATAAATCAGACTTATGTAAACGGGGGGTGAGCCAAACTCACGGCCTGTTTGCATGATGGGACCCGCTTTTTTTTTTGCTTCTCGTTTTTGTCTATTTATTGCTCTGTTTCTTACGAATGACTTTTGTAAGTTATTGTTTTCATATTCGCTTGGGTGGTAAGGTTATCTGTTATTTTTATGTGTATTATTAATGTTATGTGTCTAATACTCCAAAGCCGTGATCGCAGTACCTCGTCATTTATATTGTACTTTGATAAGTCCTAAATCGATTTCATGTTTTCTTGTTTGATGATCATCGATCATAATATTCTAATAGTAAAATATCATTAAAATTATTATCTGTCTTTTTATTTTTCTTTTGAAAACCTACCTTTTAATTGATTATTCAAATATCATGGTCACATGACGTGACCAAAATTAAGTCCAGAGCGTTACTTACGAGAGTAGTCAGTAGGAAACGACCTCATTTAATTAAAAAAAAAATATCATTGACGTGTATTTTTTTTTTTATACAAACCTATATACTTACAAAAATAACATCATTTATTATTTATTCTAAGTCCGTATTCCTCATAATTATAAACCTTAATGAATTGTTCTCATTGACTCTATGATATAACATTTATGAAACATTCATTGGTAAAAGAAAGTCCTACAACCCATAAAAACGAGCCTCTCCCCACCAAAGACATCCAACTTGAGTAAAATGTTACACCAGCTGATACCCTTTTCACATCATCAAATAAATATTTACAAACCATTCCCAAGTATTTATCTATTTGCACAAGTGATACAAGCCACAAAACATTTTAACACTAAATCGCTTCGCCAAACAAAAACAAACAATTCTCGGTACTTACAAAAACTTGATTCTTTCATATTAGTTGTCGCCATAAAGGCGAACAGGCGTACTATCATAGTAAACCGTACGACTATATCACGAATAAAATACAAGCAATTATGAACGTTATCGTTCAATAAATAAGAGCGTTAGTGTCGATAAAATTATACAACTCTATTCTGAATAAAGTGCAAGCGATTATGAATCTTACTGCTTGGGAAATAAAAGTGATCGTGCAGACAATTGAAAGTTGTTCCGTGATTTTATCATACACGCCCGAATTGGTAGTCAGTGGCGAATGTTGTAAATTTTTTCCACCACTTCAATGTTTTTGACTTGTTTTTGCTGTTGAATGTTTGTGGATGGAAAAGTTTTAGATTAATTCTTTATATTATTTAAAAAGCTAAATCAAACACAATTCGGAACTTAGACAGTTTTTGATAATAGCAATTTACGTGGCCTCGGTCTTAATAACCTACCGCTTTAAGGGATCATGTCCGTTTTTAATGTCAAAATAACTTCCTACTAATGCCTAGATCAAGTGACATTCTATAGGTACAGGATATCGGATGATGAGAAACTCAAAATGTACGAGACTGACATACATCTAGTGAAAAGGTCATAATATCAATTCGACGTTAGAAAATTGTTTAGCACCGCTTTGAAAACTATTGTCATGCAAAGAATACGCAGGTACAGTTAGCTGAAGCTTTAAGCATTCTTAAATAAAATAAAAAAAACTCATAATACTCGATACTACGCCAAAGAGCCATCTATTTATAAAATAACAATATTTTGTGGCAGAGAACATTTTTTCATAAGTTTAACAGAGTATAAAAATAGATAATAATACTGTCTAGAATTTATACTAGTATTAAATTTCACCTCACTGAATAGACTAAACTGAAAATCAAATATTCCTCCATTACAATATTTCTAAAAACGAATATCAATATCAGTATACAAATTCAATAAATACTAGAATACATTTAAATATTTTTCATAATATACTTGTCTGTAAGATCTCCATAATAAAAGTAAAACTTTTCATATAAGATGCTCTTACATTCGCTTCATTGCCTTTTCGAAGCATATTTTTTATTTCAAATCTTTATGAATGGAATATATTCATGTAACTTACTCAAATTTCTGCCGCAAGTAATACTTTAACTTATTTTATGAACGAGGTTGAATTATGACTTTTCACTATTTTCATAAGAGCTTGAGTAAAAAAATGTTTCCTTGTTGCTTTTACGTGGGAATTTTTCAACAGTTGGAATTTGAAATACTAATCTATTTCATTTGATAGTATTTACATCACCTCATATAAATATATATGAAAAGGAATTAAAAGTACTAAAAAAACCGACACTGACACCGAAAACGCCCTTCATCTTGTCTCGCTTCGTGTGACGTCAAAATCTATGACATTGACAATTGATTCAATCGCAAATACTCCTTTAACACATTGACATTTAATCTTGACATAGACATAGTCCGTAACATTCGCTCTAATCAATGGCATCGCTTTTCAAATATTTGAATTTCCCACAGTTTTATTGCACTTTTCATTGTTTGCGTACCAGTTGTCATGTGGAAATCTTTGGCAGTCGTTACCAAGTCCATGAGTCTTACCAAGGAGTTGATTTTGGAAAACGTGAGAGATTTTAGCTAACGCTAATTCAAGTCACGATGAAAACCTTTTCTCCCTATTTATTCAATTTGAACCTCCTGAAATATTTTCAAATCAAGACCAATCCCAATACCAACTTTCAATAAGAACTCCGCATTCATTTGCACAGAGTCTAAAGAAAAGTACTGAGATTGAAGCAAGACAGAGTTTTCTTAAGCACTCTAAACTCTATCAATCCCATTTATCGTCTGACTCCAATAAAGGATTACTGAAGCTAGATGAAATACACGGGCAGTACTAGCGGTGAACTTAGTCAGACTTCTCCCAGGATTAAAATGATCCAAATAGTGTTTCTTTTTCTGTCTTTGGAATGAATGTTCACTCTCAAAATAGAAGTTCGAATGAAGGGACTTTTGTATCATTTAACTTCGATGTTGATTTTTGGAATAGCAATGCGAAGATATAGATTGAGTATGTATCTATAGACGATATATGAATTGTTTACTGCTGTAAATATAAACAAAGCTTCCCATTTGCTCTAAATTGTGAATAAATTACTATTCTGGTATTACATAACGTAAAATTGAAGACTGTTCTTCCAAAACTTTCTTGTTTTATTAGTTGTTCTTTTAACACCAATATTTATCTAATATGCTAATATGAATTAAGCAGGTTTGCTACAATTTTCTTTTCCTTTTTGTTTCAGGTAAGGCATCTCACAATCAACATGAACACAGGGAGTATAGGAAACGAGACCCCAGGTACACTTGTTCCTTATGCAAAGTTAAGCAAACACCTACATACCATCTAAGTCTACTCATAGTTGACTGACAACAATGAACGTGAATCTGATAGTGAACCTAACATGAATATGAACAGTTTAAGACCCAGTCGGGGCTGCCTGCAGGACACGTAATCACCGCACCAACAGGGTATAGAGACAGCTCTACCAAAAAAATCGTGACGCTAAATGTGCGTGCAGCGCGCTTCTGTCACTGTAAGCCCGAAGCTGTGTGGGACACATAATATCGCATCCAGTGTATCTTCTTACGAATGCTCCTTAAGGTGCTAAACTCGTAGCCAAATTCTAGGCCGACTCAATTTAGATCGCAATCGACACGCCAAGAAGAGAAGTAATTAATTAATTATTATAAAGGGGGAGAAAATACATATGAATAGAAAAAGTGACAATGGTATTTGCCCGGAATTTTAACTCACAAACTCATGCATGAGTGGCAAAGTTCTCCTGAGTTATTATGGCATTCTTAACACGCTTGGTTTGTACGGGAAGTAGGCAAAACCACCTCTGCCACTCACTGCTACGCTACCTTTTTTTTTCTGGGCGGGAAATCATCAAGTGACGTCACCCACTCTAGGCGGAGCGGGAGACTTTTACTGACATAAAACCCACCCGTGTTCCTTCATTTGCCTTTGCCAGGGCCACAGTAACTCTTTGGGGCTAATCCCCGATCCTGGCAGGCATCGGCCCTAGCGGACTTCTTCAATTCATGCTGACATCTCTTTGAGGCGCGCATGGAATACAACGTACCGTCGACCTGGGCCTGGTCCTTACCGGGCGGCAATCTACCATTGCTCGTCGCCCCCAAACCCGCGTCTATGAAGTCCGCTATGGACGCCCGACGCCAGGGGTGTCTCCTGCGGTGGCTAGGGGCGTGGGGGCGCAAAGACTGCCTTTCCCTTACGCGCTCCACCTCTTCCTTCACGAGTATTACTGCTTCACAGCAGGACGGGGTGGCTCCCATGCCCTCTGGCTCCTTATTAATATCCACACCTAGTTAGGTAATAAGTTCCTTAGACTTTATTCTACTTGCTTGAGTGGGTTTAGTTTAGTGATTTACGTTTGTACAACACTAACTCGCAGGCAGTGGAGTTTTGCAATTAATTTAACCAGTTTCCACAGATTATTTGAATGTGTATGTTAGCACTAATTTGGATGTTCATACTTTAGTGACCGCGTACGAACGTTGGGATTGTGTTCGGATGCTTCGTTTGTGGATTTTCCAGGGATTGCGTTAATTATATTATTTAGTTCTGGTTAATTTTCAGAGTTACGGTGTAATTAAAATGTCTAACCATTTATTATCTTGCTCTATAAAGAAATGGTTAATATTAATAAATTATGTTTCTTTTAAGATATCTTTAATTGAGTACTTCATAAATAAATGTGTCAGCAATGGGAATATTAGAGCCCGATTTTTTACGCATGAGTATTAATAATGCCAATTTAAAAAACCATTTAAGTATTTACGAATCAAATAAGAATTAGGATACGATGGGACTGGGGGATACGCTATGCGTAAAAGCCCCTAAAAAAAAAAAAAAATAAGAAAAAAAACATAAATATTTTTATAATAGTTCAACAAAAATGAAAAACACTTCAATTATGCTTGTGTTTAAGTATTAATTATGTCCATTTCCAAAACTCTTCTAATCTAAAACATTACCCCAAATAATTACACTATACTTTTGATTATCACACACAGGAACCCAAAACTCTTCCACAACCACTGTAATCCAAATCACACTACACAAAACTTATTCACATTCATTTACTAGAACCTGAACCTATAAACTTTAGGGTCACGCCACAAATTATCCAAAAACCATAGTACGACCGTACGACCAGAAAACAAAAACACATCGTCAGCGCAAATAACAAAAGTTGGTCCATTTTCTACCTGTCAACTACCACCTGGACTGAACATGACCTTAACGACAAAATATCGGCCTCGTTAAGTGTGTAATTAAACCTGCCGCATGTTCATGAGTCCATTCTTAGTCCCTGCAGGACAATTATAGAGGGGAGGGGGGGGGGGGGTATTGATGTAAGCTGGGGAGGGAGGTTTAGTCGAGTTTCAGTCACAAGTTGAGCTGGGCTTAGTCGATTCAAATGTCGTGATAGAATAGTTTTATCCATTTTATTTTATTAAGATTTTTTAATTAGATTACTATTTATATCTACGTAATTCGAATGATTATTAGTGGCTTTACCTAATGATTAATGGCTATTACTGCAGTCTAATATTATACCACTTGCTTACTTCTACTTGGTAACGGTGAACACATTTTGAGTATACAGCATGGCCTAGAACTAAAAAAATCGAAGACATGTGACATCTAAGGGACTTACTAGAGAATGGGCAGCAGCGTTTTCTATGCATTTTACCACCAAACTGCGATCGGCAACCCGCCTGCCAAGCGTGGCGATTATGGCAAAGCCCCCCAAAATGGGGACGGCCTAAGTCCAGCAGTGGACGTCTTATGGCTGAAATGATGATGATGTGACATCTACTAACTCGCACTGTGTCCGCGTGATGGAATACGGCCTACATTCTCGTATCGAGAGGAAGCCTGTGCCTCAGCAGTAGGAACAGAATAGGCTGATTATGTCTCTGCTTACTTCCTCTTTGTTAATCTACTTCTATAATTTGCTCTCGAAGATTTATAATCGGCGCTGGACTATTTATCATCATTTCAGCCGAAAGATGTCCACGGCAGTGCATAGCCCTCCTTCAATTTAGGGGGGTTTGCCATAATCACCACGGTTGGCAATCGAGTTGACGATCGCAGCGTGGAGGTAAAATGCATAGAGAACGCTGCTACCCATTCTCTAGTAAGTCCCTTATACGCTTCTTACGACACCCAAGGGAATAAATCGGATGGGACTATTCTTTACGTCTGACATCGCACGGACTATTTGTATTTTAAGATAATTGATGCAGTTAATAACATTAAATTATGTTTTTCTTCGACAGGATAGAAACTATGCAATAGGATAATTAAAGAAATTTAAAAACCTGAAATACCAAATATCGTAAGTTATTTGTAATTTCTGATTTCCTATTTAGATGAGAAATCTTTTGTGTGATTTATTAATTGGACTAATATTTCTATCATAACAAATGCCAGTAAACGGTGAGTAGACTAAAACAGTGCACTATGAACTGGAGTAACTAATCAGCTGACTCAGTACAACTCTATCTTTTGAACATCTAAGTTTCCGTGCACTACTATTAGTATACCTACGCTGATACGGGCAGATACTGTGAACGGTCCAGCACATACTATTATTGCTTAAATGCTTACAAACTTGGTTTGTATATTGTTATCAATATTTTTGCTCGTTTTAATCTCCCCGATCTGTTTTTATTGCAATAACCATTCTAATTTTCCGAGTTTTGTTTGGATTATTCTTTTAACACTATTGGTTTTGGAGCCGAAACAACCTCTCTTTTCATTCTTCCTAAGGTCACCTCGTATAATAATAAAATAATTTTCGTATAATAATAATTCTGTCTTTCACACAGGCCATCCATCTTTTTTTCGATCTGCCTATTTCTTATAATATTTTTCCACACTTAAATCTTTCATTAAAATTAAAGATATCAACATTAATATTAGTCAATAAAGTCTGCGCTAGAAAACCTGCGGCTACACTCACAAGATTATATCGTATGTTTACAGTAGACAGCCAACATTAGTGACCGACTGACAACCGCTGCGTCATTTGTACCACATTATTGCACAAGCCATTACGTCACGGGCAATTAAAAAGAAATTGATTTATGAGATGTTGTATTTTCGTCATTAATTTACTGGGTACCTCTTCGCTCCGCCTAGAGCGGGAGACGTCATCTGATGATTTCCAACCCACAAAAAAAAAAACAAAGATCCATGTTTCAGGTTGCCTGAAGAACCTAGTCATACATTTGTACAGTATACAAATGTATGACTAGGTTCTTCAGGCAAATTTGTGGACAGACATTGAGACGAAGGAAAATTATTACAGCTGGCAGGTCCTTTTGTAAAATAAGCATCTGACACTCATCATCATCATTTCAGCCGAAAGACGTCCACTGCTGGACATAGGCTCTCCCAAGCACCGCCACTTTGACCAATTCCGTGCTTCTCGCATCCTGCGGGTTTCTGCGGCTTTCACTAGGTCATCGGTTCATCTTGTACGATGCCTTCCAACACTACGTTTTCCAGTACGCGGTCGCCACATATTACATTATAGCATTAAAATGCCAAGTATAAATGCGAGTAACCATAAGATTTCATCATCATCATCATCATTTCAGCCGTAAGACGTCCACTGCTGGACTTAGGCCTCCCCAAATTTGGGGGGCTTTGCCATAATCGCCACGCTTGGCAGGCGGGTTAGCGATCGCAGTATGGTGGTAAAATGCATAGAGAACGCTGCAGCCCATTCTCTAGTAAGTCCCTTAGTCGCCTTTTACGACACCCACGGGAAGAAATGGGGTGGTGTTATTCTTTACGTCCGGCACCACACGGTACCATAAGATTTGATAATACCATATTACAACACTTTTTGCTACGAATTAACCCACTTACCAAAAAAACAAAAACACAATTTTATCCGTTGACGTACCGACCTATATCCAAGATGGCCGATTTCCGGTGTGGACCGCCACTGATTATTTTCAGTGTGTTTTTCTAAAATGACGCGACCGTTGGCATCATCCTCTATTAGATAACATTGAGTCAACATTTGAGTGTATTCTTATGTGCCAAAGTGGTCTTTAGGCACCTACTCAGATAATACTTTATGTAAGAGTGTTATTATATCGTCACTTGTTTTTGTTTTTTTATTTGGAAAAAGTAGGTGTTGGATTATTTTTGTAATTTATGTGCTGATGCTGTTACTGTCGTGATCTTTCTCATGGGTCTTAATTTTTTCTCATAATAATATATGATAATTGTTTAAGTAAAGTTACCATCATATAACTTTTTATACTCTGTCTGTTTTTTTAGAGATCATTGTAATTAAATTACATGTTAGTATCATGAAATTGCGTTAGATTTATTAGTAATATAATATTTACATTCTAGATACTGATATTTGCGCTGTTATGGTACAAATAAAATGGTATATCTTGCTTGCAGTTGCAACCGAAAAATATCTAATAGAATAACTCAAATACATACATACACAAACTCACGCCCTCTTCGCATGGGGCTTGATATGCATAAACCTACGTATAATGTCCTCTTCCATGGATAGGCAGAAACTTCAGAATGCCACCTACTATGATCCTTACATACTCCTTTTACCTTGTTTACGTTCATTCATCAACACAGACCATAATTTAAAACAAAATAGACTCCCATGTTTTTAAACCATGTTAAAAATAATTGAATAAGGGCACATCTCATCCATTACTTCATTTATCTTTACAAACACATTATCTTCTTAATTTCATATACTTACACTAAAACAACATAAGGTCCACACGCAGAAATATCCAATATCCCAATAACGAGAAGAGATCAGAAGTTACTTCAAATATCGTGTTATTTTATTAGTATTATCACCGGAACACTTCTCGCGTTACAAGAGGAAAATATTAGAATATATGTATACTGCCAATAAATGTTACTTTGACCTAAGTGATTTGAAGAAATGGATTAATATTAAGAATAGACCAAGTATTGCAATTAATATTTATTGTCATCATCATCATCAGCAGCCTATAACGTTCCCACTGCTGGGACACAGGCCTCCTCTCGGTGAGAGGAAGTGGACCATAATCCACCACGCGGGCCCTGTGCGGTTTGGTAGATGTCACATCTCTTTGAATTTTAGTTCTAAGACATGCCGGTTTCCTCACGATGTTTTCCTTCACCGTTTTGAGAGCAGTGGTGATGAAATAATTTACACAAAGTAAAGCCGCCTGCTTTGGTTCGAACCTGCGTTCAACAACTCGTAGTGGCGGCTGTTACTGTTTTTTTTTGAAGTGAAAACTTCTTTAGCGGCGTTGAGCACTTTTTCTGTAATGGGTATAAAATCTTAAACTCGCGTCAGGACACGTGACCTGATCGAAAAAGCGTAGGACGGATGGAGAGTAGACAGCTATCCCCTCTCTACGGCGCGGCGAAAATGTATGCCTGGGCCTACTGTTTCGTTTAGGCGGCGCAGGGCGCTTGCGCGAATGTTCGTCTATGTTACAGCGTGCCACGCGCATCCATGGATGGTGACAGCTGATGGCTCGACCGTCTGTGTAGTGATCACATTGTTGTGTATTCGTAAAATTCGTGAATATAAAGTGCTTAAAATATGGAAATTGAACAACAAATTATTCCCTAACCATTCCAAAATATCAAACATGCTCAACGTTAATAATCAAGTTTTCACTTCTGCCGGCACTCCCGGAGTGCAATTTTTTTTTTAAGTTATTACTATACCAAATTTTATCTGTACCTTGGCCCTCTCCCCTATAAAAAAATAAACTTTATAGCTAAAATTTATTCACTGAACTACACAAATTTTAAGAGAACTCTCAATGACGCTCTCCGAAGTACCAATGTCTTACGAAAAAACAGAGAATTTACTAACTGTGATAAGGTAAGTATTCACCTACGTTAAGTATTTAATTCTATTAAATTTTAGAAACTAAGATATAAGCTACTCAACATTTATATAATAATTTGTCTATTCTCAACTTTTGATTATTTATTTATTTTATAAGACTATTTAGGCTCTTCTTGCTTGAAACACAGGATTGCCTGGTTCAGACACGTAAATCTTAGAATATAATTTAAATATAAGCAAACCTGTAGATATTATTAAGCCCTTTATTTTTGAATAAATATTATGTTACGTTATACTTTATTTTTAGGTTTCAGTCCCAGTTTTTATAGCGATGACATATATTTAGGCAGAAATCTAGGCTAAAAAAGTTTACTTTTCGTCTATTACCATTTATGACCCTAGAGTGAGATGAGTTCAGTGTGGTGGTGGACGTAAAATAGCATCACCCTATTTCTCCTAGGTGTCGTAAAAGTCAACTAATGGACTTACTAGAAAATGGACAGCAGCGTTCTCTATCCATTTTACCACCATACTGATATCGCAAACCTGCCTGCCAAGCGTAACGATTCTGGCAAAAACCCTCCAACATTTTGGGGGAGGCCAGTTGACGTCTTTTGGCTGAAATGTTGATGCTGACCCTTAGAGTGCTTATCATTGCCTGAAAGGCCAGCTTACAGTCCGTTATCTAATATATAAAATTCTCGTGTCACAGTTTTCGTTGCCATGCTCCTCCGAAACGGCTTGACCGATTTTGATGAAATTTTTTGTGCTTATCCGGTATCTATGACAATCGGCCAACATCTATTTTTCATCCCCCTAAATGTTAGGGGTAGTCCACCCCTAAATTTTTATTTTTATTTTTTAGACAAAAATTTTAATTTCTATTTTTTTATGATACAACATACAAAAATAACTCTAAATTTTCACACTTTTTCACCCGGCAAAACAACGTTTGTCGGGTCAGCTAGTATATGTATATTTTGGTTCATTTGAAATTTAGGAAACAATATCTTCCTAAAGAGTTGCAGACTAATCTGAAGCTTTACAGAAAAAAAAAAATACTTTATGAAAGGTAGAACGCTCGCCTGTTATATAACCTAAGTAATCTTAAATTTCATTAAAGTTTTATATTTAAAATAAAGCTTAAATAAAATTGCCTTCCTTTTTTCTTTCTTTATCAACGTCTGATAAGAAATATGAATGTTGATGAAAAAGATTTGTATTTTAGGGTTCAAAATTAGGTGAGTGTCCCAAACACACTGGTGGAATGACTAATCCCCCATTTACATTAACTTTGACTAAGTACTACTAATTTGCGATGCCAATATTATTGCATTTTTGCTTAGTAACACCAATTTTAAACCAATTATATTTTCAATAAACTATTTTGTCATTTCTAAGTAATAACTCGTGCGACAGTCATCACTTAGGGACATCTGGCATAAATGGAGATATGCCTAGACAATTTTCAGTCAAACGTTGCGACTCATTCCTAGAAATGTATGACTAATGCGAGGAGAGACAGCCATAATGTTCATTTATGTCTAGACTATGATTCACTTTTTGTATTTAGTTTCTTTCCATAATTAAACATCTAAATCATGGACAGTTTAGGAACAATAACTTGTATTTTTTAATTCGAAAATTGCTGTCGTTTTTAATCGTATCAGTGATTAGTATGTTTTTTGTCGATTCATCATCATTTCAGCCGTAAGACGTCCACTGCTGGACTTAGGCCTCCCCCAATTTGGGTGGGCTTTGCCATAATCGCCACGCTTGGCAAGCGGGTTGGCGATCGCAGTATGGTGGTAAAATGCATAGAGAACATACCCATACCCAATACTAAAGTAAATTTGAATAGCAGTAAATGATAAATGATTTTATTTTTTCAAGTAGGTACAAACACTTCTACACGTCGATCATATATTTTAAAACTTCATCTAGTTTTCTGCGTTTCCTATATGACTACTCTGAGAAGAAAGGCCGAAAAAAGGTCACAGTCTCCTATAAAATCCAAACATAATCTTGGTCAGATCTTGTGAAGACCATGTGGGTTGGTGTCTGAAATGGTCTTTTGAGGAAAGAACCACACAGATTGAGTGGACCTGTCCAGTCAGTGCACACACTTGGTAGTAATCGTGCAGTCAACTCAGAACATGGTTTTGTATGTTAATGAGTATAAAATTCAGTCCACGAATTGTTGCACCTTACGTCATAGGTACGGTACATCCCAGATCAACATTGATACAAACCATTAATAACAAACAAACATCTGTCTACCGAACAAGACCAATCAGACACGTGCACAGAGAACCATCCATTAACTCAAGATAAAAGACGAACAAACTATTTATAATACTTTATTGCCGGTAATATTTGTATCGAGTTTTATTTATTAAAAACGAATGTATATGTATAACGGACGCCCAGCGCCGACACCAGACGCGTGCGATCTAAATATAAACTACCCGCGTGCTCAGAAAACAACAAGTCACAATATTTAGAAACCGACGCGGGAACGCACGCTTCTAGCAACCGTGTATTCCACGATCAATTCAAAAATGGAATCTTTACTTACGTGACAGTGATTGTGTTTTTTTTTTTAAAGTGTGTGAGTGATGTGCTTACAAAAATGTTCTCCAATTTCAAACTGCCAATGCTCAATAAAAAAACAAGCAAAGAAGAACCTCTATACAGCTGCTATAGGAGCGTTAAAACCAAACCGCCGAAAACTCCAACTCTGTCTCGTGTGAGACGACATCAAAGACGTAAGTTTGACTATAAACAGCTTATATTTGTATGATGCAAAAATAAACACGGCTTAATGAGGTGCGGGTTTGTTTGTTCGTTTCGTACCAACAAACTTCAAAATTAGATGTTTCTGTTAATGGGATGCGTCGCGAAATCCGGAATGAGCTTCACGATGCGGCTGGTATTTGTGTAAATTGGAGCCGAGTGAATCTGCTCTCAATCCGCGGTTGTACAAGGATTGTTTCTAGTGTTGACAGTTTTGATTAGAGAGGGGAAACGCAGGTGTCTTAGTTTGCATTCGAGCGCGCGTGACTGACGTACAGACTAGAGGTGCACGTTTATTCCGAGTTTGTAACACCGCGCTCTATAGCACTAGCTTTGTATTTGTATACCTGGGAATGTTTAATGGAATTGGAATTGCTTACAATCTAGCACTAGTCTTGTTACGCAGAACATAATATATTCCAACATAATATTGTATGAAGTTAGATTAGTAACCTATTCCCATGATGGCAATTGGCCTCAATCCGCATTAATTCCTAGTTAGGCAGCTACAATCAATTATTATGGTGGAGTGATCAAGAACCAAGAGTTGAGGGACAGTTCTCTCCCTCTCTCTCACACACGCATACTCTTCTCATCTCTCTGTCTGTCCCGTTCTCTCTCACACACAAACACACTCTTTTCAGAATTTCTGAAAACCTGATTTTGTTTACGTCAAATGAACTACAGGAAAAACACCATTACAACACGTTTGTTGAAATCTTTCATTTAGTCCGTTACCATCAGCCATTATGGCTTTGGCATAGTAACCATCTATATTATGCAAAGAGTAAAGTGGAAATCCCATAGTAGCCCTCGTAATTCAAATTTTACTTCTTCGTTCAATAGTCATTCACTGGGATTAAATAAATGGGACTAAGGTTTGTATTAACGATTTTAATAAGTATAATTCTGTCAAGCCATATTTTGTACTCCCTCTCACCGAGAGGAGGCCTGTGTCCCAGCAGTGGGAACGTTATAGGCTGATGATGATGATGATGATGTTTTATTGCGGTCGAGAATCATATTATAATGAAAATACAACCTGACAGTGTCCCTGTCAGGGTCGCGAGATCTGTTCGAAAGAGTTACCGTGGCCCTGGCATATGGGCAAATGAAGGAATACGGGTGGATTTTAGTCAGTAAAAGTCAGACACGCCCTCCCGCTCCGCCCAGAGCGGGGGACGTCATTAGATGATTTCCCAACCACAAAAAAAAAACCTGACAGTGTCCTACAAATTACATCCACCTAAATGCTCTGTTTGGGTTTAGTTGGTAAGTTTAGTCAGTCTCGTATAGTTAAATAAAATGTTAAAGTTACTTATATGGTAGTATAGTTGTATGTTTAAAGTTGTATGTCCTTAAATACTGTCCAAATGTCCATATAATCTATTTCAGGGTGTTTAATGTCATTTCCTTATGACATGCAAGAAAGTCTGTTAAGGTACTAATTTCTGGGTGGTTAAACTACATGATAATTTAAGTATTTTTTATGTTAGGTGTGGTGGTGGACGTAAAGAATAGCACCATCTCATTTCATCTCGTGGGTGTCGTAAAAGACGAGTAAAAGGCTTACTAGAGAATGGGCAGCAGCGTCCTCTATGCGTTTTATTGTCCTATTACGTTCACCAAACCGTCTGCCAAGAGCGGCGGTAATGGCAAAGTCCCCCCAAATTGAGGCATGCCTATGCCCAGCAGTGGAAGTCTTTCGTCTAAATGATGACGATGTTGAAATTAAGGACTCAGCTTAAATTAAAACTCAGTTGCCTTATCAAGGACGGGATAATTCATCTGTATAGTACCTATATATAATATGTACTAGCTTCCGCCAGCGGCTTGGCCCGCGTGAAAATTCAACCCCCCAATTCACCCTCTTAGGGATGGAATTTCAAAAAACCCTTTCTTAGTGGATACCTACTCTTCACAAAGAATACACCCTCCAAATTTCATGTCTCTGGGACCAGCGGTTAAGGCTGTGAGTTGATATATCAGTCAGTCATTCAGTCAGTCAGTCAGTCACTCAGGACTTTGAATTTTATATGTATAGACTTAGTCACATTTATTACTCTAAAATGAAGATAACTTTCTGTTTAATATACTATTTAGTGTATCATCAACATTTCCGTCTAAAGACGTCTACTGCTCGACATAGGCCACCCGGCACCCCCAAGCATTGCCACTTTGACAGGTTTTCTATAGGCTTTTTTTGTTATTGTGTAAATAAACTAATCTTAATTCCACAAACATAGGCACTTACAAAATAACTCAACTCTCAGTACAATAATTTATACAACACAAACTCACTTCTAATGATGATATCACTAACAAAATCTCTTTCTAATGGGGACGGCCGGAGTTGCGGCTTGCCCCAATAACGGGTTGTTTACTAATACATAGCTATTTATAACTTGTTGCCGTAACTACTTGTATGAGGTAGAATTGATTGCGTTTGCGTTTGTGAGGGGGATCGAAATATTTGTTGCCAAGTAACGCGTATTTGCAATGTGATCCGCGAAATTAATTAGGATCTTGTGTTTGCATTGAATTGGATGTAATATAAAATTAAAGGGCAAGTCACCGTGTATTGAGTATTCAGCTCCTTTTGGTATGGTTTCAAATTATTGTTAAGTCACATTTATGGCTAAGCTCGGTACCACCTGCAGTTTCGCCCGCGTTGTTGTTGGTAGCCTATGTTTTTCTCCAGACTTCAGACCGTCCATATTACGTGGAACTCTAACGCCACATCACGCCAAGATAGCTCTCAAAGGACAGGATTTTATCCAAGTTACTCGATATGTACCGTTATATTATAGGGAAATTACACATTTTTTTAATAAATTGTAGTGCTGCTGGGGAGTTTGTTGCGCCACTTCTTCTTCCTAGTTAAAGCACTAGGAACTGGTGAAGGGCGGGCGTTTTGGGGGACTGTCTTATGTAACTTTGACGTTCAAAAAGTGCTGACGCTCAGCCTAGTTTGAATAAATGACTTTTGATTTTGTAGACTAGGTCTTATTCCATAGTACATACTGCAATTTCATCAACATCCGCTCAGGAGTATTTCCAACATCCATCCATCTTTAACTTCAAAAGCTTGGCTGTCAGAAGCTTGTTAAAATTTTGGTCAGAAGCTTCAATCCTTTATGTATTAGGAATACCATTTATTATTAAAGTAATGCACTCTCTCATTTTTCGTATATTTTCATATCATAAGTGAAGTAAGAATTAACACGTTACAAGTAAATAAAATTCTAAAAAAAAAAAAAAAAAATTTGAAGGAAGATCTTTTATAGTCCGTCTATCAATTCTTTGAGCTTCCTGGTACATATTATCAATAACGATGGTGGATCGGTTTTACCACAAAAAATAGCACAAATCCTGATGTAAAAATAAAGCGAAAACAATCTGACAGCACCCATCACGCTGCTGGTGACACATCTGCGCTTAGCTTTGCGTGTGGATCCGTATTAGAATTTTACTAGTTAGAATTTTAAGCAAACACGTTTTGGTTTCCCTCAATATTGCAGTCCATTGACGCCAGAGTTGATGACTTCTAAGTTGCGTCGGTAGTGCGACGCGAACGGGGGGGCCCGAATAGCATCCTTAGGATGATTGGTGAGAGAACCGATATGGTTCTGCTCATTAGGTTCACTGAACTCATGTATGGCAAAACCGATGAGCCTTATGTGCAGGGGTATATCATCAGGCTATAGAAGTCCACTGTTGAACATAGGCCTCTCCAATTGCACGCCATTCAGCTCGATTCTCGGCAGCTCTCATCCAGTTGATACCAGCCATCCTGCGAAGATCGTCGCCCCACCTAGCCTGAGACGGCCTACCTTACGCTTGCCGATTTGCGATATCTACTCGAGGACACGTCTACCCTAACAGTCATTGTTTCTACGGCTAATGGGGCCGGTTCATTACCACTTCAGTTTGCTAATTTTATGAGTTTTTTTGACAACTTTAGTTCTCTGCCGGATCACCTCATTCCGGATTCTATCCCTCAGAGATCCTCCAAACATAGCTCGTTCGATAGTTCGCTGAGCGACTTTGAATTTATGGATCAGCCGTACCGTGAGTGTCCACGTTTCGGTTCCGTAGGTCATAACAGATAGGACACACTAGTTGAAGATTTTAGTCTTTAGGCTCAGAGGAAAACGCTTCCAAGCTCAACTAAATTCTTCTGTTAACGTTGTTTTCAAGGTCTTTCTTACTAAACTGCAAAGTTTGCCTGAGGGAAACGCATTCTCGAACTACCTTGAGAGCACCACCATTGATAGTGCAGGGGTAGGTTTCTTCTTTTTAATTACTGACATCACTACATAGTATAAAACAAAGTCACTTCCCGCTGTCTGTCCCTATGTATGCTTGGATCTTTAAAATTACGCAACGGATTTTGATGCGGTTTTTTTTAATGGATAAAGTGATTCAAGAGGAACGTTTATATGTATAATACGCGGGTGAAGCCACTAGCAAAAGCTAGTTCATAGCAAAATTCTTGTAACTAACAAACTTGCCTTGCCTATGCCTTTTAAGTGTTACTGGGTTTTTCCATTAGGAATTTCTTAGTAGCAGCCCGGAGTTTGGAAGTTGGCGGTGTGATACCCCCGTGCCTCGGAAAGCACGTTAAGCAGTTGGTCCTACGCCTGATCTCTCTCCGGTCGTGTCGGATTGCCGTCCCATCGGACTATGAGAGTGAGGGAAGAGTGAGTGCTCCTGTGTCTGCGCATACACTTGAGCACTATAATATCTCCCGCGCCGATGGCTAGTCTCCGTTGAGATTGGCCGCCGTGGCCGAAATTCGGTCTGGAGGACTATATATCATCCAAGTTTCTGGAGAAAACATTTTCCCATTTTCGCCTTCCATTTCCTTATCGAAAACAAGCACGTATATCGACTTACACTGTACAAAATAAACTAAAATAGGTAGATGTACTTGTTTTGGTAAAATATTGACGTATTAAAGCCACCGCTATTATGATAGTTTATGCAAATGTTTATGGGAACTGTTTTGGTAAAGTTTCGTGTACTGGGAATGTGTGATTTAATGAGATTTTGTATAGTTTTGTGTTCGTAGGCTATTTTAGTTTTTGATTTAAATTTTACGATCAATGGAGTTTCTTGCCTCGAGGCAAAATATTATCAGCCACGAGGATCGATCAAACGTTAAACTACGTTTTTCGCGGATGGGCGACGATGCATTCCTCCGTGCCTCGGACTGCACGTTAAACCCCTAATCCGCGTTGTTGTTAATAGATCTTTGACAGTTGTTACGGGTCGTTAGAAGCCCGAAATTCTTACCAAGAGGTATCGTGTTGACAAGGTCAGATAGGCAGACGTATTTTAAATAGGTAAGAAAAGATTTTTTTAAATGATAAAAAAAGATTTGAAATTCAAGAGAAACTTATTGTTCTATCTTTTGTTTATATTTTATCTCGAAATCTATTGCTTTGTATAATAATGTTTTACTGGCTTCATTAAACATTCTAAATGATTCAATTGTTAAAATTTTAATCTTGTAGAGAAAACACATATTTTCACAACCCTTACAAAGAAATGGTAAAAAAGACTTCACATTTTCTGAATACCACTTCCCATAAGACCTTGCTAACGACACAAAGCTTAACGTTAGACAACAGACCCCTGCTTACAGGCACTGGCTGATCACTAATGTCCTAGGCATTCCTCGGGTGACCTAATTCGATGGCCGCTCTAATGCACCACGCCTTATTATGCTACTGAAATACTTGGCGCACTGTACTTGTACTAAGATATTTTGAGCGTGGAATAGCTTTGACGGTTATGGACTCTAAGTAGTTCAATTGTTTTGAAATTAAATTCCGAATACTTTTGAAGATGACCGACATAGATAATCTATCAATTATGTTTTAATCTATAAATTTACGTGAATATAAAACAGTTAGCCTGCAGTATCCCACTGCTGGGCAAAGGCACCTCCAATGACAATAAAATATTTCGGACCAGGGTTTGTGATATCCTTTGATATTTCTAGTTCATTATAGTATCGCCAAACGATTACCAGGTAATATAGATAAAGTAATGATACCATCTACCTTTTGATTTTGTAGAAACCTACTTAGTAATAAGTACGTTTATTTACCAAAATATTTTTTTGCACTGCCTTATAGTCTACATAATGAAATTACTTTTATTTTCTATAACGTTGCAAACAGCAAGAATAAAAGAAAAGGAACTCCCAAGAATACAAAGGAAAACGTAGAAATTGTATTCGAGTGTCAATTCGTACTACGAGCACTCGCCACTCGATATCGTTTCATTGAAGCTAACATACCTACGTACTAGGCATAGCTCTATATGTTAGTACTGTAGTTCAAATAACCGAGTTATGTTTCATAGGAATCGAATGGTTTGATTCGATACAGATATTGGCAGAGTGCTGATTGGTTGATGGGCAATTGAATATGGAACTCTGTGAAGAGAGACTGGTTGAATTGATGTAAGGACTGTCAATAACGTATCTCGGTTTTCATTCATGGTTTGCTTCAAAATGGTTGAGTTAACGGATGCTTTACGCTTACCGTTCTATATTATTATCACCTGCATTATTTCAACATGAATGATTTTACTAATATACAACGTGTTTCTATAGATATGCCATAACTCTAGAGTGTTAACCATGACAAAAACATAACCATGACTATAGACACTATGACAAAAATCAACTGGCATGTTTTACTGAATTTTTTTTTTCTGAAATACGTGTGTAAGTTTATGTTATAAGTACGAGTGAATCATTTTTATTCAAGCCAATAATAAAATTTAAAGCTCCAAAATGTGACATTATTATATTTAACATAAGAATCAAGCATTAAAGTGTACTTCATGGCTGCGCCAAAAAGGCTTAGTTTCGCAAAAATGCAGACAACTAGTACCTGACGCTGGTTTCTAACCGGACTGAATGACTAAGTTTGATTTTGGTATATCTACAGCATTCATTGCGTTATTTACGTTGTTGAGCACACAAATTTTTGAACATATGAAGCAATATCCTTCAAAATCATTCAGTTTCTGATCGATAGGTAGGCTATTACGTAATTTGGGTGCTGAAATGTGAGGTGACGGACGGTAAATCAATTTTATACCAATACTGCAACGTGAAGTGCTTGTGCATACTTTAATAAATAAATTTGTATCAGATTATCATCATCATCATCATTTCAGCCAAAAGACGTCCACTGCTGGACATAGGTCTCCCCCAAGCACCGCCACTTCGACCTGTTCTGTGCTTCTCGCATCCAACGTATTCCCGTATCAGATAATAGTGACGAATATTTACATAAATAGTGTGTTAGTGAATACAATAGCAAAACAAAACAAAACAAATAGGCTGGTTAATAATTAAATGAGAATCTACAGACTTGCACAGTAATAATTAACTTATCTTTATACCCAGTTCCACATACTTCCAAACTTCATTTCTGCACTCATGTACTCATTGTGACATCTTAGTCACGTTGTATAACGACAGTTTGTAATATCATCACAAATATCCGTTCTAAACTGAGCCTGTCCCAGCTCATAAATCATCATTATGACGTCACGGGCGATAGAAAAATGGCGACGAGACTTGAAAGTGGTTCTAAATAAACCGCTATATTCAAAGGAATCCGTCTGTTTGGACCACGAAATATGATACTGATGTTAGTTTTTATTTTAACTAACTAATTAGTTTTACATTATTGTTTTTGTTATTTTAAATTTTATCCAACAAACGAAAATGAGTCACTTTAAAAAATGATGTTTTCTTTTTATTAATTAAATTTATTTATTAAAACTTTATGCACAATAAAAAAATACTTTACAAAGGCGGACTTAATGCCTGAGGCATTTTCTACCAGTTTACCTTAGGATGATGCTGAGACAAAACATGGCAGGTGCAACAGGGACAGATAATTGGTAGGTTGGTTGGTGGTAGTTTTGGTTTTTGGTTGGTTTTGTAGGTATACGACTTGTTGTAGGTCTTACCTACCGAACACCACGGACGTAAACATATGGTGGCGCGATTTTATTGCTCGCTGGATTATCATCTCTCGGTGTTGAAAACAGTATTGAGTTTTCAACACAGTGCAGCACAGGGTACGGAAAAAACAAACATTCCGATTATCAACTCTCAGCGCGAAGGAGTGTATTGAAGACACAGTGCACGAAAAAATCCCTCGGCGATATTTTAACGTTCGTGCAATTGTGTACTAATAGCTTTTTTCAGCTATCTAATTGATTTCCATAGTTATTTGTTTGAAGCAATATTTTTCTGTAGGTTTGTAAAAGGGAAAAAGTTGAGTAGAAAATTTTTAAAATCTCCGACCCAATAAAAACATCTAAAAAGTAAATATATACATATACATATATAGGCTCTTTAAGTTTAATAAACAGTTGTAAGTAATATATTTCTCAAAAGGATGGTCGTGTCGAAACGGCTGAACCGATTTTTGATAAAATACATATTTCTAAGAAACACAGTCCTAGAAAACCAATATTTGAAATTTAAAAAACCGCACCTGACTCGGCTCACGTGTTAAGAGATACGGTGCCATAGACAGAAACACATATAGCGGCTTATTACACTCCTCTTTTTGCATCGGGGGTTAAAAACAGCATACATATTCGAACAATCAATGGCATATTGAATCTATAGATACAGTGATCGAAACAATGGCTCAATACATTATTAAACCCGAAACACGCAATGCAGATGCACCGCCGCTGTACCTACCATTCAAGACTTATCATGTACTCTTGTTTATAGCTGGTAAGCGTTGCCAATGTATTTCACGAACCGAACGGTTATAAACATAATGATTTAGTTATTTCATTCAACTGAAATATTGCATAATCTACGTGCACGATATATTATAACATATTTATTAGTAACTTCTGCGCGCGTGTATGTCGGAAATTATCTCACGGAAACGTACAACGGGGCCAAAATTTCCAGATACCTATGTCCTCTCTCATATCGCTAGCTTTCTCCTTGCTAAATTGTATCTGTTGACTGGCCTATTAGTCTAGTGGTTAGTGACCCTGACTGCTAAGACTGAGGTCGTGGGTTCGATTCCCACCCAGGACAAATGTTTGTGTGATGAGCTCAGTCATTTGTTCTGTGTCTGGGTGTAATTTATCTATAATATGTATGTATTTAGAAATATATAAGTATATTTATCAGTTGTCTGGTTACCATAGTATAGGCTCTGCCTAGTTTGGGATCAGATAGCAGTGTGTTGGTTGTCCTAAGATATATTATTATTATTATCGACGTCTGTTCAGTGGTTTAGGTTTGAAAAGTTAACATACAGCTGTCTGTAGAGTAATCCTGTATCTGCCTAGCCTTTTCAAAACTATGTTCAGATGGGCTTCCAGTCTTACCGTATGCAGTGGAATACTAGTATTTTACATGAGCGATTGCCTATCTGACCTCTACAATCCAGTTACTGGGAAATACGACAACCCTTGGAAATGCTGGTTGTCAGACAGCGCGATGTGAAACAATGTATGAGATTTTTTTGCCAATAGTGTGATTGGTATTACGTTTATACTTAAATTTATAATAACTCCTTTTCTTTCTCAATTAGGGTGTAAAGTTCCAAATAACGTGCTGTTATCTTTGGTACGTGCTACTTACATAGAGAAATTTTAAAAGAACAAAACCGTGTGAATATAAGGAAATGCTTTCCTTATTTTCACACGTTTTTCTCTTTTTATTTATGTCTTTGTCAAAAGTTGAACTAAATTTTTTCGATACCTATTTTTATATTTTATTGTTCTTTAAACCTTACAAATAAAAAATAAAAAAAATGTTGAGAAATGCTTAAGTTTTGAGGTAACATACACACAAAATATTTCTATTTTTGAAGTCTCTCACTAGTCACTCTTTAGGTTCACTCCGGTTAGGCGGGCCTCTATTTACATACCTAGAGCCCAGCCTATTACCGTCCGGGTCGCGCTCACATCCAGACACCGGAAAAATTAAAACCGTATTATACAAGCAAAACCAAACGCCAAAGCAGTTTAACCTCTATATCTATTACCGTCAGTCCCTCAGTCCGTCACAAACCGTCGAAGCTCGCCCCATCGAGAGGGCCAGTTATTTAGAGAGGAGGTTACGTAAGTCGGCCCTAATTATGGTTTCATTGGACTCGGGCCATGCCGAAAGAGTGAAGATGAGTGTTATGACCGAGTCTTTTTCTTGGCAAATGGTTGGCAAGAAAAATTCGTCGAACTTTTTGTGGAGGAAGTGGTTTTAATTTTTTAAGTAGGAAGGGTTTTTATTATTTTTTTGATTATTAAAGATTTTTTTTTTTTTTTTTGATAATGTGATTATACAAAATAAAGGTATACTGGGTGTTTCAGAAGTCGACGTCAAGCCGAAATTGGGTTACAGGCCAAGTCATAGTAGTTAATAGAAAAAAAAAAGAATTTAGTTGTGTATTTAAAAAAATATTCGCTTTTATAAAAAAATCGGAAATATCTGCATCCTGTGATAATCTCTTCACTCCTGACAACAGGAGTGAACAGATTGATGATTGAGACAAATATTAACTTTTTTTTAATTCTGATATGTGATCCTGAATAATGTTTCAGTAAACTCGTGCTTAAAATATAAAGCTGCTCCCGCTTGGTAGAAAATGTCACTTTTTACCCAGCCAAATATTGAACATTAATACTTCGTTCTACTTCGCAAAAAGAAAATCTACACAACTTAGTTTTACTCACTTATGTTTCTGATTATCATTATGAATTGGCCTAATACGCAATTCCAGCTTGACGTCAACTTCAAAGACACCCTGCATAGATTAGGTGTACCTAAAAGGGCATAGTACCGAAGTAGCATGGTAGGAACTGAATTGCGATGCGTAGTGTCATGATGCCGAATAATTCTCGGAGGTAACTATCGCTAAATGAAATATTTACATCCATCCTTGGTAATTTTTGCAGAAAAATCGAAATGGCGATGATGATTAAGTCAGTTTCCATAGAAATAAGGTCGAAACTCTGCACTCAGCTGGGACCCTTAATCGTGACTTATTTAATCAGCGCTGTCACGACCTAATACACGTACCTATGCAGAATTTTATTGACTCTATTAGTGAATGAGCACTTACAATAATTTAAGAAAAGAACTTGAAAGCGATACGTAATTTGTATAAAAAAATTATAGAATTACGTAGGGAGCTTCTTACCTAGTAATCGAATATTCACAGTTTTTATTTAAATGAAATGAACGCCTATTATAATATTATTCATATGCACTGTAAAAAGTTAAAAGAAAATAACTAAACTGTTACTGTGAGGAATCTAGACACTATGTAATTATTCTTAGAATTAACTGCGTCAGGTGCAGGATATTTTTTTTTCTTAGCCACCTTTACAGAATATTTTAATTTTCCATTTATTATTCTTGGAAAGGTTTAATAATAAATTAATACAATAATAGCAGTCTCCGTCTTCCTTATAATTTATATTTTCTTTCCTCAACAGTCTTTGTAAAGAATCAACATAGGTTTTTACCCCTTATAAGAATTTCAATAAGACAGACTGACAAAGAAAAATAGATTAAAATATTTTAGTATGTATGTAGAAAATTTAGTGATATCTCTACATTAATAAAGATACGCGTTCTTCTCATGGCGGTAAGCAGTTACTAGAGAACACCACCTGCTACGATCCTTAAATAGGTACTCCTTTTTCTTCGTCCACAAAGAAAGCTGTCATTTATAACTGAAAATTAAATAGACCAAAAAAAATCTCACTACACGTAAAATTACATCACCTTGTAATATTCCAAACAAAAAAAAACCTTAAACGTACGAAATAAAACGACTTCCTAATTACCTACTAAAACAAAATATCACCTGACATCACTAAAAACGCACATCAACCCTCCAACAGCCGCGTCAAACCGTAAAAGACCACGGCGGTCCCAAATACCAGTCTCAAGTCCTATGACCCGACACTAACGTGCCGATCCGGGCGCGTGCCTTGAAACCCAACGAATATGTGTCCATATAAAGCGAAGGGCATATGTGGAGACCATGTTGAGATAGGTTGTGGAAATGAAAAAAGGTTGAAAGAGAAAAATGTTGGATAGCTGGGACACGCGTTTTTCTAGAGAATAATGGATCAGAAGTTATTGCTTCTCATGCTAGGTTTATTTTTGTGACAAAAGTAACAATAACTATTGCGGTATTATATGCTGTGATCATTATGTTTAGTATCAAGTCAACAGAGAATTTAAAAAAGATTATGACTACTTGCTTTGTTACGGTGTTTCGTCTCAGGGTTAGAGGAAACTGTGACAACCATAGCTCACAATTTACTTTAGGTACACAACAAAACCCACAAAAAAATGTTTTAAAACCACAAAAAAGCTCGCATCGCTGTTGCTTACATGCCGCACCAAAGCCCAAATCGTTACCAATTTTATAGCTAGTCCGCTTCCTCGCATCGACACCTCTGACACCAGATGTCGCGCCACGTGCTCCATACATGTTTCCTGTCTTACGCCTAAAAGGGCAATGTGACCTTTTAGCAGGGAGAGGGTTGAATAAGGATTGTTGAAAAAATATATTTTTATTCTTTTACCTTATTTCGTGTATGTATAAGATCTTGTTTAGTTTATTCTCCATAGCAACTTTTAATATCACGGCAAGACTTTATCGCACACTGGATTTTCTACTCTCAGTGTTGAACCGAGTTTCGAAAATCCAACAGATTACATCTCAGCGCGTCAAAAAAACATACTATTCGATTTGAAACTCTCAGCGCTATGCAGTGGTTTGAAGATTCAGTGCGCGAAAAAAGCCGCCACGATATGTTTACGTTCTTGCGAATAGTCTACGTAAACAGTCATTTTAATTGCGCGAAGTTAATTCAATTCAATCTTTATTATGGACCATAGTAGGTGCATAACACAGGTCTTAAATAATTAAGTTGACATCAGCTACGTCCCGCCCTTAGGGCATACAATAATTACATACAAATTTAATTTACATTCTTAATACAAGTAACATTTCATTTATTTCGTTATATCGCTTATTAATTATATTTTCAAATAACAAATAAATAAATAAAATAAATAAATATCTTAGGACAACCAACACAACGTTATCTGATCCCAAACTAGGCAGAGCCTGTACTATGGCAACCAGACAACTGATAAACATACTTATATATTTCTAAATACATACATATTATAGATAAATTACACCCAGACACAGAACAAATGATCGTGCTCATCACACAAAGATTTGTCCTGGGTGGGAATCGAACCCACGACCTCAGTCTCAGCAGTCAGGGTCACTAACCACTAGACTAACAAGCAATAGAAAAAAAAAACATTTAAAAATATAAAAAATAGTAGACCACTGGTATCGGGAACAGGGTCTGAGCTACCGACTGTCAGGGCTCCAGAGAGAGGAACCTCGTGACAATGCGAGCCGTGTCCAGAAGGACCGCTTCATCGAATCAAGCCCTTGATCCAACTGCCTAACGAGAGCCTCCTTAGGTGTTGGTCGAGGCTCTTGGCTTATCAAGCCATGGGCAGTGACGACTATCGGCACAATGATCGCTGAATCCACATCCCACATATCGACAACCTCGTGAACTAAGTCAAGTTACTTGACAAGTTACATTATTATTAAGTAAGTTATAATACATATTTTAGAATATAACACTAACCAGGTCTTAAAAAAAAAAAACTTGAAAGGACCCGGATGGAACGAAGTTCCTTTCCAGGATTCATTATTTAAAAAAAATATATTATTAACTTATATACACTCAACAAAAATATTATCTCTCTCTCTTTCTCTACTCACAACAAAAAAAAAACAACAACATACAAAACAAATACAAACCACAAAATGTATACGGTCGAATTGAGAAACCTCCTCTTTTTTTTGAAGTCGGTTAAAAAGTGTCGTTACAACTTTTTCTCTTAATTTCCGTCTAGCTCCCTTTCGCAACGCGCCATAAGGAACTTCGTTCCAAAAACATTTTCTAACAATATCTGATTGAAGAACGAATAATTTCACTTAATTTTAATAATGTCAGTCATACTCAGGATCCTTCATCCGAAAAGTAAAATCAAAAACAAAAGAACAATCCTTCAACAAAAGAGTACAATTACCGACAAAAGTCACTCATAATAAAAATCACTCCGAATAATAATATTTTGATATAATCCCTCATACAGATATAATGAAGATGGATAAGCGGGGAAGCATTTATACCAAAAATAATAAAAGACAATGGCTGAACGGGATTGTATCATATTATCATAATGAGTTACATGTTGTTGGTAAACGATACAAACAGATTGATATGCTAACGTTACATCTAATTATTCAATGATGGGTATTGGTTTAGCTTACTATTATCTACATTGTAGAATTATTTAATGGGTTATGTAGATATTAATTGGCTATTTGCAATAGTAATTGGTGAATTACCATTATAAATTCGCAAAGGCAATAATTTTGACTACACGTAGATACGTATCTAGGTAGGTAATAATCTAGTAAGCATAATTATTTGCTTAGTAATAAATTGACGAAGTAAAAAAATAAGATTAGATAATACATGTTACTTTTTGAGTTCCGTATCCAAAAGGCACCAATGGGATTACTCGCTGACCGTCCGTCCGTCTGTCCATTCATCCGTCCGTCTGTGTATATGTCAGGGGGCTGTATCTAAAGTACCGTAATAGGTGGGCAGTTGAAATTTTAACAGAGTTTGTATTTTTATCGCCGCCGCTGTGACAGAAATAAATAAAATTAATCACATTATTATATCACACTGAAAAAAAACACGTTTCTTGTATGGAGGTCTCCGTAAAATTTCTGCGAGGTGCCGGACGAGGTGTGTGTTGTAAGAGGCGACTAAGGGACTTACTAAAGAATAGACGGCAGCTTTCTCTATGCATTTTGCCACCATACTGCGATCGCCAACCCACCTGACAAGTGTAGCGATTAGGACAAAGCCCCCAAAATCGGGGGAGGGTTTTGTCCAGCAGTGGTCGTTTTTACGCTGAAATGATAATTATATCTATAAGAAACGTATTTTTTAACTGGACCTCAGACTCCCATAACTAAAACTAATCGAGACAACAGACTCAACCGTTATTTTTTGATTAAGTAGGTATATATCACTAAAGGTTTGTGTACTAAAGGGACAAACTTGGCAGTGGGCACATTTTGTGACCCCATTCATTTTAAATTGGCAGCCAAAATTTCTCAAAGCCTCCAATAACCACACTCCATAAAACGCACCAGTAAAAACTTTTTTATAACTCCTTCAACCAAAAGTTCTAAGACAGTTCGCAAAAATGAATGCATACCAAACTAGCTCTTGTAAGCCGGCGGTAAATTATACCGAGGACGGATGGTAAGTAATTGAGATTATGGTAATGAGAATAATGCAGTGAGACGATTGTACGCTACGGAAGATTTTTTACGGCCACCGAGAGATGAGTTATGTCTAGCTGGTTTATACAACTCATTTTCAGAACTACTTACTGGAATTAAAATTTAACCGTGGGTTTTGTTGGAGTATGAATTTTGTGTCCCCATTGTGGATTGGGGTTTGTTTAAAAAGGAAAATGTGAATGTGTATTGTCGCGGTTTAGTAAAAGAAAAAGGCAGCCATTTTGGTTACCCACGTCTACCTATTTTTAATCTGTGAAGATGTAGTTAAAACAAAAGATAGATTTATAATTGGTTTTTACTGAAGATCGTAGTTTTCGCTGAGCTCATAAATAATAATAATAATAATATCTTAGGACAACCAACACAACGTTATCTGATCCCAAATTAGGCAGAGCCTGTACTATGGTAACCAGACAACTGATAAACATACTTATATATTTCTAAATACATACATATTATAGATAAATTACACCCAGACACAGAACAAATGATTGTGCTCATCACACAAAGATTTGTCCTGGGTGGGAATCGAACCCACGACCTCAGTCTTAGCAGTCAGGGTCACTAACCACTAGACTAACAACTAAAAATGTAGTGTACTCATGAATATCTCCGTGTGTAGTAAATGCGAAAGGAAATCGATAACAAACAACTACATAATAAATAACCTGAATACTTTGTAGGAACCTTCTATCTAAGATTATTCAAAATAAAATATTCCATGAGCGGAAAGGAGTAATAAAAAATAAAGATTTCGTTGGATGAAAGTGGATGTGAAAATGAAATATCTTTACTTCCTAGCAGACATAAGCACTAAAAATTATTCGGCAATTTGTCAGGGCTGCCAAACAGTAACATATGATTTAAACTATTTTAATTCCTAGAAAACACGTAGGTACCTATTGTGTTAAAGTGTGCGCTAAACTAGAAAAAAATATCAAATTCAAAGAACAGCGTTCAAAATACCAGAACGAAATTTCTCTTCGGAAAACAATAATTTACACTTCCAACCTTATAAAGAATTGTAACCACGTACAGTCACCGACAGTCTCATTCCCGAGACCATATTAAAAATTCCACTTGAGACACCGTTCCCACCTGGCGGCTTAATGGACCAACGAAATACGAATAGAATGAAATACATTGAAAATAAAATTTGGTGCCGCAGAAACATTGAACTGGAGTTGCAAAAAAAGTCTTTTCTTCCACGGACACCCTACAGAGCGCCTGTAAATGGATTATTCATTTGATTATCGAAGCAGTCGTAAAGAAATTCAATTTTGGGTTCCGCCAAATTAAATTTATGAAAACTCCTTTTTCGTCTGCAAATAAATTTACAGCTGGGGAAAAGGTTGGCTCAGATCATGTGAACGGTGACTCGTAAATGTGTAATACGTGCATATCACCGGTGTATTAGGTGAGAAATCTGATACTATGTATGCATGAGTAAACAAATTAGAGTTGGAAGGTTCGCATCCATATTTTCTGCTCATAAAATTATATGGCAACATTTCAGTTCTATGGAAGAACTAATTTGTTACGGGCTCGTATATCTCATTACTTTTGTTAGACAAATATAGGAAACTACTGCATATTTTGTTTAAAGCCCCCCAGCACAATTATTATGCAATATAGCGACCCTACACTAGTAGATCAGTTCCCATGAAGATATCATAGAAAATTTTCTATTAGAGTTACCTCAAAAGACATCACGTCGTTTTCTTTCTAGAAATTCAAGAATGGTTAACCAAAGTGTTACATAAAACTTCTCACAGGTTGTTACACTCAAGAGGAGAAATATGTAGTGCTCGCTCGCGCGGGTGGTCTGCGAGTTCGGCTAATATCCTTCAATGACTTGTGCTTCTCTGTACTTACACGTGAATTTTTCTACTTTACTATACAGGGTGTGGCGTAAGTAGTGGTCCACCGTTCAGGATTCGATGAACCAGATAATTAACTATAACAATTAAAAACATTTGTACCCAAGGGTTCCGAAAATATTTCATTTTTGTCTTTTATTTACGAAATTTCTACCTTTTATTACATATTTGTTTGTAGTTTCAACAAAAACCATTATTTTTTCATTTCGATTTCTGTTAATTACTGCTGAATACTAGAGCTATCATGATAAATTATGATTTTTTATGTAAATTCAGCTCTTTTGAAGAAAAAGTTGGTTCTTCTCTAATTTTAACCCCAATTTTTAACACACCATCAAGTTCAAGAGCAATTTTTGTAAAAAAAAAAATGGGTAAAAATGTTTAAAATTTTTAATTGTTATGGTTAATTATCTGGTTCCTCGAATCCTGAACGGTGGACCATTACGTACGCCACACCTTGTATACATGATGTTCTTTTAAAAGCTTTTTTACGTAACATCATGCCTGTTTTCCACGTTGTGTTAGGTAGAGTTGTACACGCACATTTCACCTGTTTTGTTTAAGTCCCATGTAAAAATGGGCGAGCCTATTGCCATCAGCCAGGCATAAATGTAGACTCTGGTGCTACTGAGAAGTTTCAGATGGAAAAATCCGATTACACTTTTCCCGACTCGGTAATTGAAGCTAAGACCTTATGCTTAGCAGTAACGCTTGTCACCACTAGACCAATGAGGCAGTTTTCTTTCAGCTTTCGTGTTCTTATATAACTCTCAGCATTACCATATTTTGCTTTTTCTTTATTTCTGAATTGTAATGGGACTATAAAATGAATGTCTGGAATTTGGATAATTTTGACTAAACTTTCCAGTCACCTGAAAAATTGTTTCACTGTGTCTACATTATTTAGTTTGTGAATTATTCAAACAAAATTTTAAAATTACTCTTAATTATATTGAATTTGTGGGACTTAAATAAACTGTAGTTTTAAAAGAAATTATTCACAAAATTTAGAAAGTTTAAATGAGATAATTCTATTTAACTTTCTTAACTTCATTGCCTAAATGGTTTTCATTTATACGATGACCTTTTTAATAAGCGTTACAATGAAGCCAAATAAAGATAAGTTTCAATGCTCATAGAACTATTAATGAGTGATTTTAATAAAGATTTACATTTAGAACAATATTCTATGAAATCGGTCTCATTCATTAAAGAGATATCAACAAAGGGAGATACGTAATAAACTTTTATGTATAGAGACTATGTAACAAGATCGTCTAAATAAAACTGATTACTGTTTTTCTATTCATCACTAGCTTCTGCCCGCGACTTCGTCCGCGTTAAATTTCTTGTTCCCCCGACCTTTCCCATCGCGTCGAATCGCCTACCTTTGCGATTTTTCCCGTTTTTGCAATATTTTTCATAACTGCTCTGCTCTTCTTAGTTATAGCGTGATGTTATATAGCCAAACACAAAAACACAAAAAGATTTTTTTAATTTGGATCAGTAGTTCCTGAGATTAGCGCGTTCAATCAAACAAATATACAAACAAACAAACTCTTCAGCTTTATAATATTAGTGTAGATAAGATACACGCTTTATTTACCCATAGGGTTAGGCAGGGAGGTACGTATAGGACACCCATATTTTGTCAGTTACTGTTAAGTGCCACGTAGTAGGGAACGAGCCACAAACTAGGGACAAATCCGAAATCTGGGCTGTGACTTAAATTCCAGAGAAAAAAACCCAATAACACTTTCCCCGACCTGCAGTTGAACCTAAGAGCTCTTGCTTTGTAGTAGTGCTTGCGATCAATAGACAAACGAGGCAGTTTTACTGATAAGTTACAAGTTTGAAGTCGCCAACCCACCTTAAGCAAGTATGGTGATTAATGCTGTCCGTTGTTCCATGGATGGGTGAACATGTTAATATACCAAGACCAAATTTTATTGGTTTAGTTTGGCCCAATGGCCACTCCTCCTTGTGATGTACACTCCTCCTTTTGGATTACCAAATCTCCCAAATTCTCATACTCCGAAGCTCTATCTTTCAAGCGCCATTTTGCTCGCTGTTGCAGTTCAGCTAGGTACTCTTGGTGTCAGCGCTGCCAAAACCGCTGCCTCAGGTTTTCAAGGGCAGCGATGTTAGGTATGGGTGCGGGAAATGTGAGCACGCGGCGCGCGACACACCACTACGAACGAGTTTCTAAGTGAAACCACGTCTAATATTTACGTATACTATTTAACCATAACAATGCAAAAAAAAAATGTTGTTTGTGTCATGTATTTAGAAATATATAAGTTTGTGTATCAGCTGTCTGGTTGCCATAGTACAGGCTCTACCTAGTTTGGGATCAGATAACAGTGTGTTGGTTGTCCTAAGATATTTTTTTTATTTGTATTAAAATTACGAAGAACCTGACCCTCTCAATTCTTAATAAGAGCTGCTCGTTAATAATTCTAACAACTGCAATATTCTATACCATACACTGTAGGAATACTGGCATTCTTTTTCCTTAAAACCTACCTCTCCGGACAAAGTCTAAACCCTAGTTTAAAACGTCAATACCGTATGTAATTGACAGTTGCGACCAGAAAATGTCGCTTGTCAAGTCAGGCGACGGATTTAGTCGGAGGAGCGACAATTAATCGTTGTGCATGACTGTACCACTAATACGCTTGATTTGACTCACAATTGACTTTTATGAAATCTCTCGAGCGAAATATTGTAGAGCGAGTAATTTTATGCTCTTTTTTGTTACAAGTACCACGAATATTTTAATAATTCTATGAATAATATAATTTTTACCTTGGGGAATATCTGAATATATTTTTTGCCCTTTCTCACATTTATAACTTGAGTTAGATTTTAAAAAGTGTGTATCATTATTTTGTTAATATTTTTATAATGAAGTTCACTTTTACGACATGCTCAAATTGTCAGTTTTCAGTAACCCAAAATTATGAATTTGGCTGCATAGCCTTTTCCCAACCATGTCGGAGTTGGCTTTATTTTATAAAGAGTGACTGCCACGACTCACTTCCTGGGTAATAAGATCCCCCTTGATAATACTAGTTGTCATTCTTTCGGGGTTTTGATGACATGTAACGACTTTCACAGAACCACGAATGACAACAGGGACCAATGGCTTTTTTTTTTTTTTTTTTGGATGGGAAATCATCAAATGACTTCTCCCGCTCTGGGCGGAGTGGGAGGGCGTGTCAGACTTTTACTGACTAAAACCCACCCGTGTTCCTTCAGTTGCCCATGTGCCAGAGTCACGGTATCTCTTTCGAACAATCTCGTAACCCTGGCAGGCATCGGTCCTAGCAGACCCCTACATTGCTGCTGACATCTCTTTGAGGCGCGCGTGGAACACTACGCGCCGTCGACCCGAGCCTGATCCTTACCGGGCGGCGAGCTACCCATTGCTCGCCACCCGCAAGCTCGCGCCTACGGTGGCCGGGAGTCCGCTATCGACTCCCGACGCCCGGGGCGTCTCCTCCTGCGGCGGCTAGGGACGTGAGGGTGCAGAGACTGCCACTCCCTCACGCGCCCCGCCTCCTCCTTCGCGAGCATTACTGCTTCGCAGAAGGAGGTGACGGCTTCCCATGCCCTCTCGCTCCGTACCATGGCTCGCACCAGGGCCGGACGCGAGAGGTCGCCGCCGCCGATCGCCTCCACGAGGACACGGCGGTGCTCCGCCCAGGCAGGGCACACCTCCACTGTATGCTCCACCGTGTCCTCCAGACGATCCTCACAATGGAAACACCCGGACGTTTCCTCCCGCTTTATCCTGAACAGGAACCCACCGAAGCACCCATGCCCGGTGAGAACCTGCGTCAGGCGGAAGGTGAGGACGCCGTGGCGCCTCTCAATCCACTCCTCAAAGAGGGGACTTACCGCCGCAATTGTGGCGTGCCCAGCGCTGGGTTGCGACAATCGTACCCGCCATGTCGCCATGAGATCCTGCCGGAGCTCCGCCCGCCGTGCCACGATTTGTCGCGGCAGCGGAGTTTCGCCCCGGCGTTTCGCCTCCTCGCGCCACTCCCACATGTGGGCGAGGACCTTTGCCTCCAGATCCCATGGCGGCACTCCGGCAAGGAGGCTCGCCGCCTCGCAGGAGACCGTGCGGTATCCCCGGACTAGCCGGATGGCCATGACCCTCTGGGCCGCACTCAACCGGCGCGCTGGGCGCAGCCTCAATGAGGGCGCCCACACCGGTGCCCCGTAGAGGGCCATGGACCGCACGACCCCCGTGTAGAGCCTCCGGCAGGAGGCGTTTGGACCCCCCAGATTGGGCAGGAGCCGCTTTAAGGCAGCCCCAGCCCGCTCCAGTCTGGGAGCCAAACGTCGGAAATGCTCAACGAAGTTCCACCGGCTGTCGAGGACAAGTCCCAGATACTTCATCGTCGACTCGACGCCGATGTGAACTCCTCCCACCGTGAGTTGGGAACCCGAAGGTGGCGCGTTCCGAGGACCATGAAAACCCATGGCCTCGGACTTGTGCAGGGCCACCGCGAGTCCCAATTGCCGGATTCTTTCGACGATTGTCGCAACCCCTCGTGTCATTAAGTCGGCCGCCGCCTCGTACGACCTTCCGTGCGCCAGGATCAGCGTGTCGTCAGCGTAGCATACCACGCTGACGCCGTTAGGGAGGTCGGCGCGCAGCACCCAGTCGTATCCGATGTCCCACAGATGCGGCCCCAGGACCGATCCCTGTGGGACACCGCACGACATCTCTCGCCGGTTCCACTCTCCCTGGTGACCGGGGTAGATGACGGCCCTATCCGTCAGGTAAGCCTCGACTACTCGACAGAGGTAGTTCGGCACCCGGTGATACCGGAGTGCCTCCCTGATGCAACTCCAGGGCAGGGTATTGAAGGCATTGGCGATGTCTAGAGACACCGCCAAGACGACCCCGCCCCGGGCCACTGCATCCCCCGTCGAAAGGGCTCGCACGCGCATGATGGCGTCCACCGTAGAACGCCCCTTGCGGAAGCCGTACTGGCCGTCTGACAAATCCGGCCCCTCCCGCCCTAGCCACCCGACGAGGCGGTCTGCAATCACTCTTTCAAAGAGCTTGCCCACCTCGTCAAGCAGCACGATGGGCCGGTAAGCGGACGGCGAGTCCGCAGGGCGCCCCGGCTTCCTAATGAGGACCAGTTTTCCCGTCTTCCAACGAAGTGGGAACTGGCCCCTCTCCATGCATGCGCTAAGGAGCCCCCTTAGTCGAGGCCCGAGAGCCTCCAAGGCCAGGACCCAGGCTTTTCCAGGCAAGCCGTCGGGAGGGACCAATGGCTTAAGGTGATTTCGGAAGCACGGAGAGGTCTTGATATGCTAGAATGGTCATCCATCCCCGGGCCTACCGCGGCAATCGTAGCTTAACCTGATCAATAGACCCGGGCAGCTGTTATAACTTACCCACACACAAGCCCCCTTCTACACAAAAACACAAAAATAATTAGTAATATTGTTTTATTACTTACTAATCTTTTTGTACACTGTTACAAAATGTAATTCGAGGAAAACATGACTAAATAATTCTATGAAGCTATGGCAAACGCAAACATTAATGACATAATCCGACGAGCTCTTGTCACCGTCGGCGTCCCAGCTGTATTAGAACCCAATGGCTTGGCACGCGACGATGGCAAGAGACCGGACGGTATGTCTTTATTTCCATGGAAGGTGGGTAGGCCTTTAGTGTGGGATGCGACGTGCGTCGATACTCTTGCGCCATCCCATCTTCCTGGCACGGCGTGCTGTGCTGGTGCCGCTGCTGCGGCTGCAGAAAACCTCAAGCGGTGTAAGTATAGTAACCTTATTGGTCATTATATTTTTGAGCCGTTTGGGGTTGAAACGCTCGGGCCGTGGGGTCCGAGTGCTCTTATCCTATTTAAGGAAATTTCTAAACGGCTGGTGGACACTTCCCGTGACCCAAGAGCTGGTTTTTACCTTGGCCAGAGGCTAAGCATTGCCATACAACGTGGTAATGCCGCCAGTCTCTTGGGTACACTACCAGTCGACGGCGATGCGGATGATTTTTCGACGCTATGTTTTTAATTTGTAAATAGTTTTAGTTAATTTAGGTTATAATTTTTTTTTTCTTTATTAATTTAAATCTGTAATCCAAATAAAAGTCAACCACACAGTATTCCCCGTTAAAAAAAAAAAAAAAAAAAAAAAAGCTATGGCTCATAATAAAATTAAAATATTAACCTACATTTTTAACCGTCATCATAAACATTTCGCCTATAAAAACCCTAGGACTATAATAAATATCACAGATCAAATGCAATCAGATCCAAACAAAGCCCAAAGGGTTTTTCTTTGAAGCTCTGGAACCCAAAAAACGTTAAAAATGGGCAAAGTAAACTTTGACGTTACGTCTCTGAGTGCAAATGACAGTTGTTTCTACTCGAACACACAGAAGCGGGCAAAATAAAATAAAGCAAATGACTTTTGTTATTGACTGTGCGTTATGTGAGAAGAATATTTAGCAGTTGTTTAAATGTGACCGATCTTCGTTATAATTTTTGCTTTTGTGTAACTTTTTATGACTTTTTTACAAACGTAATGTTTAGCATTAAAATCACGTGCTGGGCTCTTCTAAAACGTGCATTTTATTTTGATCAATGAACACTCATTTCCACAAAAGCTTGTTTTCAACAAAATTAAGTAATTAGAAGCTACTATGTTAATTGCCCTCTGAGAAGGTGGGCCGATGACCTTGTGAAGGCTGCGGGAATCCACTGTATGCGAAGCACAGGACCGGTCGTAGCTTGGGGGAGGCCTATGTCCAGCAGGGGGCGTTTTTCGTCTCAAATAATGTTGATAACTACCCATATAACCACAAACGTATAATAACTAAAAACCGATTTAGTACATCTCTCTTACCTCGAGTTTTTAAACCTTTAGTTACTTTTGTCACTCCATCTTTTAAAGCGGGTACCAATTTGTTATTTTTTGTGACCATTGTCCATCCATAGCTCACTGATCATGACCTGCCGGCGTAGCATGACCAATTATATATCTATTCTACCAAGAACAAAAAAAATTCCTTATGTATTTTAGTTCTGTAAAAATGTTTCTATCTCATCAATAGTAAAGAGAAATAATCATGATACTTGACATCGTACTCTTGTCAACTGAAGAATAGAAACATCTCTTTTCTTCAGTTTCACACAATATTTCTACGATACAATCTATCATTTGTCTTCTCTTCCATCGACAAATTCCGTTTCTATGACGGTCATGCTACGAGTGCTGACCATTTCCATTTTAGTGTTAGGACCTATTTGACCGCATCTCTCGCCAGTGTACAACAATCGGCTGTAATAACGACGACGATAACGTTAACTAACTTAATCTCTTGGCTAGAAATTGAAAAAAGTATAGATTATTATTAATAAAACTTAAGAAAAATAGTATTTTCCTATTGGGTTCCACCACTGTTGAGTAAAAAGCAATCAAAACTACTAACTATAATGACTACATAATGCGTGTGATTGCCTCACAGAACAAAAAACGAACATTAATCAACCAAAAGGTATTGAAAACAGAATTTAATTACTGAAATCTAAACTCACCAAACCAAGTTTATCTACCACGTGGACCCTTTTCAAACGGATGGTGGTGCCACCTTCGGGCCGCAAATAGAAATATTTATAGACCCGGAACGTCGGCGAAGGTTGACACTTACCAAATTCATTGTAAAAGCTTACTTTGCACTTGTTAAGGGGCGTCTGAAGTTTTACAAAGTTTTGTATCGCTGTGTACTGTTTATGATACTGTTTTGTGTTCTTGGTATCTGTTTTGGTCGTATTTCTTCTTGGTCGTGAGCTTGTAGATAAAGACATTTAGTTTCTGCACTATTAAACTATCTGCTGCGAGTAGTAAAAACTAGATGTGGTACTCTTGTTAAGTTTCATTTAACTATGTGTTTGGATGTTTTACTCTGGAGTTAAACGAAAGATGGTTCTGAAGTCATCGATTAATAAATTGTAGCTATAGTATCTAAGAAAACTGGTAGGTTAATTTTAGCTGGCTTTAATCCAATATTTGCCAAAAACGTTCAAGTAATTATGCAGAATTCTGAAGTGACTGAAGGTGTCAAGGCGCCAGACATTAAAAAAAAATCATTAAACAACAAGCCTGCAGATTAATAAACATAAATTGGCAATCGATCGCAATGCCTTTCATTTTGTCAGTTCAGCACGTTCATTGTTTATTTAGATTGTTGAGCAGACTTTTTCAGAGCCATGAAGTAATTTATTAGAAAATCTTTCAAAATTCTTGGATTGTGAATAACAGTTTGTAATGGAAATGCTGGTCTACGAAACATACATACATACTTTTTCCTATGGGGGAGGCAGGAACAACGGAACGCCACCTGCTAAGATCCTTACATACTTATTTTGTCTCGGTTGGTTTATACATCTGATTATACACGCACACCGGTTGCGAGTAATACTCAACTACGAAAAATAAGCTCATAAGTTCATAACACAATAATCAGACATCACTAAAAGGCTTTTGTTTGGACAGCAAACACCTTATCACACTTACTCTGACAATTCCCAGCTTACTCCTACAATCTAGACTAAGTCATAATCAAAAATTCTCTCTGTGTATAGCAAAATTCCTGAGCAAACTGAGTAGGCGTTTAATCTCTGCTGACAGAGGGTCTCAAAGGGAATTGAAAGCTGCCAGGATTGGTGGGTATGGCTTGAGTAAACTTGAAGTTTTGGGAAAGATGATGGTGACATGTCACGAGCTGGTCGAAAAAAAAATGGAGTAACACATGATTTGTAGATTTCTCGAATTGTTCTTCTTACGATGTAAGCACCTGTTTTATAAGATTGTCACTAGAAGCGACGGCGTAGGAACCTTGGCTCTATCACCGTATCGGGTAATGTTAAACTACTCAATATTCTCTGGTGATAAAATGGTCTTCACTTATAATGAGAATAGGCTCACTTCTCACTAAAAGGAATTTATAACTGATAAAATGTAGATGTAAAATAACTGTTCCTACCCTTTATATAGTCTTGTTTTTGGGTGAGAAATAATAATAATATCTTAGGACAACCACCATACTGTTATCTGATCCCAAACTAGGCAGAGCCTGTACTATGGCAACCAAACAACTGATAAATATACTTATATATTTCTAAATACATACTTATTATATATAAATTACACCCAGACACAGAACAAATGATTGATCTCATCACACAAACATTTGTCCTGGGCGGGAATCGAACCCACGACCTCAGTCTTAGCAGTCAGGGTCACTAACCACTAGACTAACAGGCCCGTCTGTCAGTCAGGCAAATCATCAAATGAAGTCTTCCGCTCTAGCTGGAGTGAAAGGGCGTGTCAGACTTTTACTGACTAAAACCCACCCGTGTTTCTTCAGTTGCCTATGCGAGGGTCACGGTAACTCTTTCGAACCATTCCGTGACCGTGGCAGGCATCGGTCCCAGCGGACCCGTTCAACCCTTTATATAGGCAAAAGATTAACCCTATAAACGACTACGGAACCTGTAAAATACACACCAAAGTTCAAGACTAAAAGTTGGTGTAGCTGATTGGGTCTCAGTTACGAGTACTACGACGTAGCCATACGCGGATCAGCTACGGCGTAGCCATAAGCGGACCAGCTACGCCGTAGCTAAATGCATTCCTTTACAGATAACGTGATTAAGGATAGAACAAAGTTGCAATTAGTTCTGTAGCAGTGATAGCTACCATGTTCGGGTCCAGAGTTAAGGCTAAGACATTGTAGTTTAAGAATTGGTAAAGTAAAGAGAGACCACGTTGAGAAGAAGATAGCTGACGGACAGGGAGTTAATTTACAGATTGACATTATTTGTGGTTGGATTCAGATGCTGGGGTTATAAACAAAAAAAAATTGACATAGAAGAAGATGAAAATTGACCCAACTTATATTCTTTAAAAAGAATCCTTTGTTTTTTGACAGTTTTAACAAGACTTCAGGGTATGTCTATAACCAAGACAATAAGGCAGTATTACACTACAGATCAGACAAACTTGAAGACATGTGCGCTTGAAAATAGGGGTGTTCTATTCCTGAATAAACCTCCAATCATTTTCAACCCTCACTTTAAAACACCCAGCATCCTTCAACTAAACAAAACTGCTGCACAGCACAACTCCCCCTTAACTGGTGGGGACATCGTTAGTACGTATCTATAGTCGCTTGAGAGAAACTTTAAGCCGGCCATCTGTTCGGAGTGCCGATGTCCGGCCTGTCTCGACGAACAACTTGCTGAATTTACCACTTGCAATCTTTAATTTGTTGGGTCTAAGGCATGAGCGAAAGCGGGGCTTATTTATAGTCGATTGGGAAGCTTCAACATTTTCTTTACTTAGGTATCCATCGTGAACTGATATTGTGGTTTTCTGGACAAGCTTATAACTTGTTTTTTTTTAATGTACATAAATACAAAGGTATGATACCAAAAGATGTTATTTAAGTCATGATAGTATGAAGATATCAGACGCTAGGCCAAAATTAAACTCTAATAGTAAACCGATATGACATATCTTCACAAAACAACATCATAGCAACAGATAGCATAATCAGCCTATAATGTTCCCACTGCCGGGACACAGGCCTTCTCTCGGTGAACGTGGGGATTCACCAGGCGAATCGATACTTCGAATTTTTGGTTCTAGGACATGCTGATTTTCCTCACGATGTTTTCCTTAACCTTTATAAGAGCAGTACTGGTGAAATAATTTACTCTAAGTAAATCATCAACATGTTCCAACGTACAAACTACAGCTCGGGTCGACTCAGTCGTGAATGTATCAAATTGCAGTTTAACAATCATTAACAGAACTAATCACTACAATTAAACAACAAGCAAAACTAAATTCAAAATGTCAACAGCTCATCCCTCGTACCACTGCCAAATCAGCGCAATTTTCTCCAAATTACAGCATTAAATATAATTTTGAAGGCAATTGTACTAACGTTTGGCAAAACACGAGTCTGTATTAGATTTTAGTCATTGTTTATAAGGATTGCTCCAATAAATATCTGTTACGAGCTTAGCGAGTTGGAGGGGCAATTTTAATAATAAACGATGGCCGAATTGGGGCAGACGCAGGAGTTCGGTATTGAATAGTCATTAGCTAGAGAGAAATGGAATTAGGAAGGAAAGCGAAATGAAAGGAATATGAGCCCGTGAGAGAATTATTGATTTGCTGGAAATAATCTATTTGTTGGAATGACTCAATTATAAGCAAATGGAAGCTTCATCTGACAGATGGTAAATACGAGATGCGAATTGATGATTTGGTACTATTAGAAAATTATTCATTAAAAGGTTCGAGTGGAATTTCTTGTTTTAACATAAAATATATCCTATCGCATCCCATCACCCTCTAAATTAGTTCGTTGTTATTTATTTATATTTTTCTACTCCTTAAGCTCACAACGTATAGCTAAATAACCTTAATCGTTTCTCAAGAATTGAGTTGTCAAAGCAAAAGCAAAAAGTACAAATCCAACTGGTCCTTCCAGTGATTGTCCCTGTACACAAATTATTTAAACCTTTTAATAATATATATTCGAACCGTGCACTATTAAACACAGCCTGTTCACTTAATAACAAAAAACTTTGTTCAGGTAACGTTCGTACGTTCACTCTTTCTTTTGTCGCGTAATTCCTTAAAGCCTCTTCTGCAGTACCTAAAAAACCCGTCATACCAAAATACCTTCAACTAAAAGTGCCAACACACATGGAGCCAATATCTTGAGACCTACCCACATAATCGATACCTATACGACCTCCACACGAACAAAAGCACATAAAACTCAGCGTGCCATTCATTTAAAGGATATTCAAAGACAATTTGGAACCGTACGATTCATACAGGAAACGATTAAATGGATTAAAGCGAGTGCCGCGCAACGATGTCTGTAATCGACGATCGTGAATAGCAATTCTTGGTAATGTGCCGTTTTGATTTCAACTGTAATTCATACCTTTGCTGCCTTTGCACTCTATGTAGTTTTTTCAGTTTCTGTTTCGAGAATCGGCAGCTTTTTGCTGTTTAAATTTTGAAATTCATTTAAACTTTGAAATATTAGCTACAACTCATTCCCAGGAATTTTGAGTTATATTTAGTTAGTTTCGATGTCATGTTTCAAAAAACATCGGAAATCGACGGATTTGTTTCCGACGTACTACTAAAACTATACAACCATTTGTTTTCGACGGAAAGCATTTAAAGCAATTATTTATTTAAATATTTAAAGCGATAATCAATGTTTCTCGAGTCACAAAAAGAGGCTTTACAGATCATGCGACTGATATCTTCTTACACATGTCATGTAAGACAGAATTGAACCAATTTTCTCACATTATACTGGCCACCTGGCTACTGAAGCCATATATCATTATGATGGGCTATTTAACGACGAATGTTTTCTGTAAATCTGGCCATTATCGGATTTACAACTCTGTTTGATTTAACGTCTTTTTTATTTTATGGTTACACCGTAAATCGGTTTATTTATGCAGAAACCATGTTGGTAAACTAAACTGGGTTGTGGATAAACGCATCTGGATACGTCAAAATAATTATGATGTTGTAAGATACAGACTGTTACAAAATGTCACTGGCGTAAGTTTTTGTTTTGTAGTGGACTGACAGTATGTAGTAAAACATTTCCCCTAGGTATTGATAGTTTAATATTCACCGTTGATCAGCTGTAAGGTCATCTTGAATGTAGTTTACAGAGTTACCTGTGTTAAAGGTCAACGTCTTCAGCTCCGTTTGTTTATTAAAGTTATTATAACTTATTCGTATATTTCCAATTGACTGTATCGCAGTAATCTTGTATAAATAGCTCAGGCGGTGATCCTTAGTACCAGACTTCAAACTTCTCACCAAAGACAACTTGTCAGTTATCTGTTTTTTAGGAAACACAATGGAGAAGGTGTCATGATAGTCTTACGATATTCGACAATTATAGAACACGCCCCATAATATGCTCTTTATCCGAAATCCGACCTTTAAAGGCACTTCGCTTCCTGACAAAATTGATGAGCTTATATCTCCTTGACACCGATACGTGTAAGTTAGTTATTACGCCAATTACTGACATTGTGCTGATGTGTGCCTGACGGTAATCTTCGGGACCAATCAACTGGGGTTTGATCTAACAAATTTTGGCATGCACGGTGAATGGATTAGGGTAGACGGTGAGTTAGATAGGTGTAATTTTGAAGAGGTATTATGGGAGATTAAGGATGTTCTAGAAACGTTAGACAATGAATCAAATATCTAACTCGATGCTGCAAAAGGTATATAGGTACTCAGTATATTTATTGCTTTGCACAATATGAACTTAGGCGGTGGTTGAACAATAATCATGGTTGTCCCTATCAAATACAGCAAATTAGGAGAGAGAAAAAAGACTTCAGTTATATGAGATATTAGCTTCTGCCCGCGACTTCGTCCGCGTCAAATTTTTACTCCCCCTCCTCTTCCCGTCGCATCGAATTGCCTGCCAGTTTTCGACCATTTTTCTTCGCTGCTCCGCTCCTTTTACCTGTAGCGTGATGTTATATAGCCTTTCTCAATAAATAGGCTACCCAACCCAAAAATAATTTTTAATTCGGACCAGTCGTTCCTGAGATTAGCGCGTTCAACCAAACATACAAACAAACTCTTCAGCTTTATAATATTATATATAATATATAGTATAGATATGTCTGATACTTAATTGCTTACAAAAATCATTCGGTAAATATAGACACTCATCAGTTTCCGGAACAAGGTTCAACATACCGAACTAGATCGAGATGAAACATGATCCTCGTGTGACGTGTCGTGTCAAAATGATCTGCTTTCTGTGTTGAATCAGGCACTTGATGCAGTCGCTCAACAAGAGCCTCTTGATGGTCAACGCTCTCGACCCTTTTGCCTTTTCCCGAATCTACGTTCCAATATAAATGTCCCCAAACTCATGTCAATTTTATGTCATTATTGAAATTACTATCGATATTTGTATGAAAATCAGTTGTCATGGTACAGACAAGTGATACAGAGGAATGAGAAAAATGTTGTGAAGAAAATTTTGAGTATGAATGTCGATGGCTGTAAGAGTAGGGGGAGATCAAAGAAACGATGGTGGGAAAGTGTGAATGATGATATAGTTCAAATCGAGGCGACTACCGAGACGACGACTCAAAGAGAAGTATGGAAGAAAAATAAATGTTACGCCAACGACAAATAAATTGGGGTAATGGCAGAACAATGATGATTAAATAATTATTGATACACAATTTAACTATCACGTACATATATATATAACACAATTTAACTATCACTTATACATATGTATAACAATAACGGCCTTGCCCCATATACTCCTTCATTATGTAACTCCAAAATCACGTGGCACCAACCCTCCTCATTAAACTATCGCAAATCAACAACATTGGTAATTAATTCTCAACAAAACTGAAGCTTCAATTTCACCCGGGGGTGATCATGTTAAAGACGCGGCGTCTGACGTGTGACGTACACGTTACGTTATATATTATATAGTAAATAGTAGCTATGCCTAGTCTGTTGCTATAACCTACGAGGAACAGTCTACTTAGATTATGTAAAAGATGTTACGATCACTCACGCACGGTGTAGGTACGCTTGAAAAACATTCACATAAGGACATCTATAAAATGAGTCCTAAGCGAAATATCTCTAGGATAATGTACTTACTCATATGTACCGTCGTCTACGAATTGATTATCAGGAGGCAAATTCTCGTAATTAAAAACGGTCAAAATCTAGTAGTAGTCACATTTTGGCAACAATGAAATGTCAAAAATGTAAGGAATCTTCAAGTATTTTTGACAGAATGAGAATGTGTATGCTCTAAAAATTACGAGCATGGCCCTCTGTTCATTAATAGGCTATGTTGTTGAATTATTGAACTATGTAGCTGTTGGATTCTGAGTACAAATACTCAGAAGCTCTTTAAACAAAATATAATACAGTATTCAAGAATAAAATTTAAGGCGTTGAAAGACAGAATTACTATCTGAATCAGACTTACGCAGAAGGCGTGCCCAAGAACAATCCTGACGAAACAATCAAATGAGTCACTGAACTCTTACCGGTTACACGAGTCAAATAAGGTTAAGTTCACACTTTGTCACTTATAGTTGTCGACAGTTACTTTACTACTGGTATTTTAGTTGTGGGTGAGACAGTTTATATTGGTTTTGAGACAGAAGTTGGATTTGATGGTGTTGGACACTTATTGGACAATTAAATGCAACGATCGTCATATTGCTAAGGAAACCCAGTTCTCATTTCAAAGTTTCTCAGTTTATATGTTACTAGCGCACCACCCCTGTTTCGTACTGATTTAAACAAGATTTCTTTATTATAGGTTAGTTTAGTTGCATAAGACATATAAAATGATGATCCAGATTCAGAAATATAATCTCTTAATGACAGTAAAAATTGCATGAAAAGTCATTGCATATTTCAAAAGAACAAAGAGGTTACACAGACAGACACGAAAAGCAATTACTTTAATTAACAGTGTCTATCTGCCGAAATCAACAGACTTTTTTATTAGTTAGGCTTATAAACTTCTTTGTTAAGCTTACTTTGCTGTAAAGTACTTTAGTATAATCCTCTTTTCCCTAAATGTTTCCGAACAAATACAAAGTCAGTAATCTATAACGTAACTCACTAGAACTACTAACAGTTACTACGATGTAAACTATATACTAAACTTATACTGTTTCCCAAGCCTTTGGGGGCTAAACAATATCCATATACGGAGATAATAATCATGTATCGCAAAGGGATCTTCAAAGGCAGAGATGTATCACCAATTGATTAACATTGGCTCTGACGATACAAATATTAGAGTAATTTGTAGACAGTACAATCGATAACGACTAATACATTACATAGTACATACTCAAACCAAATCATTACTCTAATTTAGCATGCACGAAATTATAGTACCTTAGCAACAATCACAATTTATTCTCTTGATTACTTACATTCTTTACATTATGATCAACACCTGTTCGCCATCCATACAGATTCCTTATTCATTTTTCTAACAAAGGAACAGCCAGATTTTCATTTTATTCGCAACAGAAGACCAAAACATTTTCTTAACGTGAATTATTGAAGGGGCTTTTCCGAAAATTGCCTCGAAATGAGTATGATAAAAAATCTAGCAAAATTGTGATTCAAGCTCGCTCTAGTTATCCAAATTCGTTTCGCGTGAAAAATATTGAAATACAAGAGCGTTGGAGGAACAAAAATATATATATTATTCATTCTGTAATGTATGAGCGGAAGCGATTTGATTATGTGCTGTAAATATGGAAGAGCGCCAATAGCGGAAAATGAATGAGTTGTTTTGAACCAATTTTGTTACTTTTTACTTAATAAATTGTCCGGTTTATGTACCGTGTGGGTTCTGTAAATAAATAAATGTTTCTTAGTGCCATTTAGAATATATTTTTGTTTATTTATGTGTTTGCATTTTGTTTCTATTTGAATGTGTTTCTATCCCCGTTAGAGAATAACCGAAAAGCGTTAAGAATATTAATAAAAATAATAACAACGACCAGTCCAGTTGATGACACGTCGTGAACTTGTTTGAAAAACGTTTGACAGCAGTGTTAACAAATCATACTTATTTCATATTCGTAGTTATCATTAACACTCGCGATATTTATCGTTCCAAATTATTATTTTGTTTTTTTGACAAGCTTTACTACTTTTTATCTGGTTAACTTTGGTTTCACCTGTTTTATTATAATTTCAACTGATTCATTTAAAGTAGCGGTAGTGCTATTCTGTAAATATTCCACCGTTACAACTTGAATGAAGTGACCTTACAGCTAAGCTGTCCCTAGAATTCGATGGAATGATAGCTCACTTCAAGGTAATTTCACTTGAATTCTCGCGATGACATTTTAGCAGAATAGATCAGCTAATGATCGCTGTTCACCTATCACTCACACCACATCACTCGCTCACTGAGCTACTGAATTAAAGATAGCACACGTACCGTCTTTGCTGATATGATTCACTGCAAGTTGACTCATTGTGATGTATCGTACTCCTAGTGACGGCTGCTTTGCTCTTAATAAATTATCGGCGTTGAGAGATTGATGCTGAATGCTTCGTTTTATGTTAGTGTCACTTATGTAATGTGTGGGGTATTGAACTGAGTCGATAGAGAAAACATTTTGTTGTTTCTGCTACCAGAGGTTTGTTATTTTCTGGGAATTCATCTATTTTCTGTGTTATTGCAGATGGTGTTCATATTGATGTTAAGTAAAAAAAATATGCCTATTACGAAAACATCATCGGACACGACTTTTGACTGACCCTTTTCAACCAAGACCTGTACGGATACCGTTGCTTTGTCTTCAATATCGTTGTTGAGAGATTGATGTTCAGGATCGCTTGGAGTAGCCTTTTTGGGATGTAACTTATTTGATATGCAGGAGATTGGACTGATCCAAATAGCGGCTATATTTCAACCCCCATGGGCAGTAAAAGATGTTCTCTTGGATTTTCTTATTTACCTTTCTTGGCTCTTGTTTTACGAAATCACTGTGACTGCTCAGAATCTTGAAAGATATTTTTGTTTTCTCGTGAAAATTATATTACAATAGTTAATTTGAATTTTCAAGGTAAAATAAAATTGTGCCTCACTTTAAGAAAGTGACTTTCAAAATTCTAGGGAATAAATACGAAATCCAGCCAACTTCAATTCTTCGAAACACAAATCCTACAAAAAATACTTGGAATAATCCGGCTTTTCACTCCGTAATCCTACAATAAACATTTGCGAAAATCTTAATAACAGCTAGCACCTTGGTACGCAACAAGCGTAAGAAACAGTGAACTTAATTAAAAGAATTAAAAGCACCTTTAAATTCTCAACCCGCTTTTAAACTCTAGTTAACTGCTTAGTAACGATTGGGGAAGTTTTAAAACTCAATTCACATTGTGAAAGCAGATCACTTTAGCTGTACAGGAGAGATCTTTTGAATTAAAGATGTGGCGCCTGCGATTGGTTGAAAATCATTTTATTGTGTTACGTTTGAAATGTTTTGCTTTGTATACGATTGTGAAGTTAGGTGTTGGCCGTGTACCTATGAATAAAATAATAACGTAGTATTTTTGCCCGATTATCTGGAAATATTTTTCTGAGAGGTGTGAAAACGGCTGAAAGGATTTTAATTAAATTTGGCATACGGGTAGTTTATGCCATAGGAACGTGGCATCGTGAATCCAGTAAAAGTCCCGTCAAAATCGGTCGAGCCGTTTCGCAGATTAATCGGAATAAACAGACAAACAAAACGTTTGTTATAAGTTAGTTCCATATATACACATACTTTCATATGCATTTAGCAATAAGTTATTTTATTAGTTATTTTTACATCTTAAACAGACACTTCAACATAATTTATTTGAATGTATGTATAACATAATACACTAATAGCAAAATGCCTACTAATAAATTGTGAAGAGGTCTCCTCAGTGGATATTACTAATATACCAAAAAACACTATTATATTCACTTACCAAATTCAATACCTATATGCTTTATATTTATTCAAATTCTCCGATACACTAGAACAGCGGAATGCCATACAAAGTGGAGATTCCCGAAGAATGCTCGCTGCATGGACTCAACACAATGCCTTTGAGTAGCCTGTGGAGCATTTCACTTTAAAACTTACCGTCTTGAATATGTTCCCAAAGCTGTAATTGAAATTTTGGAGTCTGAATATTGGCTGACTTTGGAATACTGTTATTTCAATGAAACCGTTTGTTAGCTAAAGCTGATAGAACCAATATAATACGTCGTTCTAAGACGAAGTTATCTACGTACAATATTATCACCATTCAACCATAACTAGCATCATCATCATTTCAGCGGAAACACGTCCACTGCTGGATATAGGCCTCTCCCAATTTGGGGAGCTTTACCATAATCGCCTCGGTTGTCAGGCGGATTGGTGATCGCAGTATGGTGGTAAAATGGATCGAGAACGCGACTGCCCATTCTCTAGTAGATAAGTCCCTTAGCCGCCTTTTACGACACCCGCGGGAAGAAATGGAATGATGCTGTTTTTTTACGTCCAGTATAGATTAGATCATTTGTCATCACTAGAGATCGGATATTCAGATGCATATTCACCTAAAGTTGAAATGTTGGCTAATATAGAATGCGCGTTTTACCGTGTTTTGCGTGTTTTTTTAACTAACACATACCACCCTACACACATATATGTATTTGCATCTGGGGTTAAACATTAATTTTAAATAAATAGGCATGATGATCCAAGAAACCCCCCTTCTTCTCCTGCCGATATTTGGAAGTTTCTTGGAACTTTGGGTATCGGCAAATCGCGACATTCGGACCTTCCTCACACAATTGGTTTAGACGAGCTAAATCGCCATTTCTCCACCGTTCCTATTTTGGATAGTCTAACCAAATGTCAAACACTCGATTACCTTGCTGGTCTGACGCGTCCAAATATTAACCCCTTTATCTTCACCCCAGTCGACCCAGAAGAGATCAATAAGATTATCCTTTCCATTAAATCCAAGGCCGTAGGTTGCGATGATATCAGTCGCCATATGATTTTAGCGGCTTTGGATGAACTCCTTCCTGCAATCTCCCATATCATAAATTTCTCCCTTTATACCGGTGTTTTTCCTTCCCTGTGGCGTAAAGCCGTTGTTCGTCCCTTACCTAAGATCCCCAATCCCTCTATTCCTAGTCATTTTCGCCCAATATCTATCCTTCCCTTTTTATCTAAAGTGCTCGAGGCCGTTGTGCATAAACAATTCTCGCACTTTATTCACTGCAACTCCCTTATCAGTCCTTTCCAGTCTGGTTTCAGGCCAGGGCACAGTACCACTTCAGCTCTCCTTAAAGTGACTGACGATATTAGGCGGGGCATGGAAGACACTAAAGTCACAGTCTTAGTGTTAATAGACTTCTCCAATGCTTTTAATACCGTGAGTCACGAAGTCCTTTTATCCATCCTTTCGTATCTTATGGTCTCTCCGGAGGTATTGGAATGGTTTGCCTCTTATCTTCAGGGGCGTCAGCAGTCTGTTCGTGCTGGAGACTCCTCGTCGAGTTTGTGTGATCTTACAGCTGGTGTCCCTCAAGGCGGTATTTTATCTCCTCTTTTGTTTTCTATTTTTATTAATCTCATTACCACTGAACTTCGGAATGCGTATCATCTTTATGCAGACGATTTGCAGCTTTACTGCCAGGCAAGTGTTGGCAACATATCGGATGCGATTGAGGAGCTAAATCGGGATTTAGAAATGGTTAAAAGCTGGTCTGATCGATTTGGGGTGGCGGTTAATCCTGCTAAGTGTCAATCGGTCGTTGTAGGGAGCCCACACAGTATAAAGAAGTTGAATGGCTTAACTGTGCCACCTGTAATTTTCGATAACTCAGTAATCCCGTTTAGCTCCGATGTTAAGGATCTTGGTCTGCATGTCGACACTTGTCTTGACTGGCGAAAGCAGGTCACGACTGTCAGTAGAAAAGTCACCGGAACTTTGCGGTCGCTCTATCGGTTGAAAAATCTTCTTCCATCACACATAAAGGCATTGCTTGTACAGTCCCTAATCTTTCCCATAATTGACTATGGCGATGTGTGTTACTACGACCTGAATGCAGATCTCCTCAATAAACTTGACCGCCTTCTAAATAACTGCATTCGATTCGTTTTCAATCTTCGTAAGTACGATCATGTGTCCGAGCACCGGTTGCTTTTAAAATGGCTACCCATCCGTCAGCGCAGAGAGTTAAGGGCTCTGTTAATGCTGTTTTCCATACTGGACAAGCCCACTTCTCCTTCTTACCTGACTTCCCAGTTCCAATACTTGTGCTCTGCGCATACTAAAAATCTCCGTTCCACTAACAATCGTCTTCTACGATGTCCTTCTCACCGCTCTGGTTTCATTAAATCTTCTTTCCTTGTGCAGGCGGTCTTTCTATGGAATTCGCTTCCTCTGAATATCAGGTTGGCAACCAGTCGGTTATCCTTTAAAGTGAAGGCACGTGAGCATATTCATAAGAAGTTGGCAGAATCATCCCAGCGCTGATTTGCTGGATTCGTTTTCTCCTCTACCTATCGTTATTTCTCCAGACAATGTTTATTTTCGTTATATATATATATGTATGTATGTATCTATGTATATATCTATGTATTTGTATGTATTATTTTCCGAATTATCTATCACTATGTTGCACCTGCCATGTTTTGTTTCTGCATCACCCTAAGGTTGACTGGTAGAAAATGCCTCAGGCATTAAGTCCGCCTTTGTACAGTATTTTTTACTTGTGCATAAAGTTTTAATAAATAAATAAATAAATAAACCCGGCTTTAATAAAAAAAACGAAGCCGCTGCCGTGCTTTCACAGCTAAATAGTAACATTAGGTAAATATGCATCCGAATATCCGATCACTGGCCATCACTCAGATTGCGTAAGACACTATCAATCATTATCTGAATCGTTTTTTAGGATATTGCTACCCATTGGTTCATATGTTCCATTAATTTATTTGCTCAACAATCTAAAAAACGCAACAAATATTGTTGAACTGTCAAAATTAAAATCATTTTTACTGTTACTGTTTAACGCAATGCAAAAAAAAAATCCCGCTGTAAATATATCTCGTGAAAATAAAAGTCTAATTTAAATTTTCATGTTTCCATGGTGTATCTGATTCTAGACCTGCAAACCCTAATTTATTCTGTTATTAAAAGACAGAAAATCAACTTCTGACAGTCAGTCTTACCAAGGAGTATCGTATACCCAGTAACTGGGTTGTGGAGGTCAGATAGGCAGTCGCTCCAAGTAAAATACTGGTACTCAGCTGCATCCAGTTAGACTGGAAGCCAACCCCAATATAGTTGGAAAAAGGCTAGGCAGATGTTTTTTTTTTTCAATTTTTATTATTTTATTTAATGAAATTAAAATATGTATAGGTGTGTAACTTAATTCTATACTCGATGAATGAAAATGAATAAAACTGATGAAGCATTGTAAGTAAGTGTACACCACCTACAATTCTGCCAACCCCCACATCTCAGACAATATCAATCACTCCTCTATGCAGCTTCAAGTGGAAGCGTCACGTGCCTGTAGCCTGCATCGCATTTACATGTGAAATGTCTCAAACGCTATGATCACGTATATATCCGGCTATTATTGACGGTTATGCAGATTTACTTGAAGCTCTGATGTATATGTGTGGTGCCAAGTTATCGGCAGAACAGTATTGATCTGGTTTATACCGGATGACATTTTTTACCGTCTCGACCTTCATATGGTGTGTTGTGTAACTAGAATAGAAGGCAGGAAGGCCTTCAGATTCATCGTAGGTGACTGAAGGAGCGCGGGACGCGGGTGGACAGGGATGCGTGTGCGGCTCGTGCGCCTGCGAAAGATCAATGAGGCCGCCTATCAGCCAGCTTCAAAGGGTAGGACCGCGCTCCGAAATTAATGATACATGCCGCGCATTGAGTAGGGTGCGTATGATTTGAGTTTCGATAGATTTAAATATTTGTTTTGTTTTTTTTTTAAATTTCTGTTTTTGTTGTTCTTGTATGTAAATGTTACTTTAAATGTGTAGTATTTATTGCTAGATCAATTTAATTACATGTTATTCAAAAATAAAAATAATAAAAATTTCTATGCCAAAAGCTTCTACTCCGTTCACCTATTACCCCCATTTTTTTTCAAGACGCTAAAAAATGTCACCCAGTATATAGGACGGTTTGTTGCTTTTGGACCTCATCAGCAGCCTACATTATTCCCACTGTGAGGGGGAGTGGGCCATAATCCACCACGCGGGCCCAGTGGGGGTTGGTAGATTGCACATGTGTTAGAATTTTTGGTTTTAAGACATGCTGGTTTCCTCACGATATTTTCCTTCACCGTTTTGAGAGTAGTGCTGATGAAATAATTTACAAAAAATAAAGTACCTGCTGGATGTTGTGGCGCAGCATGGGAGAGGCCTATGTCCAGCAGTGGACTGCAATAGGCTGAGTTGATTGATTGATTGAAAGTGCTTGTTCGAACCCACGACCTACAACTCGTGAGTCGGCTGCTACCACTGGGCCATCACTGCTCTGGACCTAGAATAAAAAAAACCGGCCAAGTGCGAGTCGGACTCGCGCACCGAGGGTTCCGTACAAACCTGCAGGTCATCATCATCATCATTCGTCATCATCGTTTATGAAATTAAGTGTTTTTTTTTTTTAATTTTTATATTTGAGTTGACTGAATGAAAGGTAAATTGTGGTTTACGATTTATGACGTATTAAAAAAAAACTACTTACTAGATCTCGTTCAAACCAATTTTCGTTGGTAGTTTTCATGGTAATGTACATCATATATTTTTTTTAGTTTTATCATTCCCTTATTTTAGAAGTTACGGGGGGGGGGACACACATTTTACCACTTTGGAAGTGTCTCTCGCGCAAACTATTCAGTTTAGAAAAAAATGATATTAGAAACCTCAATTTCATTTTTAAAGACCTATCCATAGATACCCCACACGTAAGGGTTTGATTAAAATTTTTTTTTGTGTTTCAGTTCTATGTATGGGGAACCCCAAATATTATTGTTTAAAAAAAAAATGATATTAGAAACCTCAATATCATTTTTGAAGACCTATCCATAGATACCCCACACGTATGGGTTTGATGAAAAAAAAAATTTTGAGTTTCAATTCTATGTATGGGGAACCCCAAATATTATTGCTTTTTTTCTATTTTTGTGTGAAAATCTTAATGCGGTTCACTGAATACATCCACTTACCAAGTTTCAATAGCACAGCTCTTATAGTTTCGGAGAAAAGTGGCTGTGACATACTCGGACAGACAGACAGACAGACAGACAGACAGACAGACATGGCGAATCTATAAGGGTTCCGTTTTTTGCCATTTGGCAACGGAACCCTAAAAATCGAAGACATTTCCATTCCCTCCCATTGAGAGGAGACCTGTGTCCCAGTAGTAACATTATAGGCTGGATAACCAGCTATAAGCCAAACCAAGTATAAGCTTGTGGCCTTTTTGCTAAGAAAGACTCTTATGTTCTGAACAAAAAACATTATTTTATAAGAGGTTCTAATTAACTTAACTGTCGCTAAGTTGGTTTATGGTGATTAGTCAGCTTTAAATAGTTCCAACTTTTTGACTAGCTATAGTCTAAGCTAAGATAAATTGTTATTGGAACGAAGTTCCTTATCGCGCGTTGTGAAAGGGGGCTAGACGGAAAAAATTCTTACGAAAAGTTGTCACGACATGCTTTAAACGACTTAAAAAAAAGGACAAGGTTTCTCAATTCGACCGTATATATTTTGTATGTTGTTGTTTTTTTTGTTGTGAGTAGAGAGGGAGAGAGGGAGAGAGGGGGAGAGGGGGAGAGGGAGAGAGAGAGAGGGAGAGAGAGAGAGGGAGAGAGAGAGAGGGAGAGAGAGAGAATAATTTTGTTGAGTGTATACAGGTTTTTTGTACATAATAAATAATTAAAAAATTATAACTATTATGAATCCTGGAAAGGAACTTCGTTCCATCCGGGTGTCCCTTGACACCTTTAAAGTTTTTTTTTATCTACTTATTGTATATAAAATAAATAAATGTCTTAGGACAATCAACACACCGTTATCTGATCCCAAACTAGGCAGAGCCTGTACTATGGCAACCAGACAACTGATAAATATACTAATATTGTTCTAAATACATACATATTATAGATAAATTACACCCATACACAGAAAAATGATTATGCTCATCACACAAAGATTTGTCCTGGGTGGGGATCGAACCCACGACCTCAGTCTTAGCAGTCAGGGGCACTAACCACTAGACTAACAGGCCAGTCATTCTTTCAAATTCTCGTGTTTGCTGGTGTCTAAGTCTTGGTATTTTATTCCAGCATCAGCATGTAGACGATGAAATTTCCAACCCCTGATAATAATACTTAATTGTTAGACCCCCATCTAAAATGATGAAGCGGCTTAATACTAACTTGAAATTACATACCTATTGCAAGTATCCATTATAAACTAACAATTACAAGTCTGTAACAATACCAAAAGTTTACATACAACGATAACTAATACCAAAGTTTTGCACTATCTAAGAACGAACCGTAGTAGTTCTGACCTTTTATTACTTTTGTTTACAAAATAGTTGGAATCGGTCAGTTTCTACAACTACATTGTCTGACGGAGAACTATTTGATAGATGTTAATGGACTTTGAACCGTTTAACGCTTTGTTTAGAGATGTTTTCTCTTTTGCTTTCTAAGAACAATCAGGAGACTGGTAGCAGTAAGGGTTTAGAGTTTGTATCTCTATTTTATTAAACAATAGCATAGTTTTCTGTTGTTGGAAAGACTTTGTTTTCTTGAAGATTTCTCCACAAAGTGTCAATAACTTTTCAACTTTGCAACACGGTTAAAATTACGGTTTAAAATTAGCTATAGTATCTCACATCCGTATTCAATGACACTGAGCTACACTTAAATTTAATGCCTAGCTACTAAAATATTCGCTGTTAAATTTTCAACTCTTGGTGCTAAGGCGAATGCTGAAAATCGAGCAGTGTTTTTAGGCATTGCAGTAAGGTCTGTGTAAGTGTAAACGGCACGCACTAGGAACGCTTTTTAAATACAAAAGTGACCGTTTTGTGATATCTGATGACACATAACAACAATATTACGATTATGTTTTTTAATGGACCAGAACCCTAATTGCGTAACACTATTAATCAGAATCTGAATCATTTTGAAGGTTATTTCTAATCCATTCTTTCATGGGTTCGAAAAAAGTGTCTGCTTAGCAACGTAAATAACGCCATGAATGTTGTAGAACTGTCAAACTGAAAGCGATTCCTACTGATAGTACCTATATTACGCAATCGCCTCTCTGCATTATGCCCAGCCGTGTACTATTACAGGCAAATAATCAATATTATATAATGTGTGACCGTGTATATTAGAACGAGTGAGGGACTATCTAGTTAACTATTGTTGAATTATTTTAGAACGCTAGCCGGGTCTATCCTGTTAATGTCTCACACTCTAGATAGAACATACATAAAGAGAAATATGTAAAAAAGGTGTCCAGGATTCACAAAAACAAAGAAAAAATATTCACTCACTTTTAAACATCACGACTACAATACAATAAAAAAAACTACTTTATATACCAAAAATGAAAGACTTTTCAAAAAATGTTCAATTGTTAAACAAATGGAAATATCTAAAGGTCAATCACCTACCGATATTTCTAATTGTATTTATACTTTAAAATAACATCGAATTCATAAAATTCACCTTAAAATCTACCCCAAATAAGGATTATAAAGAGATTAACTAAAATAATATAATACGGAGTTGTATGTGAAAACCTTTTATTTTTAACGTTCGATAATGGAAAAGGAAAATCGTAGCGATTGCCAATTTCCACGCACGAGTTGTTTTGCGTAGGAGGAAATCGACAGAATCGATGTTACCGACATAAAAAATATGAAAGTTGGTCATTTGGTAGTAGGTACGGCGAAGCAAATAAAAATTGCCTCGATCATGTGGGCAGTTACTAAAATAAACTGGAGATCTCGCCACCTCTTACTTGCAATAAAACATGAACGCGATATACGTTAAACATAACTAGGTAGGTACCTATTATAAAACTTCTTAAGTTATTTTCTCATATGAATTCTCAATTCGCGTATAGTGACAGGCACTTTGTTTTGTGAAAATTATTTAATTTTATCGGATAGTAGGGGTATCGGCCCTGACTTACGTCGGTTGCTAGAGTTTGCGTATATAATTTCATGGCCACTGCTCTGAGGAAACTGGCATTTCCTAGAACCAAAAATTCTAAGACATGTGACATCTATCAACCCGTACTGAGCCCGTGTGGTGGATAATGGTCCACTTCCGCATGCAGAGAAGAAGCCTATGTTCTAGCAGTGAGAATTATAGACTAATTATAAAAATGCAAACTCCTGGTACTCACTAGTTACAGACAGAGTAATTGAGACCTATAAGTATAGACAAAAATGTCAAAAAAAATATATGTTGAAGTCAAAGATCAAATCACATAACACAGAAAGCCACTAGACCTCCATTCCGGACCAAAAAATTACACCCATCTGGCAAAAATTATTCGCTCACCCCGACGGAGAATCAGATTCCCGTAACAAATTTGATCGAATACACTCGATACCAATTGGCGCCGCCAAATCAGTTTATCCGTTCCCTCACACCTATAAAACGTTTGGAATTCCGTAAATTGCTAATATCGCCATATTAGCGGGACACAAACGTGCAATCAACCTTCATTAAATGCACCATTATCGATGGGAACCCGAGCGAAATACGAACGAACGTATTATACACAGTGTGCAACTGTGAAATTTTAATTGGACATAAGTGTGCCGGTGTTAGCTGATTGTTTGTCAAACGATCAATTTCGTGGAATTTGCGTATTTGTCACGCATTAAGGACGGTGTGTTTAGTAGGTAATGGATAAGTGCGGCTCAATAAGTGTAACTAAGTTAACCGTAGTAGTTTATTTACGGATGACGAGTTAGTAATTACTATCTATTGTAAGTGTGTGCCTCTCAATATATTATTTTAAGCATTCGTAGGTTCTCAGTTCGTTTCAATTTTTTCAATGTTTTATCCCAGGTCTACGTCATGTATATACCGCATTGAAAATATCTTCTTTTGTTTATTGAGTGGTCCCATACCTATATATTTATCTATACTCTATACTTAATTTTATAAAGCTGAAAAGTTGTTTTGGTTGAACACGCAAGTCTACTGGTCAACATCTCAAGAACTACTGGTTCGATTTGAATAATCGTGTCCTAGAGTACTACTACCCTTAGAAACCGAGCAAAAATAAAAACAATCATGAATACGAAAACTCAACAGGCAATTCGATGCGATGTGGTGGGTGGTTGGGGGAGCAAGAAATTTGACGCGTATGAAATCGCGGGCTGAAGCTAGTAAGTCACTAAAATTATGAAAGCGACTTGATCCAACATCACAAAAGGTAAATAAACCATATTCATAATAGTAAGACAGTCACACAAAATCGCCTCTTCTCTGTCACCAGCTGCTGTCACAGATGACGTCAGTTGTACCAATATCAGTACAAGGTGTAATGACGCTTGAAAACACGTAAGTAGTGACAGGATCCTTGGCTTCAAGCCAAACCAGCGAACGATCGGCCACTGATAGTTAGTTGTAAGTACTTGTAGTATTTGAAAGCTATCTTCTGAACATTGATGTAACTGTTTACACAGATGCGTAAACGAGTGCGTTCATTTCAAAGTAGTATTGAAAAAAAAAACTAAAAAACACGCTTCCATTGAAAACCAAACTAAAAAGTACAAAGTAATGGAAAAAAAGCGTGGGGTGCTTTTTAAGGTATTTTTTTATTGATATCAGGCACCCCACGCTTTTTTTCCATTATTTTGTTCTTTTTAATTTGGTTTTCCATGGAAGCGTGTTTTTTAGTTTTTTTAAAACTATTATTTATTTTCTATTTTTTTAGGGTATTTCGAATTTTGAGACGTATATCAGCGTAGTTTGTGACGTATGTCAGAGTAGTTTTCGAAGACAGTTTTTTTTGCTGTCCTGGTAACCCTGGCAAGGATAATGGCACAAATTAGTTTGTGACGTATGTCAGCGTAGTTTTCGAAGACAGTTTTTTTGCTGTCCTGGTAACCCTGACAAGGATAATGGCACAAATTTATGAAATTATTGCATTGTCATCGGTCCTTGACAGGTGTGTAAAGTTTGAATGAAATCTGGTCGTTTAAAGTGGGTCAAAATTGCGCTATAAGGAGTCGGTTACAAACAAACATACAAGTGAAGCTAATATAAAGCGTGTAAAAAAGAAAACAACTGAGTTACACAACAAATATTGTATGCAAAAAAAAAAAAAAAAAATCCACCTAGCCTTTTTAGGGTTCCGTTGCCAAATGGCAAAAAACGGAACCCTTATAGATTCGTCATGTCTGTCTGTCTGTCTGTCCGAGTATGTCACAGCCACTTTTTTTCCGAAACTATAAGAGCTATGCTGTTGAAACTTGGTAAGTAGATGTATTCTGTAAACCGCATTAAGGTTTTTACACAAAAATAGAAAAAAAAAAACAATAATATTTGGGGTTCCCCATACATAGAACTGAAACTCAATTTTTTTTTTTCATCAAACCCATACGTGTGGGATATCTATGGGTAGGTCTTCAAAAATGATATTGAGGTTTCTAATATCATTTTTTTTATAAACTGAATAGTTTGCGCGAAAGACTCTTCCAAAGTGGTAAAATGTGTGTCCCCCACCCCGTAACTTCTAAAATAAGGGAATGATAAAACTAAAAAAAATTATATGATGTACTTTACCATGTAAACTTCCACCGAAAATTAGTTTGAACGAGATCTAGTAAGTAGTTTTTTTTTTAATTCGTCATAAATCGTAAACCACAATTTACCTTTCATTCAGTCAACTCAAATAAAAAAATTAAAAAAAAACATTTAATTTCATAAAAATAAACCTTATGCATAAACCGTGAATTCCTGCAAGTTTGTAGGGAACCTTCGGTGCGCGAGTCCGACTCGCACTTGGCCAGTTTTTTCCATCTATGTTTGGGTCGGCTCCCAGTCTAACCGGATGCAGCTGAATATCTATATTTTGCATCGACTATATAGAGCATAGAGCATAACCCAGTTAATACGATACGTTTTAAGAACTGATTATCAGACTTTCGGACATTAAAAGACCCATCAGAATTGTCAAAGATAAACAAATGACAGCATGATGAATGGCATGGAGTTTATGTAAAAACGATATTATGTAATAATTGTATTGAATTATATTATGAGGTTTGACTTCCTTTGAGGATAAAAAAGTCAAAAATAAATCATAAATCACGAATGAAAATCGATAATGGCTACATAACAATGATGCAACGAATTATAGAAGCGACCAGAAGCTAACAAAACAAAAATAAAACGAACATTTAAAGGATGCAATCTCTCAACAACATAATCCATTTACAACCGCAGCCAACGTTAAAATCGTTATTACAATCGTACATTGCTTGTTGTGATCGTACGTGTAACCGATAATACCATGCTATTACGTGTACAGCCCGCTTTGGATGAGATTCAAACAGCTCTGTTAGGGACAGGAGTGAGTCGTTGAAGCCACAAACTACATGTTACAGGGAATAAACTGTAGTCGTATGCTGATGTAGAATCCGGTCGTTAGTCGTTGCTCTGAATAAATTTTATTACACCATAAGGAATCGGGGGGTTTTATTAGAATGGAAACGGATTATGGCGATGTTCTGAACGGTTTGGCCGTAAAATTAGTGGAGTTTTATGGGGTATGTTTATATGGTAATGTGGTGAGGTATAGTGTGTGTAATGTTATTGAGGACAAACGTGTTAAGTTAGTGTTGTTGGGTTTTTCCATTAGGAATTTCTTTGGATGGAAGTTGGCGGTGTGATCCCCCTGTGTATTGGAAAGCAGGTGAAGCCGTTGGTCCTGCGCCTGATCTCTGTAGGTCCTATCGGATTGCCGTCCCATCGGACTATGAGAGTGAGGAAAGAGTAAGTGCCCCTGTGTCTGCGCCCACACTTGGGCATTATAACTTCTCCCGCGCCGATGGCTAAGTCTACGTGGAGATAGGCCGCCATAGCCGAAATAAGAGGACTATATATTGGCGACAATCCGTCATGATGCAAACGCCTTAGGTATAACAGTTCCTATTTTAAATTGGAAATGTATCAAAACATTGATTGAAGTGATTTACTTTTTAGGGTTTCGTTGCCAAATGGCAAAAAACGGAACCCTTATAGATTCGTCATGTCTGTCTGTCCGTCTGTTTGTCTGTCTGTCTGTCTGTCCGTCTGTCTGTCTGTCTGTCCGAGTATGTCACAGCCACTTTTTTCCGAAACTATAAGAGCTATGCTGTTGAAACTTGGTAAGTAGATGTATTCTGTAAACCGCATTAAGATTTTCACACAAAAATAGAAAAAAACAATAATATTTGGGGTTCCCCATACATGGAACTGAAACTCAAAAAAAAAATTTCATCAAGCCCATACGTGTGGGGTATCTATGGATAGGTCTTCAAAAATGATATTGAGGTTTTTAATATCATTTTTTTCTAAACTGAATAGTTTGCGCGAGAGACACTTCCAAAGTGGTAAAATGTGTGTCCCCCTCCCCCGTAACTTCTAAAATAAGGGAATGATAAACCTAAAAAAATATATGATCTACATTACCATGTAAACTTCCACCGAAAATTGGTTTGAAAGAGATCTAGTAAGTAGTTTTTTTTTTAATACGTCATAAATCGTAAACCACAATTTACCTTTCATTCAGTCAACTCAAATATAAAAATTAAAAAAAAACCTTTAATTTCATAAACATAAACCTTATGCATAAACCGTGAATACCTGCAGGTTTGTAAGGAACCCTCGGTGCGCGAGTCCGACTCGCACTTGGCCGGTTTTTTATTTCAGTAAACCTCACATGAAACAAATTAGCAGAAACTCTCGTAACTGAAGACATTAAAATGAACATGAATATTTAAAAGTTAACTCAAATGTGAACGACTTATTAATCACCTCTTAATGAAACATACCTGTTAATAAAACCAGATCCTAAAACATGAGATATCGGAAATATTTGTTCAGATGTAACATGAAATAAATACAGCTTCTGTTGACGTTGTCTCAAATAAATAGCCTTGGATATAGGAAGTGCTGGTGTAATTCCGAATATTTCCGAGTGCTGCCGAGTTTAATAGTAAGAACAGCATAACCATCTTGTACGGTGAGAAAAACAGTTTTAGTGATATTACTGGCATTACCTAGTACCTAGATTTGTGAAATAAGTCTTGAAAGTTGTAATAATACGTCCTTGGGAAGGAATTTGTTCAGAAGAGGTTCTACCATTTTACATAATTCTGAGTCTAAATAGAATTGCGTAAACATAATGCACGTAATCCAATTATCGGCAAATTCCTACAAACTGGCCGAAGATAGCTCTGGAACGTACCCGAATTTTTTAGGCACCTATTGCAGGTGTCTCTGCGTAGTGGTACAATTATTCATCTTAAAGTTTTGAATTACTTTTACGGGTAAATTATAATTTCATCCCCACTTATTGCAGTCTTTAGTGTAATTTAAAACTCGCCGAAGCATTCTGTACTTTGAGTTGTTATTAACCAAATTATTTTAATTATGTTATTTAAATAAAAGTACAGTACGAAGCTATTATAAAGACTATTAAAACGTGCCTAATTTAATGTTAAAAATCTTAGCTTAATTTTAAAGTCACAGTCTTAAAGCCTAGACAAAATCATCTTCAAAAGAAAAAAAAAAACCGGCCAAGTGCGAGTCGGACTCGCGCACCGAGGGTTCCGTACAAACCTGTAGGTTTAAAGTTTAAAATTTAAAAAAAATATTTTTATTATATGATGTAACTAAAAATTTACGGTTTTCGCAATTTTCCCTATATCTGTGCTATAAGACGCTACTTTGTACCAAATTTCAAAATTCTAGATCGACTGGAAGTACCCTTTAGGTTTTGATTCCCTAAAGAGTTTCGAAAATTTGCTGAAATTTGCGGCATAAACGGCTATATCTTTTGATTGCGTTAGCTTAGAAGTTTGATTTTTTCACAGCTCCAAGGGACAGTAGCCTTGAGTATTTGATATAAATTTCAGATATAGATTTCTTGATAACTCCACGCGATCCTGAGAAAAAGGGTCTTGACAGACGGACGGACGGACGGACGGACGGACGGACGGACGGACGGACGGACAACAAAGTGATCCTATAAGGGTTCCGCTTGATCCTTTTGAGGTGCGGAACCCTAAAAAATAAGTAGGTAACAGTAGCTAGCACAAATTTGGCTAGTATTATGTGCTTCTGCAAAATGCGATAACTTTAAAGCGAACCTGGAACCGGAATTTACAGTTATAAAACTGGAACAAGGAGTTGATCGAAAATTACTCTGTTCCAGTGTTAAGCGGTAAGAGCCGGTCATACTGATATTTTAATTAAAGAGATTCAGGAAAAAGTAGAAACTATTTCTGAATTATCTCGCAAGATACACTGCTTTTTCCTAGGGTTTAAGCGACCTGTCGTGATTCCGCTCAAAGCAGGCCGCACATTCTTAACTGTCACTTGTCGCCGAAATCTATCACTCAAAATGCTCGGAGCTGTGTTCCCTCAGCCGAATTTTGGGCCAAGGATGTCTGAACTTCGAACGGCTTTGAGCTTCCTGCATCCAGCGGATTCCTGCGGCCTTCACCCGTTCATCAGTTCACCTTGTGAGAGGTCTTCCAACTCTACGTCTTTCGGTATAAGGTCACCAATCCAGAACCTTTCGGCCCCATCGGCACTCTGTTCTGCGAGCAATGTGCCCTGCCCACTGCCTCTTAAGTTCTAGTAGAACCCTAGTTGATTTAACTTTACAACATTTTATCAATTTCTTGACTTCATTTCAAGAATTACTGAAACTTGCCTGTTATGTAACAATCTCACCCTGATTTAGGTGAAGTGAGTTTGTCATTTCACTTGATGCTAGTGGTGCTATTCTGTAAACATCTCACCGTGATAACTCGGGGGAAGTGAGCTTGAAGTGAACTGTCATTAGTGTCAATCCCTAGCATCAGATAAACTGACAGCTCACTTTTCGGTCACTTCACCTAAGTTCTCACGGTGAGATTTTAACAGAATAGATCGGTAGGATTGACACTTTTGACAGCTTACATCACCCAATATTTTACATTGACATTTTGACAAAATAGATCAGCTGAAATAACAGTATATGAGGTCACTCACTATCCACTATGAACCAATCTAGAAATTTGCGTCGATTATAATCATCAATTACATCAGAACTGATTTGTCTCTTATTGGATACATGATATTACTTCTAGTAAAAGACATCAATAAAACCATAATACAAAATGGCGGATCCGAAAGATATAATTTCACCGTGTTCATCGTTCTGCTCTATGCTTCCCCGTTTCCTGCACAACGGCGGAAATTATAATTTATATCCCACATATTTTGTAAGCATGTATTGCTGTGGTTTGGTCCCTAGATAAATCTGCACAATATAATATTGGGTCATCAACGTACGGACTGTACCGTGGTCCGGTTGTTACACAAACTGAATTTGTTATTAGCTGATAATGCTCGGTTTTAATTTTAAGCGTCAATGGGATTAAATTACCGCTATCCTGCTTAAATTGGGTACTATTTAAATAATTTAATCATGTGTCTAGCCTTTTTACAACTGTGTTGGAGTTGGCTTCCAGTCCAACCGAATGCAGCTGAATATCAGTATTCTACATGGAACGCACGCAACCCAGTTACTGAGTAACACATTCACCTTGGTAAGACTGGTTGTTAGACTTCCAGGCTTCTGGTGACCCGTACCAACTGTCAAAGATTCACGAATGATAGCCAGGACTCACAGTTTTACGTGGTTTCCAAAGCACAGAAGGCTCTTGGTATGTAAAGATGGTCACTCATCCACGGACAAACCAAGGCAAGCGAAGCAAAACCTGATAGATTATCTCGTGCGGCTGGTACTTGCTGTACTTTGTCATAAGCACCTATATTACCTACATCGTGTTGAAATTGGGTTCTATTTAATTAAATTATTTATATACCTAACACAGAATTAAAGCAGAGAACAAAAACAATATCATCATCATTTACGGCTTTACAGTCACAGGTAAGTCTTAACCTGGTCCTATTTCTCTATTGTGACCTATTTTCGGCTTTTTCTGCCAAATTTCTCACTTCAACATGTCTTAGATCTTGGTGAAAAATACCCAAAGAAAATGTATTATCTAAAGTTTAATAAATTGCATACTGACTGTTACGCAATTACATCGCGAAAGACTGAGCACAGATAAAAAAAACATTTTTAAACCATGTCATGTTGACACATTGTTACATTCCTGCCCATATCTCGACACTTTCCCAATGACACGTCAGTATAAATCTGTCCGTTCAAAAATGCGGGTCGGTTCTCACCTACATTTTATTATACCTTCAAATTTACCTTCCATCATAGAAAGGGACCTTTCAAACGAACACGAGTTCCAAACAAAGTTTATCCTTGATAATTTAGGTCTGACTGTAAAAGGCTTTAAATTGTTCACAGATGTATTGGCAACTGGAACTTGGTTTTAGGTATTATATTAAAGCAGTGGTAGGCTCCGTGTGGTCTGCCAGGGTTACGAATATGTTCGAACGAGTTACTGTGGTGGAAATGAAGGAACACGAGTGGGCTTTAGTCAGTAAAACTCTGACACCCTGTCTCGCTCCGTCTAGAGCGGGGGACTTCATTTGAAGATTTGCCATCCAAACAAAAAAGGCTCCGTTTGTGACGTAAATAATAGCAACATCCCATTTCTTCCCGTGGGTGTCGTAAGAGGCGACTAAGAGACTTACTATAGAATGGGCAGCAGCGTTTTCTATGCATTTTACCACCATACTGCGATCGCCAACCCGCCTGCCAAGCGTGGCGATTATGGCAAACCCCCGTGGGAGGTCTATGTCCAGCTGTGGACGTTTTCTGGCTGAAATGATGATGATGAAGCTGACCTGAATGACACTGACAACTCCTAAACGCGGTTTAGATTTGCTGAGCATGTGTGCAATTGCATTGCTGATATTCTTTAGTCTGTTCCTAACAATGTTATACAACATGCTTAGTTGTGAACTTGTGTGTTCACAAACGATTTTAGCCAGGATGTAGGTATATATTTTTTATTTTATCAGTAAAAACTATTCCAGAATTAATTGTGGTTTGTTAAGGACATTACTTGTAGGTATATTTAGCTCTTTATACTCCAAGTTTATAATCCAAGTTTTGTATCGTCTCTCTTTTTCATTTTAACCTTCTTTAAAAAGGAGGATGGTCTATGTTCGACTGTATGTATTTTTTTTAATGTATGTTCACCGATTTCTCCACCAATTGTGACCCAATATTCTTTTTTTTTTATGGATTATTTATGCTTCTGGGGGGTCCCATATAATTTTATTGTCTTTGCTTGGGCAATTATCACGTTAGCATCAATCACAAGCTTCAATAATACGTATTTAATACACTTTGTGTATCGTGAGCCAGTAATGGTAAACCAAATGAATGCGAGAATATAACATTACTAAAATGAGAAAAATAAAAATAAACTTTATGCTAAAAAATTGGTTGCCTGTAAAGTCGGTATACGGGCGAAAGTTTTACGTGACAACGACTTTGAGTGGTAAAATAATTTTAATGTGAATATTAAAATCACAATAGAAGCGCAAGACATGAACCGGTGTGTATGCCTATCTCTCTCACTCTCTCTCTCTCGCTCTGTCTCTCTCGCTCTTAGGCGGGCTAACCATGCCCGAGTGGAAGGGACGCGTGCCTCTCACTCGCTCTCATTGTGAGCGCATAACGTGAGCGGAGCGTAACGCAGTTTCTTGAAGTGTCACCCGGCAAACCAATTTATAAGACGTTGTCACGTCAAAACACAACTGACTCCCAAAAAAAACACTATAAAGTGAAAAACTTTAATTTCGAAAGTAGCTTCACTACATAGTATAAAACAAGGTCACGCCCCGCTGTCTGTCACTATGTATGCTTAGATATTTAAAACTACGCAACGGATTTTGAAGCGGTTTTTTTTAATATATTGAGTGATTCAAGAGGACGCTTTACATGTATAATATAATACGCGGGCGAAGGCGCCGGCAAAATACAGTCAGCTGTATCCAGTTTGATTGGAAGCCGTCCCCAACATAGTTGTGAAAAGGTTAGGTAGAAAATATCTTAGGACAACCAACACACCGTTATCTGATCCCAAATTAGGCATAGCCTGTACTATGGTAACCAGACAACTGATAAATATACTTATATATTTCTAAATACATAAATATTATAGATAAATTACACCCAGACACAGAACAAATGATTGTGCTCATCACACAAAATTTGTCCTGGGTGGGAATCGAACCCACGACCTCAGCCTCAGCAGTCAGGGTTACTAACCACTAGACTAACAGGCCCGTCAAGATGATGAGAATGGTAACAAAGAACTAATATACACATCTAAAGACACCAGCTTCCGAAACTAAAGTTATTTGTCATTTTGTACTGTTTCTTTTTTTTTCAGCAAAACTTTTTTCCCGTTTTTCCTTTGTGGGTGGTACCAGTACACCTCTGCTTAACACAAAAAAGATTAGATGCGTGATGTTATTTTATGTGTGATACCTGTTTCAAAACATAAGTACAAACATAGAATCGTTTGATATTATAAGTTTCCAATAACCAAATTTATATTCCCGGAGCGTAAAATAAAGGTAGCTATGTGAAAACAAATCGATAAAGAGTTACAGTTTTATATCGTTGGGAATATAAGTCCCTTGATGTGGGTGTGACATTGAGACTGACAAATCATCTGTTTTTATTTCGAATGTTATATTGGTTTGTGTTTTATTAATTTTCATGTGACGTGTGGTGATGGTTTATTGACAGATTGATCATTATACCACGAAAGCTTACTTAATGGTCTATACAGTTTGTTATCTCTGGGATTCTGATTTGAGAATTTTGGAATTGCGATCGTGTAAAAGTCTCTTTTGCATTACATAAGGTAACTTAAGGCCTCCAACTTCAATAGCGGACTCCCGGCCACCGTAGGCGCGAGCTTACGGGCGGCGAGCAATGGGTAGCCCGCCGCCCGGTAAGGACCAGACTCGGTTCGACGGCGCGTAGTGTTCCACGCGCGCCTCATAGAGATGTCAGCAGAACTGAAGGGGTCTGCCAGGACCGATACCTGCCAGGGTCGCGAGATTGTTCGAAAGAGACACCGTGACCCTGGCACATGGGCAACTGAAGCAACATGGGTGGGTTTTAGTCAGTAAAAGTCTGACACACCCTCCCGCTCCACCCAAGAGCGGGAGACGTCATTTGATGATTTCCCATCCAAAAAAAAAAGACCTCAAACTTTCAAATTACTTTTACGAAAGAGATTATAAAAAATAATAAACCTTAAAATTATGAGTCGGCGCTTTGAGTGATCTTTGTTCATTGATTTTTCAGCGCCGACTCAAAATTTTAAGGTTTATTATTTTTTGCTTTTCAGTTTTTTCGGCGGTTTAATTTTTTGTTAAAAAGTTTTTATTTTACAATTTTTTGTGGTTTTAATGTACTAATAATACTTGGCAAGGTATACCCTATCCAATGAAAAAAGAATGATCAAAATCGGACTACTCTGTATAAAGATACGCGTGGTAATACATTACAATCACTGAGTGAACAATCAATCATCCCCTGTTTTCTGAACCTTAGGGTTCGATTTTGTTTTCCAAATTTATATGGAACTACCCTCGGAGTATACCCTTTCCAATAAAAAAAGAATTATCACAATCGGACTACTATATAAAACGTTATGCGTGGTCATACATAAAAAAAAAAACAAACAAAAAAAAAATATACGCGTCGAATTGATAACCTCCTCCGTTTTTTCTCGTCGGTTAAAAATACATTTAAGGAGCCACCAGTTCTAAATTTCAAATGCTCAATTCCGAAATTAGGTCCAGGTCATAGCTTTAAGCACTGCTTTTAACAAGCTTAATTACAAGCAGTTGTTTTCAAAAAAAGTTTCGGCGCCTCAGCAATTTGATCCCAAAACTCCGTTGCACCAATTTCCACACTATAACCGTTACAACATAACATCGACCAAAACACTCTGGACCAGTCAACATAAAAAACAATACCCAACAAAATTGGATGCTCTAAAAAGTTTTGAACGCTAAAAATGGTGGCTTCACTTCGCAAAAAACTAGGTATTTTACATCGCACTACACCGTACTGAATGACCGCTCGTAGAAAGTGCCATTTCATATTTATGAGCAATTTTGATCCTTTTATGAAGGTTCAAGCAGCAACATGTTTATGACTCAGTTAGCACGGCCAGCCCGTACAGTGGCACTTCCAAGTTTAACATCATTGTTACTGTGTTGTTGTGTGAGACATTTCGGGACTTGTGAGTAGGGGTGTACATACACGTATTTAAGCTGACTAGGTTTTTGATTTAGGAACGTTTTTTAGTGTGATACCTTTTCGGTTTTCTTTAGCCCTATTACTTTAAGAGCATAATAATGAATTAAATTGTAAAGTAACTTAAAGTATCAAAACTGAATGTTTTGATACTCTCAATATCATTTTACAGATTATGATGAACTCATGGAATTAGTAAGTTCGTACTATAGTATACTTGACCTTTCATAAACTCGTTTGAAAGATCTACCCTTGCGACCAATAATATAAATAATGCTGTCGAGTGTAAGATAATGTCTGATTTTAGTCAAACTTTAGAACCGAACAAAGTTTTCCAATTTTCTGAAAAGCTTTTAAAATAATTATTTATGAACTATTTTATTTTAATTACTAGCTGCTTTCCCCGGCTTTGCCTACGTGGATATCAGAAATTATCTCACGGTAACGTATTACTCGTTAAAACATCAGCTATCTATCAGTGAAAGTCTTCTAAATTTGGTTCAGCCATTTTCAAAGATTAGCTAAAACAAACAGACATGGATAAACAAACAATTTAAGTTTTGGGTATTTGTTATAAGTACATACTTTCATTCAGCAATACGACAATAGCTGTTATTTTGACAATGCCAACAGAGACTTCAATTTTATTTTATTTTGTTTATTTGAATAGTGATATTACTAAAAAACTAAACAAAATTCACTACCACTTTGTGATTTTCTTCGTCGTTAAAAAAAAATCCTTTCACCAAAATATTCACCATCATATTTTCTTTGTCCCACAGGTCGTTCGGAACCCGGCATAGTACCTTCAATAGTGGGCTTCACAAAAGACTCCGTGGCTCACGAATCAGATCGCCTGGCTCCAGGAGACAGGATCTGCAGCGTCAACGGCATCTCCACAGCCAGGTTAACGAATGATGAGGTGCTGCGACTCCTCGACAATGTGGAAGAGCGAGCGTCGCTGGAGGTGGAATACTATATGCCTAACTATGGTGAGTTTTGAAGTTTCTTTTTTTTATGAAAAGGCTAAACATTGAGTGTTAAAAGACAACGTGTTCGTTATGTATCACTGAACCTATTTACCTAGCCTGATGCGGCTGAATGCCAGTACTTTATATGTAGCATCTGCCTATCTCACCTTTAAGGCACTCACTGGGTAACGGTACCCTATTAGTTGAACTGGTTCTCAGGGTTTTAGGCAACGCAATCGACCAACGGTCGAAGCGGTGCTTTCGGTGGCACGGAGGGGTTTCAATATGTATCTAATGTGATGGATGAAACGGCTCACCCAACTTTACATCGTGGCATAATCTTCGATCGACCGTGCGGCTGTTATTATTTAGCCCAAGTTCTGATTTTGCAGCAAAACACTTTTCTTAGGCCTCATAGAACTTAGCTTCTTTAATTGTAATCGAATATCAAATCCTTAGATCTACCGTATACTTAATTTATTTTGGTTGTTCAATTTCGACATTGTTAATAATGGTACTAACGTAACTAAAGAAATATCAACGAGAATGATATACAAGCAAATAAATAGGAAATTTGATTGAATCCATACGATAAAGGTAAGTAGGTACTCCAAAAACTCGATGTGATATCTTTGATCATTGAACTATGAAATATGACAAGTATTAGATACTGTGGAACAAATAATAGCGAATAAAATCTAAAAAGACCATCCATCTTGGATTTAATTTAGGTAGTAGGTACGTACCAAAAATAGATAATAGAAAAAACATATTTATTTATATCTCAACTCTAAAACCATGACTCTGAAGTTGATTTCAGATTGACGAAGTAGATAATAGAAAATTACCACGTAGGATGAAGCTTCTTAACCCAAAGCACGTTTACGTTTTATATTAAGATTATACAAAGCTTTTGATCCAAATATAGACTGTTATTTATAAAATTAAACATTTTATATTTTATTCAAACTACGGCTTAAATAAGGAAACCAAGAACCTTATGTCAATACGATGGTATTTTTTTATACCACTTTTAAATTCTCCGAAGTCAATCTCCAGTAATAATGTTTTCAGAATCTTAACAAAAGGTTATTTATGAAATATGATCTCTTTGAACTATTACTTAGGTATAAACAAAAATCCCTTGGCCCACGTAATCATAATATTCACATCATCATCATCATCATCATTTCAGCTGTAAGACGTCCACTGCTGGACTTAGGCCTCCCCCAATTTAGGGGGCTTTGCCATAATCGCCACGCTTGGCAGGCGGGTTGGCGATCGCAGTATGGTGGTAAAATGCATAGAGAACGCTGCTGCCCATTCTCTAGTAAGTCCCTTAGTCGCCTTTTACGACACCCATGGGAAGAAATGGGGTGGTGTTATTCTTTACGTCCGGCACCATACGGTACAATTTCAATTCACATACTATAAAACAAAGTCGCTTCCTACTTTTGTATGTTTAGATCGTAGTTTAAAATTACGCCACAGGTTCTAATGCGGTTTTCATCAATAGACATAGGAAGTCAAGAGGAAGGTACGACATGCGAAACCTACAGTCCTACATTTTTGCCACTGATGGTCGTCAAGACTAGTTTGCTGCTAGATTTTGAAAGTTTTTATTTGGATATTAACATTCTTATCAATTTAGCTTGCAAAAACTGAAAATGATTTTCATATCATTTCCACAATCACAAAAGTTAATTCTTTCCTTTATCCATTATCAGCTTCGTTAGGACTGTCAATAATAAAATTAAGTTCGCTGTAAGTACTAATCATAAGTGCTTTTTAGATTATTTTGACAGACCATTAATGAGTTTTGCGATAAAACTTTATCGGAGAAATTTGAGGTAATTATAAAACTTTAAATATTAAATTAGGATGGCTGTCTTAAATTAACGTTGGGGAGTGTGGCTTTTGTGATAATACAAGATTTTTGGAACAGCAATATTAAATTTTGTCGTTACAGATGATATTGTTAAATTGAAATAATTTGGTATTTTGTTAATAAATTTACCTAGGGTGTAAATGTAACAAGGATAGGCATTAGTAAGAAAAGTAGTGCTAAGTTAATTGAATGCACATACATACATACATAAACTCGCGCTTTATTCACATGGGGGTAGGCAGAAACTAAGGAACGTCACCTGCTACGATCCTCTTTTTTTGGATGGGAAACCATCAAATGACGTCTCCCGCTCTGGGTGGAGCGGAAGGGCGTGTCAGACTTTTACTGACTAAAACCCACCCGTGTTCCTTCACTTGCCCATGTGCCAGGTTCACGGTATCTCTTTCGAACGAATCTCGCGACCACCTGGTACGATCCTTACATACTCATTTTACCTCGTTTAGGTTCATACACGCCCACGCACCTTTCAGGAGAATAACACCAAAAAATTGAATAAATTGGCTAATTTAGTAAATAAGAATAGTCTCTTCTGACAGGATTTTCATAAGCTTTAAAACGAATGAATTTAACCATCGACAGCTATTATAAATTAATAACTTAAAATGTTTTAGTTTTTATAGCAGAGAGCGATAGGCTCTATCACATTTTCATGAAATGTGGCCATGCTTATTGATTTTAATATTCTATTCAAACACTAATCTGCATCAAAATAATGATAAAGCAATCTCCAATTCAAAATTTGATACAAGATTAATACTACATTGTGTCAAGGATTTATCATTCACTCAATGTATTTGCCTAAAATAGAATATTACAGTTTACTATATTAGTTTATATTGCTTTTATACGAAGGACTATACATCGAGTTGTCCTTTGGTTTACTCCAGCAGCCATTGGGTTTTCATTGAATATGGAAATCTTAGCACAAAGGCGATCTATTCCAATGAGTTCATTATTAAGATATACAGTTTAGTGATTGCAATGTATTACATTTAAATTTGTGTATTTTAATATTCTCTGAACGTGTTAGGTGTTAGGTTACCGACATAGTTTATGGCTGAGTTGCTTGAAGCTAATCAGTCAAAAACTGTAGTATAACAAACACATTGTATATAAAAGGCTATGCAAATTATCGCACCTCCGGTGCAACAACGTCACTTATGCAAAAGATGTACTATTTCAGGAGAAGCGTTTGAAAACTCAACATCCTATTATAATGTACTGACTAAAGAAATTAACTGGTTATATTTAAACTATAACTTTGAACTTCATATTAAAGTTAAAGCAAACATTTAATAACGGGTACATTAGCTACTTTTTCTCACACTCATTGTCAGATCAATTTTGACAAAATTTGCATAAGTGACGTTGTTGCACCGGAGGTGCGTTATGATATAATTCTAGCATGATGTTGAATCTCTGAGTTAACTTCCATGATAGAACATCTGTCAAGTATAGAGTTTTGGTAAATAAGTTTATATTTTACTAGTTTCTACCCGCGGCTTCACCCGCGTGGATGTTGAAAAACATCCCACAGGAACGTACTACTGAGATCAAAAGTACCCCATGTATTAATCCGGGTAAACAATGTCTTATCGCACTGCTTACTTTGTCCTATTCGACCCAGAGAATACAAAGTTTCACAGAAAATTCAACCCCCCATTTCACCCTCTTAGGGAAGAGTCACCCTTTCTTAGTGGATACCTACTCTTCACAAAGAAGACACTCTCCAAATTTCATGTCTCTAGGACCAGCGGTTTAGGCTGTGCGTTGATATATCAGTCAGTCAGTCACCCATGACTTTGAATTTTATGTTAATAGATTTTATTTTATTATTTATGTACACAGAGTAAAATATAGAGTGATAAGGCATAGTAATACAATTGAGTACAAATATTCAAATATTCCTTTTTTACATTTTATTCATCAAATCCCACCGAGTTCATTAAGGTTCAACATGTTTACAAAAGTAATTGAAACTTAAATAAACTTTACAAATTAAATAATTTACAATCATATATCATTTCGCACAAGACAAGGGGACAATTCATTTTGTTACTGACACACCTTTTTCAGCTCTCGCGGTCATTAATCCTGCTAAATGAACTACTAAGTCTAGATAATTTTAGAATTAATCTATTTAGTTTTGAGAAAGACTAATAGCGGTTGGGAATTATAGAAATAACTTACTTATGAAAATATTTCGTGAATACATAAATCGTCTCTTTTTACATTGCCCTTAATCTAGCGTTACCAGTATACTGACCTACTTTGATTTTGTGCCATACGTAAGTATTATTAGTAGTTCCGGGCGTAAAGAATAACACCATTTCATTTTTTCCCGTGGGTGTCGTAAGAGGCAACTAAGGGACATACTAGAGAATGGGCAGCAGCGTTTTTATGCATTTTACCACCATACTGCGATCGCCAAGCCGCCTGCCAAGCGTGGCGATTATGGTAAATCCTCCCAAATTAGGGCAGGTTTACGTCCAGTTTTTTTTTTAATTTATTTTTTTAAACTTAACTTATACAAAATAACGAAACTTTATTTTTTTAATTCGGCAAACGGTAATATAAAAAATATGTATATCAGCTTATACTATAATACGATATATAGTAGTTAATAGTACAACAGTTAATAATAAGGTTAAATAAGTAACTCTTGTAATCTAAACCAAGTTCAACAATAAAGGCTTTTTATTTTTTATTTTATTATTATTTATTATGTCCAGTAGTGGACGTATTTCGGCTGTTATGATGATAAGTATTTCAATGTATAAACGTATGAATGTTTAAATTCTTGTATTGTTGTATCCACCAATTACTGTTAAAGAATTGACGGAAATAACAAAGCGCCAATACACTTCTTCAACGCTAGATCAAATGAAACTATCTATAGCGTGTAATTAAAATAAATTCTAACATCCCAAGAAGAGCTATATTTAGCGCCACCTGTCACATTGAGCAAGAACTTCCGATGCGGCGTCGGATGAGCACAGAAATAGCCCATGGAACTCATCCTTTCTCTTGATTCGTCCGCTAGTTTCCTTAGTTGTCATAAACAGTTCAACATGACAACCGACTCCTATTTCACTCCTGTACATTTTTGTTGTTCAGATCATGTATGTATATGTATCAGTCTCCATTTTGACCAAGTTGTCTTGATTATATTAAAATTTGTATAATAGTTTTTTATTCCACCTTTATTTTTACAAAATAAGCTTCATGGTAATTCAATTTGAACCTAAAATAACTTGAAAATATTTGACACACAAAAAGTCTTATGAAGTTTGTGTCTGTACTCTCTAAACAAAGACTATTTTCCCAAATGACTGGTCTATGTAGTAAGTCACTACGGAACAAATGATATCACGGTAACATTTCAGTTCTTTTATTTTCCAACGTATCCAAACAGCTGCACATGGTCACAGTTGGTTAGGTTTCCATTCGTTTTTACGAACGTACAGTAAATCTTACATATTCTTTTGTTTCAGCTTCCCAAAATTCTCTATACATCACCACAAAGTTAGCAGAGGTGCCTGTTGAAAAGATCAACGGTTCCCTCGGTATCACTATTCGTGGTGGTCTTCCAGAGAACTCGGCTCCTAGTGCCGACCTGGTACTGAACAGCCGGTCTCTGGACGCTCAGCCGCTGGTGGTGACCCATGTCAGACCTGGTGGCGCTGCGTACAATACTTCAAGGATAAAACCTGGAGATAGGCTGCTGAAGGTTGATCACGTAAGTTGTAGTTTTTAATACTTTTTAAGGTAGATAACCGAACCTAAGATTTAATAAAACCTCTTGTTTGTGATATTCCATGGAACATGTATGAGAGAGAGAACATTTACTATTTTACTCTTTATAATCGACTTCAAAAAGGAAGAGGTTCTCAGTTCGACGGATTTTTTTATCTAAGTTCCTCGATTACTTGAAGAATCCGTTCAGCCGGAACGGATTTGGAAAATCTATTTTTGTTTGAAACTTCCCAGATGGTCCCACTGTCATCAGGTCAGAATCTGATGATTAAATCCTGGAGAAATCACTAGAACTCTTCAAATATTATAAACACACCTCATAGCCGAGGGAAATCTATGAAATAAAAAACCAAAGACTTCCGAAACTAAAGATGTTTTTCATTTCAAAGTGTTTTTTTTAAATCGGTTGTTTTTTTTAAATCGGTTGTTTTTAGGGTTCCGTTGCCAAATGGCAAAAAACGGAACCCTTATAGATTCGCCATGTCTGTCTGTCTGTCTGTCTGTCTGTCTGTCTGTCCGAGTATGTCACAGCCACTTTTCTCCGAAACTATAAGAGCTGTGCTATTGAAACTTGGTAAGTGGATGTATTCAGTGAACCGCATTAAGATTTTCACACAAAAATAGAAAAAAAGCAATAATATTTGGGGTTCCCCATACATAGAATTGAAACTCAAAAATTTTTTTTTCGCAAACCCATACGTGTGGGGTATCTATGGATAGGTCTTCAAAAATGATATTGAGGTTTCTAATATCATTTTTTTTTAAAACAATAATATTTGGGGTTCCCCATACATAGAACTGAAACACAAAATTTTTTTTTAATCAAACCCTTACGTGTGGGGTATCTATGGATAGGTCTTTAAAAATGAAATTGAGGTTTCTAATATCATTTTTTTCTAAACTGAATAGTTTGCGCGAGAGACACTTCCAAAGTGGTAAAATGTGTGTCCCCCCCCCCGTAACTTCTAAAATAAGGGAATGATAAAACTAAAAAAAATATATGATGTACATTACCATGAAAACTACCAACGAAAATTGGTTTGAACGAGATCTAGTAAGTAGTTTTTTTTTAATACGTCATAAATCGTAAACCACAATTTACCTTTCATTCAGTCAACTCAAATATAAAAATTAAAAAAAAACATTTAATTTCATAAACGATGATGACGAATGATGATGATGATGACCTGCAGGTTTGTACGGAACCCTCGGTGCGCGAGTCCGACTCGCACTTGGCCGGTTTTTAGGGTTCCGTTGCCAAATGGCAAAAAACGGAACCCTTATAGATTCGCCATGTCTGTCTGTCTGTCTGTCTGTCTGTCCGAGTATGTCACAGCCACTTTTCTCCGAAACTATAAGAGCTGTGCTATTGAAACTTGGTAAGTGGATGTATTCAGTGAACCGCATTAAGATTTTCACACAAAAATAGAAAAAAAGCAATAATATTTGGGGTTCCCCATACATAGAATTGAAACTCAAAAATTTTTTTTTCATCAAACCCATACGTGTGGGGTATCTATGGATAGGTCTTCAAAAATGATATTGAGGTTTCTAATATCATTTTTTTTTAAAACAATAATATTTGGGGTTCCCCATACATAGAACTGAAACACAAAAAAAAAATTTAATCAAACCCTTACGTGTGGGGTATCTATGGATAGGTCTTTAAAAATGAAATTGAGGTTTCTAATATCATTTTTTTCTAAACTGAATAGTTTGCGCGAGAGACACTTCCAAAGTGGTAAAATGTGTGTCCCCCCCCCCCGTAACTTCTAAAATAAGGGAATGATAAAACTAAAAAAAATATATGATGTACATTACCATGAAAACTACCAACGAAAATTGGTTTGAACGAGATCTAGTAAGTAGTTTTTTTTTAATACGTCATAAATCGTAAACCACAATTTACCTTTCATTCAGTCAACTCAAATATAAAAATTTAAAAAAAAACATTTAATTTCATAAACGATGATGACGAATGATGATGATGATGACCTGCAGGTTTGTACGGAACCCTCGGTGCGCGAGTCCGACTCGCACTTGGCCGGTTTTTTTATTTCTTCCTAACTGTTTTGTATCTTAAATTATGTTATTTGGAAATTTCATTTTATTCATTATTATCTTCAGTCATGGAAAATTTATTTTAAAAAAGGCCACTTATTGTTTATGGAATCTGAAATCTTTTATAATTGCACCATAGGTATCTTTGTTTTAAATGTTTGTTCACATCATCTCTGAAAAAGATCCTTGCCTGAAAAAGAAGGCCTACAAGAACACATTAATAAAAAAACCGGCCAAGTGCGAGTCGGACTCGCGCACCGAGGGTTCCGTACAAACCATTCCGTACAACACACATTTTACCACTTTGGAAGTGTCTCTCGCGCAAACTATTCAGTTTAGAAAAAAATGATATTAGAAACCTCAATTTCATTTTTGAAGACCTATCCATAGATACCCCACACGTAAGGGTTTGATGAAATTTTTTTTTTGTGTTTCAGTTCTATGTATGGGGAACCCCAAATATTATTGTTTTAAAAAAAATGATATTAGAAACCTCAATATCATTTTTGAAGACCTATCCATAGATACCACACACGTAAGGGTTTGATGAAAAAAAAAATTTTGAGTTTCAGTTCTATGTATGGGGAACCCCAAATATTATTGTTTTTTTTCTATTTTTGTGTGAAAATCTTAATGCGGTTCACTGAATACATCTACTTACCAAGTTTCAATAGCACAGCTCTTATAGTTTCGGAGAAAAGTGGCTGCGACATACTCGGACAGACAGACAGACAGACAGACAGACAGACATGGCGAATCTATAAGGGTTCCGTTTTTTGCCATTTGGCAACGGAACCCTAAAAACGACAAAAGCAGAGGAATGATTAAGGAAGAGCTCAAAAATCTATTATACAATTTTTCTTCCCAGGTCTCCCTAACCAACAAAACCCTATCGGAAGTCCACAATATCCTCCAAAACTGTCCACAAGTGACCAGCCTAACGATAGAATACGACGTCTCCATCATGGAATCAGTCAAGCTGGCCACCGGTCCACTCCTCATAGAGATCGAGAGGCCTTGCAATGAAGACCTGGGGCTGTTTCTGACCAATCAGAGGTGTTCATCTGAAGACGTGTACAGCTCCGGATCTGATACGTATCAGAGGGTTGGGACGTGCAATGCTATTTATATTGATAGTATATTGCCAGCCAGTATTAGTGACAGGTAAGTCAGTTTTGTTAATTTGTTTTCATAAAGACGCTCGATGGCTTGTTAGTTGATTCGCACAAATTTACTCACACGAAACGGGCAACTGACACTTTTTAATAATATTTTTATTCTCTGTAGGTGTTTTGCATGAAGTTGGTAAAAAGTATTTTCGTTACTAAATAATAGAAAGAGAGAAAAAAGAGAATATATTTGTATAAGTGTCAATTCGCTCATTCGTCAATTGTCTTCAATCGACTAATAAGCCACACAACTATTCAACCAAAGTCAATGATAGTAAAAAATAAACCATACGAAGTCAATTACAGGTTTTACTTGAAGATAAAATCGATCGAAACTAATCGAGTGGGCGTGGAACACCCTAAAAGCGTCTCCTTCGGAAAGTAAAATCTTAAGTGTCTCGTATCGTCACTCATAGGGGCTCTTTACTCCTAGAGACACTCAATTTTATTAGGATTATTGCCATAATTATCACGCTTAATATAATCGCTATAATTATTATAAAGTTTGTTCAGTCGTAAGAAAACTAAATGGCGAAATAAAATTATTTCCTACGTAATTTTTTACGATCTTAGTAAAATTTAATTGCTATTTAAAATAGTAATTTAGGCCACGATAATCAATATAATCTAGTGATAACTATCAAAAAAAGACTAGAGTGGAGAATTATAACTGTCTTATTCGTTTTTATCATAACCATCAAAGTAATGGAGCAAGGCAACAGAGACACTATCACATACCCACATAAGGGTTATATTACAACGTTACTAAAATACTCCAACCAGCTACTAGAAGTCACATTAATCAACAAAGCCTGAAGTGGAAGTCTCGCGCCACTGCATAATTAGTGACGGGCCCATAACTGATGAGTTATCGATATTTAAATTGGTTACAAGATATCGGCTTAGCCTAGTTTCAGATCACAGAATATGGTCCTTCACGTTTCTTGGGTTATTATTTACTGAAGTAGATGATTTTTTATCGTGTGAAGATATTTTCGCAACATGAAACCCACGTCTGTGATCACTGAAAGGGTAGGTGTGTAGATGGACATAGTTTCGTATAGTTGGACAGGTTTCTGAAATTCGACATAATAAATTACACTTCCATGGACCAGGCAGTTTTGAATATTTTTTTAACTACAAAGAAATAAAAAAAATGTGCTGAAATTAAATATTTATTTATTTATTTATGTAGGTAATTGTGTGGTGCCGGACATAAAGAATAACACCACCCCATTTGTTCCTGTGGGTGTCGTAAAAGGTGACTAAGGGACTTACTAGAGAATGGTCGACAGCGTTCTCTATGCATTTTACCACCATACTGCGATCGCCAACCCGCCTGCCAAGCGTGGTGATTATGGCAAAGCCCCCCAAATTGGGGGAGGCCTAAGTCCAGCAGTGGACGTCTTACGGCTGAAATGATGATGATGATGATGATGTAGGTAATTAGATTTTATGAGACACTTTTACACGTTAATGTTTTGTTAGTGGTTAGCTGACTGTTTCTTAAGAAGAAATACCGCAGCAAACTCAAAAGCCATAGATTCGAATGATTATATTATTAGAATTTTGGGTGAGTCTAACAATGCATGACCATATCTAGATGGGCCTTTTGAAGATAGAGCCATTGCAGGTTTGCGCTGACCTGTCCCAACAGACGGCATGTATGTATCAGCCATCGTGTAGCTCAACCCTATTTTATGGAAGCTCAACGACCCGTCAAAAGACGCTACCAGATGTCCACGGCATTTTCGTAGGCTTTTTACAAAATACTCAAAATAGCCAGACGGTTATAAAGTCAATATCCAATTTAACCTGCACGGTACTCACATTCACAGGCAGTTTTCTTTTTTAATGTCATCAAAAATAATAAATTTAAAAATGTGTTAATAATATATCATGTCATATAATGGTCCTTAAAACACATTGATAGAACATTTTCAATCTGCCTCAAGGTTCAATTTTTAGGATAAACGTACATTACATATCTCCCGATCCAATAAAAGATGACATGACAAACAAAAAAAATAGCCCAGCTCTTATGAAAACACTGCAGTGAATTTAAAAATAATATCATGAATCTTCATTCGTCATTCTATGGAAACCCCTCGAGCCCAAGGGATGTGGGACCCTTGTCAACCTTCGATGTCTTAGAACGGGTCAGTGCCCAATTGTGTTTTTAAAGAGGAATAGATTTAATATGCTGTTGTCATACCGTTTGCCTTTTAATGTGAGTAGTTTTAACAACGGTGCGTTGAAGCATATTCTTTAAGATTATGTCAATGGAAAAATAAATTATATTGTTTTCATGTACCCATTACACAGCCCGACGTGACTCTTGCTCCTTGAATGAAAGTAGTCATTCCCCGTAGATTTTGGGTCACTGAATTCAAATTCGGCCTCGGAATTGCTCCATCACATCACATTTTTTAGACATTCGATGTACAATTTTTCATACAATTGTATGATACGTACATACGAGAAATTTTCAAAATCAAATTTCTCGATGGTGAAAAAAGATATTCGGGCAAACTCAACGCCATTTGGAAGAGCTTTAAAGTATTGTGTGTATTTTTTCGATAGCCAAATTTGTCGCGATGCTACATAACCGTGAAAATACGCTAAAATCGTGTTTTTTGCACTTTTAGGTTAGAATGTCTAAAAAATGTGATGTAATGTAGCAATTCCGAGGCCGAATTTGAATTCAGTGACCCAAAATCTACGGGGAATGACTACTCTCATTCAAGGAGCAAGAGTCACGTCGGGCTGTGTAATTTATCACCATAGCCAGTATTTCAACATACATAGAGATACAATAGAGAACAACTTTATAAATGAATAAAACTGAATTAAAAGAACTATATTAATACAAATAAATAAAATTGTATGTTTTTAATGTCAAAATAACAGCTTTTTACGATATTTAAATGAAATTATTACGGTACTTATAACAAAAATACAATTATTCAAATTTTGTCTGCTTGTTTGATCCAGCTAACTGCTGAAACGACTAGAACAATTTTAATGGACTTTTTACTGGAAGGTACTTGATGTTACAAGGAGTAACATAGAGTTGCTTGAGTTTGCCCTGGCAGCAAATTCCCGTAGTTATAAAAGTGATCAAACAGCACTGACACATATGTCCATTGAAAAATTTTAAACAAAAAAATTATGAACTGGTAATACCAACCCTAGGAGGGTTGGTATTACCTGTTCCGTTTTAACCATACATTGTTAATCCCCCATCGTTTTAATCCACTACGAAAATTGATTTCTACAAAGTCTACAAAAGATATAGAAACTCGTTCATGCTATAATTCCTTCTCTAAACCATTACTCGCTACAAAAACCTAAAATAATAAAATTAACTGGATTCCCAGAATCAAGTCTTTAAGCCAAATGAAAATTCCACCTCCCAATTCTCTAGTGCGATTATTTTAATCAATTAGAGAGGGGAGAAAAATTAATTACATTCCATTAGTCGCTTAAAGAAAAATGTTAGCTTTCCGATACGAGTATAAGTCTTTAGTAAGCATCCCTTTGGAGTTCCCTTATTCGGTTCAATGAATAAGGAATCATCCTGAAGTAAAAATACTTTCTGCTAGACGGATTAACTCAGTAAAATAATATCTAATATTATGTTTTGACTGGTTTTTAACCGACTTCAAAAAAAGGAGGAGGTTATCAATTCGTCTGTATTTTTTTTTTGTTATTTTTTTTATGTTTGTTAGCTCATAACTTGTGACTGGGTGAACCGATTTCGATGATTTTTTTTTTATTTGAAAGCTGGTGCTTCCCAAATGGTCCCATTTTAATTTGGTTTCATTCGGCACATCCATGTGAAAACCATTTAAGTGTTATATTTGCATTAAGTATTGGGGCGACAAATGAACGAATAACGCGATTAGATTAGTGCGGGGTATCTACCATAACTAATAAGTTAAAAATAAAAACTTTTACAAAAAAAAACCGACTTCCTTAAAAAAAAACACTACAAAGTCAAAAATAAGTTTTCAGACAGACAATTTCAGAAGTCGGTGGCAAAAAAACCTTAAATACAGATCCTAAGACACCGAATTCCGAAATTGAAGTTATTTTTGACTTTGTAGTGTTTTTTTTTTTTTTTAAGGAAGTCGGTTTTAATTTTTTTGTAAAAAGTTTTTTGAAGTATTTTTGTAAGTGCTAAGGATAAATTTTGAGGTATAGTCTTCCAGACCGTTTTTCGACCATAGCGACTAATCTCAACAGAGACTAGCCATCGGCGCGGGAGATATTATAGTTCACAAGTGTGTGCGCTGGCACAGGGGCACTCACTCTTCCCTCACTCTCATAGCCCGATTGGACGGCAGTCCGTCACGACTGGAGAAACATCAGGCGCAGGATCAACGGCTTAAAGTGCTTTCCGAGGCACGGGGGTATCACACCTTCAACTTTCAAACTGCTGTTACTTAGAAGTTCCTAATGGAGTCGCGCTTTTGACCACGAGACCAACGGAGCAGTCAATCGGTGCAGGCTTGAGGTATACGTAGAAAACATTAAACACTGAATGGAGAAAACCCTAATTAACTAAACAAGAAATTATTGAAATATTATTTTGTACCCTTGACTTGCAAAGAAAATTAATTTTATATCTAATTTAAATTCAGTAAACTATATTCAACAAACTACTACGTGAATGTTCATTATATTTATTTAAAAGCATTGTTTTCAACAAATTGACATCAATTACAAACTTCTCACACCAAAGGGCGCTTAATTCCTTACTTCATACTTAACTAACATTGTGAGCCACTTTAAACTTCAGCTAATGTTTTAAGAAACTCATTTTGCTTGAATTAAAATAGTTTGACGCTTTTATTGTATAGCTTTGTAATTTGTTTATGAATCCGAGCTGTTGGATGAAAACTTCGTTGATTGCTTCATTATACTCTTTCAGTTAATTTTTATTTATGATAATATCAGATTTAAGTTGAAAGATTTGCTGCTTCTTCGCTGGTTCTAACTCCTTTACATAGTATAAAACAAATTCGGATTTTTTGTTTGTACGCTTAGATCTTCTAAAGTACGCAACGGATTTTAATGCAGTTTTCGTCAATAGACAAACCGATTCAAGAGAAAGGTTTATATGTCCGATACACGGGCGAATCCGCTGGTAAAACCTAGTAATGGTTATTTTCAGAAAAATCTTATCCTTTTTTGTTTTAAATTTGGTATGTTCGAGCATGTTTTTTGTTTTAAATTTAGGTTAATAACGTGTAAGTTCAATGCTTAAAATCTTAAATGTTACTTGTGTTATTAAAACGGGAGTCAGGTGTTGTAGGCGGGGGTGACGGTGTTCCCTTGACGAAAGAGTGAAATTAAACCAGTCAGAATGTCGCAATCTTTGCTTATATTTGGTACACAGAAATGATACAGAAAATTACACAGAAATCACACATAAAATGGTTATGAGAAATAGTCAGTAGATACACAGCACACAATATGAAATACAACAATCAGAATAAGCAGAACACACAATTAAATCCTAGCTACACATTACTGAAGACTGGCTAACTAGTTATAGGGTACATCGCGACTAAGCAGTGGACAGCGTAGCCACTTACTTCACAAACACTACGTGTTAACTTGATGATTCGTGTAAAAATGTATAAAGACTAAACTAAAAATAGGCACTCGGCCCTTATATAGGTTTTACCGCATAGTGCAAGTGTCCTACGCACTTCCTTACTTCCCGGGCGCTCCGCCAATTACAAATGATAAAAATGGACTTTCCCAAAGGAGCAGGTCTCGACCTGTCGAGAATTCGAAAACACGTGTAAGGAAGTTCAAGGCTCCTAGTTTCTTATTGGATTAACAAATAGACGTCGTCCTATTGGAGCATACATTCTTGCACCATGATTACTGAACTACACGTTTAATAGTTAGGCATTTACATTTAAAGTATCCAAACGGTAATTAGTCTTAAGTAAACAATGACACCGGCATTACAGTCTAATTAGATTCCAACAGGTTGTTCCTACAAGCTATTTTGCATTCAACAGGCTAAAACATAAGTCAATACATTGTTATTACTAACATTCTACGGTATTCAAGTCAGTATTGTCTTAGATATCTACTACTGGTTACGAAAGAACATTTTGGTATTTATTTAGGTATTTTACATGGGCTATAACTTAGTTACCTTTTACATTAGAATGGAAATATTGGTGTCAATGGATAGCTAGTTTCATTGGGCTTTGCCCACAATAACAATGAAAGATTAACATTAAATATAGCTCGTTTTATTGGGCTTCGCCTACAACTTGTGATATTTATTAATTGGCTTGTTAGTGTCTACACTCTGTAGTCAGCAAGAAAATTCTATTAACAATGTTAGTTTTACAATATATCAACTGGATTAATCCAAAATGTTTTATGTTCTGTGTTATTTGAATTGGTACTTAGTATTTCAAGTGGACCTTTGTACGTAGTCTGCAAAACCAAAATGATTTATAATACTTATTGCTATTTCAGCATTTCAAGTTTAAAGATGCTAAGACGCTACTCTTCAAATTTTATATCAGTTTAGATTTCTATGAATAGTGAATGCGGGAAATAAAGTAAACGGTGCTTTACATGCGTTTGTGACCAACCAGTTGATGTCCGATAAGGCTCGACTGGCTGTTCACAATGGTGTACTGGTGCCTACGCTTATGTATGGAAGTGAATGTTGGGTATGGCAAAAGAAGCATGAAAGTAGAATAAATGCTGTGGAAATGCGTTCCTTGCGAAGCATGTGTGGTGTGACTATGAATGATAAGCTGAGGAATGGTGTGATAAGAGAACGGTGTGGTGTAAAAGAAGATGTAGTGACAAAAATTGAAAAAAGTATGCTTAGATGGTTTGGTCATGTTGAGAGGATGAATGAAGGTCGGCTCACAAAAGGTATTTACAAGGCAGATGTGAGTGGAAACACCGGGAGGGGACGCCCTAGGAGGACATATAGGGACCTTATTGGTGATGTTCTTCAGAAAGGTCAGGTGCGTAGTACTCGCAACCGGCGTGTGTGTATGACCAATTGTATGAACCTAAACGAGGCAAAAGAAGTGTGTAGAGATCGTAGCAGGTGGCGTTCCGTGGTTTCTGCCTATCCCCATGGGAAAAAGGCGTGATTCTATGTATGTATGTATGTATGTATGAGCTCAACAATTCACTAAGATTTAAGTAACTGAATTGTTAATCGCCTTTTGTTGCTAGCCGTACCTTATCAATAGATAGAGAATGTTTCTCTGCAGATAAATAAAAAACATCGAGTTCTTTTCACCAAAACCCACCCAATCAATCACTCAGCCTAGCCATTCCCCAACTATGTTGGGGTCAGCTTCTCGTCTAACCGGCTACAGCTGGATACAAATATTTTACATGGAGCGACAGCCTAACTGATTTCCACAACCCAGTTACTGGGTAATACGATACCTTAATAAGACTGGTTGTCAGATTTTCGGGCTTCTTACGACTTGTAATGACTGCTAAAGATCCACGAAAAGCAAAACACGAAAAAGTCTTGGAATGCAAAGATGGTCACCCATCCACAGATCAATCGCAGCAAGCGTAGCTTAACCTGACCGAACGCCTTGTGCAGCTGTTATTAGTCTCAAGTGCCTTTTGACCACAAACCATCAAGTCGAAAATTAAAATCAGTCATTAACCTCAAGTTTTAAAACTTGCTTCAATGCTTTCTTTTATTATTTTATCTTTTTCAAAACCGCAATCTTACACATAATCTTTTTCAAAGCTAATACCGTGCTTAAAGTAATACAAATAGAGATCCAGCCAGAGCCGTTGATTGCAAGCCTAGGCTAGCAGTAAGCCCTGGGATCGCGCTGGGCTTTAACTAAGCCTGGATAGAGAAATGTACAGGCGCATTGCGAATTTTTCAAGTATTTTCTGTTTTTTTGTTCTTGGGCAAAGTTAATTCGACGATAAAATGTGGCCTTTGTTTACGAGTTTTTGGATTAGGATAAATCTACTGACCGCCAGTGACCATTTATGTGTATATAGCTATTGTTTATCCAAATATTTAAGGGTCACTGACAAAATCTTTCGAATTTGGAAAATTACCAGAATTATTTTGAATGTTAAAACTTTTGTCCTTTCTGATAAGTTTATTACGACCCCTTGTAGGAACTTGTTGAAAGGCCTACACGGTGTTCTCATAATAGTAACACTATAATTTGAAAACATAGTAGCTAAATTACTTTTAAACGAGCTAACGTGGAGTTTCCTATTGGCTTTTGTTCATAGGAAACAATCAATTATGTGCAAATTCTTAACATCACTTCGAACGTTTCATAACTGTCCATGTAGGTTCATATAAAATTATCGTTTTTAAATAATTTGAATTAATAGTTTGGCAAAAAGTTTTTAACAAGTCATTGTTATGAATCAAGATGGCGTTCAGTAATTTAAGTTTGAAGCAAATTTTGGTATTTGACAAAAGCGCATCATGGCAACAGATAAGTTTTGTTTGATTTTGAACCGAATTACCACCAAAATAAACGTTATTACGCAGTACTAATTACTTGAAACAAAAAAAAAATGCACCCTTCAGAAAAATATTTTTTAGGTATTTCTTCAGTTGTTTACGTTGCCTTTATTATCTTCACATGAAATATGATAGATTATGATCGTATCGTACGTAATAAAAAAAATTGAGCAGTTTTACTTTTTTTATATTTTAGAATAAGTCTTTTCTTTGAACATATGATTTTTTTTTCTGGTTTGTAATGTTTAATAATACTCGTTACTGTGCCACAAAATACTGACCTTATTACAGAATCCTAAGTTGGGCAGCGCTTTAAAATAGCCTCTAAGAGTGAATATACATAAATGCACATAATTTCACCACCATTTCCCTAACTGGCCAATACTTTTATCACAGCATGAGCCATTCCTTTACTACGTGTTGAAACGAGAAAACAAGTCAAGCTACAATTTCCTAATGAACTATCGTATTCTAGATGCGGAGCTCTCCACCCTGGTGACCAGATCCTGGCGTTTGACGACCACGTGATAGACGGGAACAACTACACGGCTGAAGAAGTGATGTGCTACCTGGAGAACTGTGAGGGAGGGTTCACAAGGCTGCATGTCGCTCCCAGGCATGTTGTTGGGCATTGTGGGAGATTTACTAGAGGTGAGCATTACAGTTCTTCCAATGTTTATAGTACAATGAGTAACGAAAAATATCGATGATAAATGAGGGTAATTGAAGAGAGGAGACCAAAGTTCTCGAAATAATTTACAGTATCAACAAGCTGAAATATTAGTACGCCGGCCATATTAGCCGTAGAACCGATGACCACAAATCGACTTACGTAAGGTAAGACGCCCTCAGGGTAGGTGGAGTGATCTTCACAGAGTGGGTTTTCTCGCGATCTTTTACTTCACCGTTTTGAGAGCAGTGGTGATGAAATAATTTACATAAAGTAAAGCGCCTGCCTGGGTTCGAACCTATGACATACAAAGCATAAATTACGGCAGTTACCACTTGACTACCACTGCTCTTATTGAAATAATCGTGTGTTAATTCCTCATAACGACACAGTCGCCATTAGGTCAACGTTAATAAAAAATGCTCTAAAGTCGTCTATCCCCTTTGTTGACCCAGTTCATAATTTCATTATAACATCCCCTTGTTGTGTTCTTGCACGATTACACTTGGAATAAAGGGATAAAGAATGACGTAATTGCATTCCTACGGCTCCTCGGTCCAAGTATTTTTTTTTCCTATTATTCGATTTTCTTCTTGAACTCGTACATTCGTGAAATTCACGACCGTTTTCACTCCCATTTACAACAATTTGAACGCCGACTCAGAAAGATGGATATTCATGACAGCAACAACGACGGGTGTCGAAAATTATTCACAAAACACTCGAGGCGGAATACCCTGAAGAAACTTTAATACCTTTTCCCTGCTCCCAGAATTTCTGCAATAGCACCTTTCGTAAGTAATTATCTAGGTATAATAATTACTGAGTTAATTCTTCGCGAGCCTGAGGCAACTTGCCGAATGACCGAACTTGAGAACTAGCTTACCCCAAGTCAGAAGCTTGCTCTTAGCCTTGAGTGTATTTGGGTTATGAGTGTGTTTATAAAAATAAGGAAGAGTTTTAAGAGGTTACAATTCAAACTGCGTTAGTTTGCTAAGTTTAATCTGTTAGCTGCGATCCTAACACACTCCTTTTGCCTCAGTTAGGTTCATACATTTGGTCATACACTCATGCACACGATGCAAGTACTACGCACCTAACATTATCAATAGGGTCACAATTTTTCACGTTTCCACTCACATCGGACTTAAACATGATGGCGAAATGCGGGTACAATATCAGTAAATTACACTTCTACTCAACCGTTGGAGAGGACAAGGCGTTATATTATGGTATATTGATTCTACATGCAAAATAAAGCTTGAGAAAACTAGTCAATTAATGTTATCTGTTATTGATGGTTAATTGTTATTAAAACTTCCAGTGTGTCTTTAAGATCAGGCTGACCAACTTGGCAGCAACTAAAATACCAACTTCCAACCCAAGAAAACTTACATCAGAAATGGTCATTGAAATCCCCGCACAAATATTTTCATAGTCCAAAAACACTCAAATAAACTAGAAATCTACGGAAAAGGTTTCAACATCTTCAAACTTTACGAACTCTGGTCATACATCCTTTAGATTTTCTCTCATGGCTTGAACCGCCACTAACAAGAACGAATATATGAGCATCAAACTTGGCTCGTATAATTCAAAAGGCTTAAGTTCTGATGTCTGTAATATGCTTCCACTAATGTACAGAGCAGGTACATTAATTCAAGTTTAAACTTCAGTTTAGAGTTCTACCGTTAAGTCCTCTTTGAGCTGGTTGAGTTATAACGTATTTTTGAAGTTGGGACATCGATGGCTCTACTTAAAGCGGGGTCTGTCCAAATTTAGAAGTTTAGAAGAGATATTTACAAGAAAATATGACTAAGAAATGGAAATTATGATAATAATATTTGTTGAAAATGTAGGTCATGAAAACAATATGCGAGTTTCACCACAAATCTTTGGTTACATGGATGCGTAAGTAATAAGACAAACAGGCCCCCAAGGGCCACAAATATCCATATGAGCTGGTCCCTTAGTAGACCGTCTATTATTTTAATATTATACGTGGTATGATCTATTTTTAAATAACCTGAAAGCGTTTTTAAATACTCTATACAGACTTATACAAGGTAAGTTTTTAACCAGTGCGCAAATTTTAACAAATGAAACTTAAACGAGTTATAATAATTATGCAATTTTTATTTTGATATATCTTAGTACAAAAAAATAGTTACCGTTAACGAAAGATGTCTATTTTGAAACTGGTTTTTATGATAACTTACGCGCGGCGCCGGCGCGGCAGTGAAGGTGAACGACCGACCACCTGTTCAATCGGTCAAAATTCTAAGAATTTCGAAGTACCTACGCCGGCGCGCGTTTACTGACCCTATTAGTACCTACCAAATGTTCGATCGGTCAAAATTCTAAGAATTTCGAGGTACCTGCGCGGTTACTGACCTATTCTTATTGTCGATATCATAATTAGGTACGAAATATGTAGGGTGTCCACAGTTTACTGATTTAAGGTCGAATAAAAATTTAAAAAAAGTATTGAAAAAGTGGTTGAAATGTGTTCTATTACTGATACTGAACTACCAAAAAAAATTTGCACACTGGTTTAAAATTATCCTGTATAGTAATAGACATTTTTTTTTTAGTTTTTCTCCAAAAGGGCTTTTTCTTTATAAAGTTCATTGAAATAGCGATGACATGATTTAAAATCATGCATGCATGCTGACCGGCAACTGAGGAAGTTACTAGAGAATGGGTGGTATAATGTACAGAGAATGTACATTTTATCATCATATAGTCCTCCAGACCGAATTTCGGCCACGGCGGCCAATCTCAACAGAGACTAGCCATCGGCGCGGGAGATATTATAGTGCTCAAGTGTATGCGCAGACACAGGAGCACTCACTCTTCCCTCACTCTCATAGTCCGATGGGACGGCAATCCGACACGACCGGAGAGAGATCAGGCGTAGGACCAACTGCTTAACGTGCTTTCCGAGGCACGGGGGTATCCACCGCCAACTTCCAAACTCCGGGCTGCTACTAAGAAATTCCTAATGGAAAAACCCAGTAACACTTTGCCCGACCCGGGAATCGAACCCAGGACCCCACGCTCAGCGGTCGCGCTTGCGACCACGAGACCAACGGGGCAGTTTATCATCATACTGTGATCACCAACCCCTCAAATTGGAGGAGACCTAGAAAGAAAGAAAGAAAATTTATTTTTCAAACATGCGTTTACATAAACTGACTAATCAGGCATCCAAGTTATTAGATTAATATGTTGTGAGCGTCCATGTTTTGCCAATAAAGGCGTACAAATTTTGTAGATTTCAAAATTACATTTCATTTGCATTTACTTAGTTATTTTAAATTTCATTACAAAATACACAAGAAATAAATAATAATTGATGTCAAGATATTATAGTATAGTATATTATACTCAAAATAAATTAAAATATCTCCAGTATGTCCAAAAGTCAATTGATTTAAAATTCACATTATTAAATTGTTATTCTTAACCAAATATATTAGAAGTCGGAATAGAAAAGTCCTTTTCATTCCAAAAATCTAAAACATTGTAATACACTTTATTAACTAAAAATTTCTCAGCTTATTTTTTAAAAGTGACAAGGGCAGTTCTCTCCAACTTTTAGGCAATTTATTAAATATCGTAGGAGCCATATAGAAAACACTTTTGCGCATGAGGGATGTTCTCGCAGTATGAGAGCATATCCTACTGTTGTCGCGCCTGTTACGTGGGACTACTTCATCTAGTCGTTTAAATCGGTGTGGATTTATTTGGACAAATACAGATACCTCTAAAGTGTACAGACATGACAAAGTAAGCATTTTATATTTTTTAAAGTAAGGCACGCAACGATCAGTAGGTTTAATTTTAAATATTGAACGAACGCATCTCTTTTGAGCCTTGAACACCATGTCTTTTTCTGTTGAGTTGCCCCAAAAAATGACACCATAGCGTAGATGGGATTCTGTTAAACCATAGTAAGCTGTAAGTAATGCCTCCACACCTATTATAGACGACAATGTGTACAGGGCATAGGCAGATTTACTGATTTTCTTGCATAAGATTTCGATATGTGTTTTCCAATTCTGTGTTATCAATGTGGAGCCCTAAAAATATTGTTGAATCTACCTCTTCTATAGGGTGGTCATTGTAGTGTATATTTAACCTATGTCCAACAAAGGACGTCTTTCGGCTGGAAAGATGATGATGCTGATGATCATTCCTGAGCGTTGTCAATCTAAAGATTACTTGAGACACAAATATATCACACTGTTTCCTTCATATGAAAGAAATAGTAAATTACCCCTTAAAATACACTCCACAAACAAAGCAAGCAAAATGAACACTATAACACAAAACAATAAAAATATAAATGACACGCCGACGTATAAGAATGTTCACAGCAAATACCATCGTTATAAGCTCACACTTTGTTCCAGAAAATTCAATATCGGGTACTTCGACGCTGAACGCCAAGAAACATCGCCAGAGGAACTACAGGCAGAGCTCGATGCCCAAACTAGGTTTACAAGACGATTATGGTAAGATATTGAATGGAAAATCGATTGTATTATCATTATGAGCAAGATCGATCAGGAGTTGTGAACTGAAGTTGCGATAGATAGTCTAGCAAAATGGCAGTTGATGGAGGAGAGAATTTGTGCGATGACGCTGTCGACTATATAGTTTGTGTAGTTTGGAATGAAATAGTTCTTAGTCGTCTAGTAAGGTTTAGAATAGAAACAGGTATTATTTAAAAACTGAAGTAAGTTAATTCCAATGCAGTAAAAGAAGCAAGCTTTTGGAAGAATGAAAAAACAAGCAATCTTTAAAATAACGTCGCTTTCGTGTCTTTTTCTGCGACTATTATATATGGAATTTGAAGTGGTTTTTGTCATCATTTATCCCGAAATGTGTAAATATTCGATTGAAATAAAGAACAGAAAGCCAATTCTCGTAATTAAAAACGTTTGAAATCTGTTCGCAGTCTCATCTCGGCAACAATCAAATGTCAAAAACTTGTCAAAAATGTATTGAAAACTCGAGCTGGTTTTGACAGATTGAGACTAAGGTCATATTGTGAACGTTCTTAAAATAATGAGAATTTCCCCTCTTAAATGTGATGTTTGAATAAGGTCATGTCATCACTGCCCTTTGATGAAACAGGGGCATACTGCAAGTATATTATAAAATTAACACATCTTTCAATGAAATTATAATAGCTTTTTTTGGGTGGGAAATCATCAAATTACCTCTCCCGCTCTAGGGTGGAGCGGAAGGGCGTGTCAGACATTTACTGACTTAAACCCACCCCTGTTCCTTCAGTTGCCCATATGCCAGGGCCAAGGTATCTCTTTCGAACAAATCTCGCGAACATGGCAGGAAATTATAACTGCTGGTATGAACTTATTAAAAATCACTTTAAAACTGTATTTCAATCAATGTCATTAAAAATAGCACAGTATAATTGAAATATTCGAATAAGACTGCTATATTGAATCATAGTTAATCAGCTTAATAAATTACTCGTAATAAATCATCTATACTTGAACTCAAGTGTATCGGAACTGGGTCGGCACTCAATGTTCGCTTACTGTAAAATGTGAATCTTCTCGTATCAAAAATCCGATGTTGTATTTCATTATTTGGAATTATCGTGGAGCTTAATTTTGTGATAAATGAAACAATATTCGACATCTATTTATATTTTAATTTTTATTTATATTGATTGAGGTAGTATTTTCTATAGTAATCTGGCTTCTAATGCCATTAACATGACCACTTTAATGTCTTTCTTTTCCACTTTGGTGAAATAAATAAACAGGCAATGCTTTAACCATGTGTTGGGTGTATATTGAGAATTAATTAAATATACCTAAAACTTTTTTTTTTCAAAATTGCTGCTTTGATCAAAACTTTACATGGAGCCCCCAAAAGACTGTTATTTTTGGAGTTTTTAGAAATTCGTAAAAATTATCTATGTTCCACTAAAAAACAGCTTTACTTTTTTAAAATTACGGTCATTGACGAATGATGAAAATTTTCAATAGTTTTCAATATTGATTCCGAACACGTGGACAAAGTGTCATTATTTGACCCTGTATAACAAGCATTGACATAATTATCTCTTTCTCTACAAATACATTACTTTCTTAAATTGTGACATCGCGTCGTAGAAACGACTCTTTCTCCGCATGGAAAATGACTCTTTTGGTACTGAAAAAGAACCAACATTGCCCAAAACTCGTGTCCCTGAAGATATAAATGATTATAAAATCCACTTAAATGAAAACAACATCATTAGTTTACCCATTTAATCACCAATTAGGTAACTAAAAACGATAGTTCAACAGCGAAAAACAGCACTTCAATTAATTACAAACTCTAACCAAAAATCCGTCCACAAAGTTAATGAAACCGCAACTCCTGCCACTATTAGTACCGGGACCCAAACAGAGTCGTCGTAAACAAAATCAGGCAAACTTTCCCCAAACAAACGGAAAAGGATAGGCGTAGTAATTAATTTGGTCCAGAAAAACCAGCCAAGTTAAAAACACCCAAACATCGAGGGTTCTGTGCCATCAAAACTATTTTACTTTTTTTATTATTCGGCTCTATCATTAGCGTCGGGTGCATTGTAAGCTAAGATCACTACAGCATAGGTTCCTGAAAATGTTCAACGGCTTCGTGAAAGACCCAGGAGTAGATAGCAGTATGAATTTGCCGCTTATATCAGGAATTAGTCCATATTGGCTCAGGCTCGAGTTGAGCGGAATAAGGAAAGCGAGGCCTTTACCTTGCAGTAGTACAACACAGGCTGATTATTATTTCACTGTGCCCTACATTTCAGCAAAGGCGACTCAAAAACTCTTTTGCTATTCTTTTCCTGGGCCTTCTCATTCCATCCTTTGCAAGACCGTCTCACCACCTAATTCTGGGCCAGATGGGTCAGAATTGGCCAATGAGATGGCCTCGGGCTTTAGTTTTTTTTATCATTTGCCAAAGAGACAATTGTTGTATCTATGTATTATTACAGTAAACACGTATTACGTGGACTGGCTAAAGTTGAAGAATGGAAAATACGTTTATTAGTATTAGAACAAAAATCACCTTAAATCAATAAAAAAAACATAGCGAAAAAGCAAAGCTTACAATACCGTAAGCTTTCGGGAACCCTAAAAACTGAGTTCAGTATTTCTTCCTCGCATATTTGTTTAGGACTTGGAACTTCATAGTTTGTTCAGTGTCCCTCGCACGCTGGCATAAAACATTATGTTAATTGGACAAAGCTCGTAATAGCCCAGTTAAAAGCTGACGCTGTGTCGCTAAATACCGTGGATTTCAATGCAGGCCATTCGTGGTTTTCGTATCACCGTCCAAAGGTACAATTTTGGGCTTTATCTGCAGTACAGTTTTAGGGAAAGAATTTGTCCACAATGTAAATAGAATTATATTATTACTATTTGTACAATGTACAATTTTGAGCTTTACGTGCAAAAGATTTTTAGGGCAATAATTTAATTTGTCCGCAATAGTACTGTAACTTTTTTTGTAGCAAAGGAATATTTCTGTGTTACGATTTCACTATTCTTTTATTTGCCTCTAGGGAAGTGCCGTTGTTCTTTTATAAAGATATATCTACTGTTGGGACATTAGTATCAAAATGGGAGCCAAATACCGATATACTTATTCTAGAAAAACAAAAACTGAATAGATTTTTTTTTCTTCTTATAAACTCACTAATAATACTATTTTCTTCATTCTCCAATAGATAGTCAACAAAACTACATGAGCATGGGGGTGTGCAGAACGGAGTCACTGAACATTCAACTAGAAGTACCTCCTGGCCAAAGTTCTGGTCTAGCTGTCCACGAGGAGAACGCAATGCTGGTGATATCCCACGTGGCTTCGCAGTCACCGGCATACAGGTAAGTGGTTTGTGATGATATAATATATTTTTCTGAACTTTGGCATCGAAAAGAGCATTTCTTAGAGTCGATGGTAGCCACCATTGCCCCATTTCCAGTGATGTTCCAGTGGTGAACAGTGGTGTCCCAGTGGTGAACAGTGGTGGTCCAGTGGTATCGGCCCCAACTTACGAGTTGTTGGTCGTAGGTTCGAACCCAGGCAGGCGCTATACTTTGCGTAAATCATTTCGTCATCACTGCTTTCAAAATGGTGAAGAAAAACATCGTGAGAAAACCAGCATGTCCTAGAATCAAAAATTCGAAGAGATGTGTCATCTACCAACCCGCACTGGGCCCGCGTGGTAGATTACGGCACGGCCCAGCAATAAATCTTAAACTTATAATTTTTCCAGATCCGGCTGTCTTCAAATCAGAGACAGGGTAATGTCGATCAACGGCCACGAGAACTTAACTGTGGATGTTGCCAACGAGATTCTGCAGCGGAGGAACGAATCGCACAACCCTAAATACTTGACCCTGAACGTGGAATTCAGTATGCCAAACACAATTGAAGCTTCCAGTGGAGTTTTCAACGTAAAACTAGCTAAAACTACTGCTGGATTGGGCGTTACTATTACAGGTTTGTTCTCTTGCCATAACATTGATTTGTCTTGGTTTTATTTAAGTTTCATCTTTCTAATTTCATTTAAGTTTTTTTTTTTTAATTTTCTGTTTATTTCTTGTAAATCTCACAATTATCTCAAACCACCACCCCATTGAGATTTGAGATAAGATTGATATATTCATACCTGAGGGATTTCTTTCATGCATGTTACATCTGGTTTTCAATTACTTAGGGTGAATTTCACCAAAGAAACTGAACGCTATCATCGCGTAAACCACGTTTAAAGGCTATTAATGTCATTAATTTCTGCGAAATTTTGACATTGACAGCTCTCGAATGCGGTTTACATATGCAGATCGCGATTAGAATGATTATTTTGAAGCTTTTTAGAAATCTAGGTTGTTCAGCATGAGTGTTTTGAAGATAAGTTCATGACATAGTATTTTTGACAGATACCACGCTAAGCAACATGGCAGCACAGCCAGGCTGCGTTAGCCAAACAGACGTGCATAAGGCATGTCATGGTACGTTCGACTGTAAATACGTTTGCTTGCTAAACATAACATACTAGGCAAACATGCAGGCTAAACGCCTATTCCATACAGATACTAACCTGCTCAACTAATCATCCTTATTGTAAATAATGAACTTTCAAACGAGTCACGGTTTGAAAGAGAAAAAACAAGGACTCGCTTGTGTAGTCTCTTTAGAACTTCTGGTAACCTGGTATTTTTCTACAGGATGCAAACAAAAGCTGCTAAGCAACGAGGAACCCATGGTGATATCAGATATCAAACCAGGATCTGTGGCTCATCGGAGTGGCGCTTTAGCACCTGGAGACCAACTTCTTGCTATCAATGGCCAGCCACTGCACAATTTGTCTTTGGTACATATTTATTTTCAATAATATTATCATACTTATTTTTTTTACTTTCGAAATATTGGTGTACTTTAGGTACACCTCTGCCTTGCCCTCCATGGAATACAGGCGCATTGTTATGAATATTATGTGGTTTTGATTAAATTTACTACTTTTATCATTAAAGCTACACCTAAAAATATTATGTTTTATATAATTATGCTGTCGTGTATTTTACGTAAACATTATAATAGTGACTGTAATTTGATTTTATCTAAAACGTTTCTATTTTCCTCATACAGCATTAATTAATTTAAAATGATGTCGTCTATTAATTTACCATCTGAGAAAGATGTCAAGATTAATTAATCAACAACTTTTACATTAATTACGTTGATCAAAGCGAGATCTAAACACACAAACATTTATAGTACTTGAAATGTTAACTGAAAGTAAAAGCATAAAATAAGTGTGAATAATTATGGAACAACACGTTTTTGCACAAATAATCTTAGAAACACCTTATATTTCATGTAATTCAATATGATGATTGTATTTTTAATAGTATTTTAGTAATTGTTCTTCTGAACTAAAACACCTGCCAATCTTTTCACCATCCTTGGTTGACTGGCAGTGTATGCCTAAGGCATTAAGTCCGCCTTTGTACCTTTATAGTGTGCGAGAAGTTTCAATGAATAAATAATTGTATTTAGGTCGTTAATTACAATCGAAGAGTATATCTTATTGTTCTAAATGCCGTCAAATATACGCACACTTTACTCACTTGATAAGGTTAATTAAACAGTCAATCACCAATCAAACCCAATTCCGAAATATATCATGAATTAGATTTTGTCGTATAAAACAAGTATTAACACCACCGAGGACAATCGTGGCGTTCTGTAATGTTTGCCTATTATCAACGGAAGAAGGTGTGAGTTTGTTTTTATTCCTAATAATAAACCTACATTACAGGACACAGCCTTCAATATCCTCCAAAATTCACCAGAAGACATAATCACCCTAAAAATACGTAAACGAGACCTCACAGAAGACTGGTCCAACATTCACAAGCATAACGCTAAATTGACTCTCCAAAGCTTTAGCAATATAGAAATAAAAGCCGTAGTCCATAGTGGAGAAGATTCTGGTCATCATACGGATAGTCCTAACAATAGTGCTAAAGAGAGTGAAAGAAGTCACGGCAGCAATGATAATGGCAATACTGCTGTGTTTACTGTTGAGCTTATCAAGCAAGAAACCGGACCTCTAGGGTTGACTATAGCAGGAAGTGAAGATGTAACGCAACCTATTCTGTTGAGTGGACTTGTTGAAGGTACGGTAATATTTAATGAATCAGTTGTAAAAATTAATGATTTTAAAATAATTAGTCATGGAATGTGATAACATTCCATGACTAATTATTTTAAAATCATTAATTTTATCAGATATGATGATATAATTACAGGTGGTGTTGCTGAAAAGTGTGGTAAATTAGCTATAGGTGATGAACTGCTTACTATAAACGGTGAAAGTGTGCTCAACAAACCTTTGTCTGAAGCGATCAAATTGTTGCAACAGAGTGGACTAAGAGTACAGCTGCAACTGTGTAGAAAAGTTTCAGGTAAATTCCAATTATTATAATAATCTGATTCGTATTAATTTAGAACTTCATCAAGCTACATCATACATCCGTATCTGCTTGATTTTCATCAAATGTCAAGTATTCTACATAAAATTTTGTTCTTCAGAATAAAAAAACGTAAATTAAATCATCGTCCTTCCATTTTATTTTATTTCAATTTTAGAAACACTGAGTACAAAATAAGTCATGTAAGTTGACATCATACATAAATAAATTAATAAATCTCTCCTCCGTTAGGATCACTCGAGAGTGCAGAATCCAGTGCGAGAGACTCGAGTCATTCCACGTCAAGCCCGGGCTTATCCAATGACAGCGCCGTTGAGTCGTGGGATCAGAACACGCCAGTCAGGACCAGTGCTAACTGCGGTAAGACACTTTATATTAAACGTGCATAATCTATGTTGACGTGTTATGATTTATTGTTGAATCACTCTTTAGGTATAAGTATTCTTTATTTTTTAGGAGAGGAATCTTTAACTTATTATAACTTACACACACTGCGTGACAGTTAATTTGTTAGTTTGATTTTTATTTTGACAATTTTAAAATATGTACGTGTAAAGACACTACCACATTCATAAAAGATGCAGTTTATGTTATAGGTAACTCCGAAGTAATAGAATACGCTGTACCAGACAAAACAAGAATGATGGACAAGCAGCCTTACTCTCCTACTGATGAAGATAAACTCATGGCATCCAACTTCAACTCTGCAGCACCATACAGCGTCAACGACTTACCATTACCAAACTATTCTCTAAACAACTCCCTGAAGACTTTCCACTACGAAAACACATGTATCATTCCTGAGAATACACTAAAAAATAAACAGAATATAACTAGAGAGGACGATGTTCAGCAAATTGAAATTCTAACATCAAACATGAAAGATTGTCAGTTGCATAACATGGAAAGGTCTTCCTGCAAATGTGATTATGTCCAAATGGGTCCTTATGGAATCGTATCACCGAAAACTAGAAGACCAAATTGGGATAGTGATTTTTTAAACAATGGAATATATACGGTAACAACGCCACAGAAATCGCCGATGAAGCCTGGAGTTCCGGGAACTAGTTTTCAATTTTCGACGAGTCCAATTTATGAAAATGAAGTCCCAGGTAAATACATGCAATACAATATTACAACATCCATCCCATTTATTTTGCAATCAGGCTTTCCATTTTCCTGTAATCTATGTTAACTCATTAACATAGTAATTGGTTCTAAAGCGACTGTTAAATCGACTTGTCCTCCAATCTGCTTTTAAATACGCCAAAACATGCGTAATTGCTTTTTCATTGGAATCTGCAATTCAATATTTTCAACAAAAAAGTTATCAACTAGTGTTTGATAAAATATATCACTGGACAAGCTTATTCTGTGATTCCCTTAAACCTGAATAGATAACAATATATACTGCTGCATTCATTTTGTTAATCTAAGTGAGTACAAAATATAAGGGGCAACTGATTGTTAATTTGCTATTTCTGCGTTGATTTCTAAAAGTTGCTCCTTATGCTGAGTAAAATGACCCTTTGTTATAAGATTGAATATGTAACTATTAATTATACCTTCGCAGGCCTCTACAGCACCGAAGCAGTATCTCCTGCCAGAGGCTCCGTACATCACGTGATCTTGTACAAAGATGCCATCTATGATGACTACGGTTTCTCCGTGTCCGATGGGCTGTATGAACGAGGAGTGTATATCAACCGAATTCGGAAGGGAGGTCCCGCTGATATTGTTGGATTGTTGAGGCCGTATGATAGGATTTTGCAGGTTCGTACATGTAGTTTAATCATAATATTCTAGAAATTACTAAACCGTAAAATAGTTTCGATTTGAAAGAGGATCAAAAGTAAGATCTGATACGATAATTAAATATGTGTAAAACCTGACCTATCAACATATATTTATAAGAATAATTCAGATTACAAGCAAAATTGGTACCAAAACACGGTAAAAGTTGTATTTGCAAACAAAAAACAAAAAGCCATCGTCGAATCTTGATTTTCCACTATACAGACTAGAGAGACAAATATTTTGAACCTTTTCGATTTATAACTAGACCGAAAACAATATTCTAAAGTCGTTTATAATACAAAATTTGACTTTGCTTTATAAAGCAAAGTTATTTTACCCAATTACGTCGTACAGGTGTACCTAATGTTTTGCCCTGTTTTAGACCTCTCGTTATTTATAAACGAAGTTTTTCGGTCTTTATTATTTAAAACCCTCATATACCTTTTTAATATTATCTTCATTAACTTTGTTACAGTATGTATTTATGTCTATTTATAGCAAAACCTGCTTCGCTAAATATAACAGTCAAACTTTAATAATCCTGAGAGTGATTATTGATGTTATTCAAAAATTACATTGAAATAATAAATATTTATTTAATAGTAAGCATGTCACACACTTATCTATTCTTGAAATAAAAAATGCAATATTGCGACTCTCAAATTTCGTCATTCTACATTGATGTTTGATTTTCCAGATAGTACGTGTGGTAAAATACTATGAAACCATAACTATAAATGATAATTGTTACTAATTCTGTATTTATATTATTTTGTTAATTTTATCATACGGTTGGTATGCTTTACCGGTTGACGTCATCACGTCAACGCTAGCTGTCGCTTGCAGAGCTTGAAGCTCTGTCCGGTATAGAGTCGTAGCATTTTACTGAGCCATGGCCCTTTTGCGTTGATTTGACACATATTTTCCCCCAACTTGTTCATTTTTGTGTTTGTGTTCTTTTTTGCGTCATATTTATCGCAAATAAACGTCTTAAAATTCTTTCTTTTTCATGTATAGCGTCTAAAGAGTATTCTTATTATTAATACTCTTTTTCTTACTAATTTGAATTTGAACTTTATAAGAATAACATTAAAAACACATTGCAGTTTTAAATCATACGTTTCCACTTCTGCATGATTTTTAGTAAGTAAGTAAGTAAGTAAGTAAGTAAGTAAATTTTATTTGTTTAAACATGGTGTACATACATTGCATGCAAGATAATATGGAGATACAGAAAAGATCAGACATGTTCAGCCGCATACCGTGGCGTACAAATTGGTAGGAAGAGATGGTGCATGAACCGTTATAATATTCATCAAAATTACATTTCATCATTATTCATTAAAGATTAGGTATTTTTATTACAATTAAATGTCAAAGTAGTGATTAAAATAGTTGGTCAATAAAAATAAGAAATAAAATAAAATGTCACTAAAATTACAAATAGTCCATAAAATACAATGGTTAACAAAAATAATGTACAAAATACAACATTGTCATCTCAAACACGGAGAAAATTGTCCTCTTTCATAAATTCCGATATACTATAATACGCTTTTTCAGTTAGTATTTTCTTCAATTTACTCTTTAGAGCACAAATATTTAATGTTTTCCACGATTTGGGCATTTTATTAAAAATGTTCGGAGCCATACAAAAGATACTCTTATGCATAAGAGTTGTTTTAGCGCCGTGAACACAGAGTTTGAAATTATCACGTCTATTCCTGGGGAAAACATCAGACAAACGCTGGAATAAATGAGGATTGGATTTTATAAACATTATTGTCTCCAGGATATATAATGAGGGTAGTGTCAATATCTTACGCTCTATAAAATAAGACTTACAGCTGTCCGTTGTTTGGAGTCTAAACATCGATCTAATGCATCTTTTCTGTGCCCGAAACGCTATTTCAATGTCCGTGCTATTCCCCCAGAAGATGACTCCATATCTAAGAACTGATTCGGCTAATCCATAATAAGCAGTAACTAGCGCATCTGTGTTGAGAACCTCAGCAAGCTGTTGCAGAGCGAAGGCTGCACTACTCAATTTTTTACTAAGTGCTTCTATTTGAGGTTTCCAATTCAATTTAGAATCTATTATTAGTCCCAGAAATTTTGTTGTGTCAGCTTCATTGATATTTATATTATTAAATTGAATATTAGGATTGCTAATTGTTTGTGTTCGCTGTCTAAAGTGCATTACGTTAGTTTTTTTTAAATTAATTTTTAAATTATTATCATTTAACCAATTTATAATAGATATGATTGAATTATTAATGTCGAATTCGTATGTGTTTATGTCATTACAAGCTATTGTCAAAGTGCAATCGTCAGCAAAAAGTGTCATCGGATGTTCAGTTACTTTAGGCAAGTCATTTACATACAAAGTGAATAACGGAGGTCCCAATACACTGCCTTGAGGTACTCCGTATATAACTTCGCGTTCCTCTGATCTTGAAGGTTCTTCACGTTTTGTTTTTTTATTTATTTTACTGATTTCTGTAACTTGTTTACGGTTATGAAGATACGATTTAATTAATTCTAAAACGTTGCCTCTAATACCATAGGCTTCAAGTTTCTCTGCCAGGGAATTATAATGGACACAATCAAAGGCCTGTGTCATGTCGCAGAATATGGCACAGACTGGTGTTCTCCTATCTACGTTTAGCATGACATTATGTAAAAACTCATAAATAGCCAAATTTATAGTTTTATTTTTTCGAAATCCCTTTTGTTCGTCACTTAATATATTATACTTTTCTAAATAGGTATTAATTTCTCCATATATATATTTTTCAAACACCTTAGACATAACTGGTATAAGCGCGATTGGTCTGTAATTTATCATTAATTCGTGATTATCTTTCTTATATAGTGGTTTCACTATGGACTTCTTTAATGCATCAGGAAATACACCTGCACTTATGCAAAGGTTAATAATGAAACACAAATGAGTACATATTTCAAATGCAACTGCTTTCAATATTTTTGTAGCAATACCATCGTAGGGCCTCATGTTTTTCCTTCCGCACAGTTTTTCTGGAAAATCATCTTAGTCATTCTATTGACTGGTTCTGATCCTTATCTATGTTCCAATCCGAGTCTTATGACTTGTTTTATTGTTACCAGGTGAATGGAACAAGGACGGTAGACTACGATTGCTGCCTCACTGTACCCCTGATCGCGTCCGCTGGAGACCGGCTCGAGATTGTCGTGCAGAGGCTGGTCACTTCCAGGGTAAGAAAGATATTTTTGTACTAGAGCTTGATGATTTGAGTTCAAAATAAATGAAAAGATCACAACTGCTGTTTAAAAAGTTGATAACGGACATTCCGTTCACCTAATACGCAAGGCATCAACTAATCCGTTATCAACCGAACTTAATAGTAAGATGTCTGCTGAACTCGGCCGATCTTACCACACTTATACCGGATGACATTTTTTACCGTCTCGACCTTCATATGGTGTGTTGTGTAACTAGAATAGAAGGCAGGAAGGCCTTCAGATTCATCGTAGGTGACTAAAGGAGCGCGGGACGCGGGTGGACAGGGATGCGTGTGCGGCTCGTGCGCCTGCGAAAGATCAATGAGGCCGCCTATCAGCCGGCTTCAAAGGGTAGGACCGCGCTCCTAATTCAATGATACATGCCGCGCATTGAGTAGGGTGCGTATGATTTGAGTTTCGATAGATTAAAAAAAATTTTTTGTTGTTTTTTTCCAAATTTCTGTTTTTGTTATTCTAGTATGAAAATGTTACTTTAAATGTGTAGTATTTATTGCTAGATCAATTTAATTACATGTTATTCAAAAATAAAAATAGTAAAAATTTCTATGCCAAAAGCTTCTACTCCGTTCACCTATTACCCCCATTTTTTTTCAAGACGCTAAAAAAAGTCACCCAGTATAAAAGAAAATTAGTGCGTTCATCTAGTGATCTCTGCCCCGACCTTTATTCGAAGCAGCCCACGCCACTGAGCCTGCAGCATTATATTCACTTCCAAACAGTAATCATTCCGGTTGTGCCCATCCTTTGCTGGCCTGTACTAGCGATGCCCTAAACCGAAATCCGTACCCAACAGGGGGTTCCCTCAGCGAGTAGACGCTATAGTTTTCAGTTTGTAGCCCTGCCTGGAAGCCTTAATTTGTTAAGGTGTAACCACAGGCAAGCCCGGTTAAGCAGCCGACAACCACATAGGTTGATCAGCAAGATGACATTCTCCAAAAAAAAAATTGCTCGCCCTTTATCGGACGATGTTGGATTAGGTGCACGTGGCCACATATAAGTAGTTATATTTTCTGTCTCTGGACTCAAACTAAGCAGAAAAGCAAAATAGGTGTGTTGTGTGCTAATCTTTAAACATGTTTTAACATGGATAAAAGATTTGCTTACAAAGCAAGCTTTCTAGTCAACACGAGACTGAATAAATTAGAGAAGCAAACAACGTAATGCTAGAATTGTTAAAGAGCTGCTTTTGTGCAAATTTTTAAAGCTTTAAGTACATTTCTTGCTTTCCGGGTAAAACTAACCAACCCAGTGCTAGTGCCGCATAAAATTCTCTTCTACCCTCATTTTCCAACTTTATTTCAAACACCAAAAATGTCCAACACTCTCTCAGTATAATATTTCACAGTCATCTAAAAAGCACAAAGGAATTCCCAAAAGCAACTGTATATTTTACGTCTGCGAACATATTCAAATATGATGCATGTAAAATTCCTTGTGAACCCAATAATACGCCATTTTCATACTCGGATGACAAAGAATTGTCGCCTGTGTGAGCTAATGACAATTCTTTGCTTTTTCCTTCCAGTAAACTGATTCTTTTGTCAACGAAAATATTCTTAAGATTTTATTGTTTGTGCAAAAAAAATAAGGAAAGGGTTGTAAATTTTTGGTTTCCAATATTTTTTATCCGACTACTGTGAAACAAAAAGGAGGGTTGTGATTTTGACGGGTATGTATGTATGTATGCTCATCTCTTCCCTCATAATTTCTAAACTACTTATCATAATTTGACAGTTGAGGTATCGTTGCAAGCATATTGATCATCTAGACGTCAGCTGGTAACAAAAAATACATTCTAGTAGAAGTAAGCGATCAGATACACTTTAGGGCAAAGTGGCATACGACGACGGCTTTCTTCTTGTTCCATACTTTTTAGAGCGTCATTTTTCAGGAGTCAATATTAAGTTTTAAACTAATTTTATACTCATTACAACAGTATAGCAGACCTGCACCCTAATTGCGAAACGCACTATTTATCAGAATCTGAATGGGATTGAAGATTATTTCTAAACCATTGCGTCATTTGTTCGAATAAATTGTCGGCTCAGCAACGTAAATAACGCAATGAATGTTGTTTAACTTGATAGTTAACCAACATTCATTGCGTTATATTGATATATGAAACCAATTCCTACCGATAACAAGTTACGCAATTACCCCTCTGGATAAAATGAATTGCAAAACGAAATAACCTAAAATAGGATCGCAAAGTGGATATCAAAAACCACTGTAAGTATAGAACAGCAAAACCCGGCACAGGATGAATAAGGGGTGAATATTAATTACATTAATGAATTATTAGGGACAGAGGTGAACTTAAATTAGCCTATCACGATCGAATACCAATAATGGGTAGTTTTGGAGGCACATCTTATTACATAGCCGGAATTATTGCATAGCGGAACGTGTTGGAGGATGTAATTGAGAAGTGCTTGAAATATTATGATGGGTAGAGTTGAGTTGTATTAGTAGTATTGTTTTTTAAACATTGGGTTATTCTTAAAGAAATGCTTTTGGGGTTTTATGGAGCGAACAAGGGATAACAAAATACAAGACTGACATATTAGGGGATACTTTGTTGTTGAACAAATTCGAGGATTTTCATGTATATGAAAATCCTCGAATTATATCTATTTTAGTAACCCCCGACGGAAATAGACAGGGGTTATAAGTTTAACGTGTGTATCTGTGTGTCTGTCGGTTGCATCTTAGCTCCGTACCGATTCTGTTTTTTTTTTCTGGAACGTGACTTAATCGAGATCGTTCTTAGTTATATTTCCAGTAAATCTGTTCAGAAGTTTGAAGATTATCTGCTCTTTTCTTGATGATAAAGGAATCTGAGCATCTTCCACAGGTCTAATCGAGTTGAAGATAAGTATTTTATTTAGTTCAATGATAATCGAAGATCATAGTTACAGTGTTAATTGTAGCTATGATCTGCGATCTGTGATTGTGCTATGATCTGTGATATTCGAACTGTGTGTGTGTGTGTTAACAAACACACAGCATCACCTAGAACTTGCAGGATAACCAACTCCCTCATCAACTACCGCAGAAGTATCGTGTTTTGACTCACTGTAATAGGTTATAGATATATGGTGACCAGGGTCGGATGATGGAGTAGTATAGAGAAATAATGATAAATTTGTAACTAACTTTATTGTGGGAAATAAACGTAGAGCTGAATAGATTTAAGCGAGGTACAAGTCAATCATAGCGTGCCTAATAGTGTATTAAGTTTAAAAGCAGGAAATAACTCTCAAATTTAAAAAACAAAATCCTCTTAATAGTGAAAAAAATAAAATTTAATCTCCCATTCAGTTTAGTACAAGTTTTAGGTAAACATTTTATCAAGGCATCGTCGCTCAACGCATCAACGGCTAATGAAAACGCCAAACAGACGACGCCCTGTAATAATGAGGCTAATGAATGTCTCCTACCTATTGTAGAAAGGATAACTGCCGTAAACTTCCTATTTTCATCAACCACCCCTCGACGAGATGACGCTTTGTTCAAAATATTACGTTAAAACTTATGGAGCGAATATATTTTATTTTAGTCCCTTCTTGGGGTTATTGTGTTCTTAAGCGTCTTTGTCATTTCTAACCTCAGACTACGAAGACTCCTCTCGAGTTGGCTCTCTGCTAGAGATGGTTTGTATGACTAGGGACATCACCGTTTACTATAACTATGATACATCTGTCGTATAGAAATGTATGGCATTGAATGGTGCAAGTGACAGACAAATGATATGTTCGCCTCTAGACGCTAGCAGCACGGAATTTTCTGTACGAATTAGATTAGACGTGATCTAGAAAACTTTAAAACTGCCAGGTTGTTGCAGTAACAGTCGTTGTAACAGTTATTTGGTTTCATTGGTGGAGTAGTCATTATTTCAGCCATAAGACGTCCACTGCTGGACTTAGGCCTCCCCCAATTTGGGGGGCTTTGCCATAATCGCCACGCTTGGCAGGCGGGTTGGCGATGGCAGTATGGTGGTAAAATGCATAGAGAACGCTGCTGCCCATTCTCTAGTAAGTCCCTTAGTCGCCTTTTACGACACCCATGGGAAGAAATGGGGTGGTGTTATTCTTTACGTCCGGCACCACACGGTACTCCGTGGAGGTGGAGTAGTAATTTCTGCTAATTGTAAATTAGGAGAAACCTAGGTATCACTCAACAAACACTATGTATACTGCTACTTTAACTAGTTTATAGCCATTTGATTGGTCAAAATCAGTTTTAAGTAATGCTTGGGTTTTGCTGAGGTTCTGTATAAAATACAAGCCTATATAAAATTGATTGGGTAAAAAGGTAACTTTGTTTTTGTTACAGGAACTGCGGAACCAGCGTCTCGATGACAGCTCAAGCCCGAGTGACAGTAGTATTGTGACTAAGACGATTTAGTGTATAACCCGACTTTAGTGAAATCACTCCAAAGACAATGAAAGTGTAGCTTTAAGTAACCTACTTCATACGGCCGTGTTATAATTAGTACTTAAAACTATTTTAAGGATTGTAAATAATAATTAGTAGTTACTGGTGGATTATGAAATAAATTAAGCTTTTGGCCTTTTTTATTGAAGTTGAGAACGGATATAAGGCTTTTAATAATAACGTGTAATGCCTTAATCAATTTTCATTTAAAAGTATATTGTAATAATGTGTGCGTATCTTTAAGTGTGTAATGTTGCATAAATTACCTAATATTTGATTAAAACCTACAATGAAAAATAAAAGGAAAGTGTAGGTACTCTTCGTATTGCCGTTTTCATGGTAGTTAATTAGGTCAAATGAATTATAAAGAAAAAAAAAATGATTACATTTTAAGGCGTTCATGTTATTTTATAGAATGGTGCAAATAATAATAAATGTAAAATATTTTAAACTAACTACAAGGTATGAAAATAATATTGTTGTTTATGAAAGGATAACATCGGAAAGGTGATAGTTTTAGTGATGGACAGTATATATGGGTTTGGGTGGTAGTAAAAGACCAAAGGTCAATAACATTCAGAGTATTGAGCAATTTGTAATGTGTCGTAATAATTTAGAACAGACTAATGTAACACTAGGCTGCTCTGCTCTGTCCGATCAGCAACAGTTGCTCCGTAAGTATAAGCTGCCTATAATATTCCCAGAGCTGGAAAACAGGCCTCCTCTTGGTGAGAGAGACTGGGCCGTAATCCTCCTGGACCCAGTTCTGGTTGGTAGATGTCAAATGTTGTCGAATTTCTGGGTCCAGGACATGTTGGTTTTTTCACGACGTTTTCCTTCGTCATTTTGAGAGCTGTAATGTTGAAATAATTTATACAAAATAAAGCGCCTTTCTAGATTTGAATGACATACAAACTCGTAAACTCGTAAAAAGTATCAAGATAACCGTTGTCACCAGACCACCACTACTCTATGCGGTAACAGTGGCAGATCTCTCTAAAATCAGTAAAGTCCATCTTTTTATATAACTATGTCGTATTTCTGGCTTGTAAAATAGCCACATATGTGCTTATTCCTGATGTTTGAAACATAAAAATATGCTGAATTATTAGTGAGAGCAATGGATACCTACTCACAAAATTCAAATTGTACAGATTTATTCATTTGATAAAGCATAGGTAGATACTATGAATAATAATAGAAGGTATATTAATAAAAATAATAACGTAATCGCCAAAGACGATTTAAGCGCATAATTAAATAATTATAATTAATTTAATCTTAGGTATGGATTTAATTAGTTAATTGTTAATAGATTAATGTTGTTTTATAATCCCGTAATGTGCCTATGTATTGTAATTATGTTAGGACACTAAATTGAATACATGATTTTTTGGGTATTTAACAAATTAATCAAATAAAAACATGATAACTATCACGCATATACAGAAAATACCTATATCTGTATTCATTTTAAGTCGTCCAAGCATTATTTCGTATTTTTACCAAAGATATTTTCAAAGCAACGCCATTTCTTGCCAAAATAATTAATTATGCAGCAATACCTACATTCAATTATTTATTATTCGATCAGTTCATGCATTCAACCCATATTATTTTGTAAATAAATAGGTTATCTAACTTGTAATTGCTTAATAAATTAGTTTATTATGAATGCCATTTTCGTATGTGGATTTACACATATTTTATTAACTCAATCATTAAACATTTCTGCGTAAAATATGGTTTTAGTTTATTCAATAAATAAAATAAACAAATATGGTTAATCAATGTAATCAGAATTCTAATTAAAAATTACTTTGCTAACTTTAATGATGCATTAAATTATAAAATAAATAAATCCATATAAATCTGTATATAATTATAGTAATTAATAAATAACTGTGTAGCATTACTGTTGTTGAAATCAGACTGATAGCAATTTTAAAAATAGTTATTTAGAGAATGTATAAATAAACTTTATAGTATGTAAACATTAACTGGTCTATTTCTAGTGAATTTGTGAACTATCTCTACTCACATAGATAATCAGCGTGTTTTATTAATTTTACTGGCATTCGTTGTCTGTTTATCAATTAATATTTTTTTGGATTCTCTAATCGCTTCGAAATCATTTTCATTGAGTGTAATTATAATAATGGTTATCAATTATATTTTATTTGATAAATAATGCCAATAAAATTTAATTTGTGTATAATACATAGAAAATAATTCGTAAGGTTTGTTAACATAAAAAAAAAAACTTAGAAAACAGAAAGACTTTGTAATGTAATAGGAGTTATTGAATAGATACTGACGAAGTTTGTTGTAGATAGAAAAAATATACATTATGAAAATGACTCTTTTCAAACACAACATTATTACTTGTTTTTCCAATCATGTATTATTTTATTACACATTTTGTTACAAATGTTAAATAAAATAGGGTTCCCCAGTCCGTCGATAATTTTCATTTTCCGATTGAAAATAATACTAAGTCTGGATAAGTTACGAAATTGTTTGAAAAAAGTTAAAATTTATTTCTAAATTCATCCCAAGTTATATTTAATATTTATTTTACTTGTTGTTTGGTTAACTTAGATTTGTTTTCGAAAATGTTTGCTAAACAATCTGTCTCCTATACTTTGCTTAGTATTTACTTCATTGACGTACATCCTGTATCGTAATTACGTATGTAGATAGTTTGTAATTTTTTACATTTTATTTTTGTACCCTTAATTGTAAGGATAATTTATATTATTGTCAATTAATGTGTAATTAATTGAAAAAATAGAAGAGAGCCTAGCTACAACACTCTTAATAAAATGATATGCGTGATTGAAAATTTGTTTTTTTTATTTCTTCTTTTATTCATATTTATTTGTTAACCTGCTCAAATTCGACAAAAATTCTGTTAAACTTTACATAATTACTCGTATACATATTACAAATTAAAGTTGAGTAAGTTTTCGTGTTTGTCTGTGTGCCTGCATTGTTCTTCTAAACTGCGCAATGGGTTTTGATGTAAAATACAACACAATAAAAAAATCTAGATTTTGTAGTCTTCAAAACAGTGCGAAGCAGGAGCGTGTTGCTAGTTGTACGTATAACCGTCTTTATTCCTGAATATAGGGTGATAAAAGCCTTACACAGTCACATTCCATGATCTAGTATGTTTTCCAGTTAAATAAAAATGTTGCATTTAAGGCGTGTTGCTGCTATAGAAAAGAATTTGCTATTTAACTCCTAAGAAGTGCAACAAATCATTGAAGTATGTCACTATATTATTCAAACACTATCTCAGAATATTTACACTGTATAAAATAAACATGCCAATACGGTGTAAAATTGATAGCTGTTTGGCGCATCGTCTCAGACTGAATACAATTCTCCTTTGTTCCACACAAGCAGGGACATTGTCTCTGACCATTATGTACAAACATAATCTTATTTAACAGTCGCTATCGACAGAGGAATATCTTGAAGATATCTTGTGCCCAAGATTCTAGAAACGAATATAAGTTTATTGCAGTCTACTTCACAAATTACTGTACCGGAACCTACACAACAATTTATGGCGTCTTTTTTTTTGGGTGGAAAATCATTAAATGACGTCTCCCGCTCTGGGCGGACGGCGTGTCAGACTTTTACTGTCTTAAACCTACCCGAGTTCCTTTAATTACCACGGTAACTGTTTCTTGTAAATCCGGACCCTATCAGGAAATCAAGGCGTCTGACCTTGTTTAATATTAACTCTCAAAATTCTACCAGGCACTTCGTCGCATTAACATTATGAACCTTGATGAGCTGACTTTGTAAAGGCTGTGATAGAGAATAGAGAACCCCAAGTAATGTATCCCATCAGGCAACATCGGAAAATTCTTCATTTTCGATGGAGGAGGGGTACCTTTACCTCTACTAAGCTACACGTTATTGTTTTCCGACATCTACAAGAACGAAGTCGCGGACAGCGGAGGCGCTTTTATTATAATATAGGGAAGACGCTATATTCGATACTCAAATTTTCGCTATTTATTTAAAGAGGATGTGTTCACTTTTTAACCGACTTCAAAAAAGGAGGACGTTCTCAATTTGACTCTATTTTTTTTAAATGTTTGTTACCTCAGAACTTTTTTTTACTGGGCGAACCGATTTTGATGATTCTTTTTTATTTGAAACCTAGTGCTTCTCGTGTGGTCCCATTTTAATTTGATTCTATTCTGGTACAATGGGATCCATGTGAAAACCATATAAGTCTTAAATTTGCATTAAGTATGTGCGCGACAAATAAACAAATAACGCGATTAGATTAGTGCGGGGTAAATACCATGATCAAAAACTAAAAAAAAAACTTTAAAAAAAACAACCGACTTCACATAACTATTGTTATATTTCAACCATGGCAGCTTATTCTCTTTTTAAACGATTTCTAAATTCACTTGAGTGATAGAATGCAATCAGAGTCATTTATCTATCAGCCCAAAAAAAAAATCCCCAAACCTAAATTCCCTTTTGAAGACAATCTTTTCAAAACACATTTAGTACTCACATAAATATTATATTATACTATCTGCAGGAAACTAAGGGACTTACGAGATAATGGGCAGCAGCGCTCTCTACATCTCTCTTCATTTGACTACCAAACTGTGATCGCCAACCCGCCTCCTTAGCATGGCGATTACGGCAAACCCCCCAAGTTGGAGGAGGCCTAGGTCCGCCAGTGAACGTCGTTTGGCTAAAATGATTAATGATAACTGTCTGCAAGTCACTCTTTAATTAGTAATTATTTGTGTTTTTATACTACGATAACCACTAGGTACACATATCACAACCCTGTTCATTGGCTGTATACTTTGTGTGCCAAAAATACAAGCAAATTTTTTTTTCTATTGTTTGACATAACTTCTATGCCCAAGCATGGTTTTTGATGCTGTTTTACCAAAACAAACAAACCACAATATGGTTTTTATATTGTTATGTGTAGGTTCTTACTCTAGTATTGATAAAATTACAAAAGTGTCTGTAAAATATTTGGTTAGGTACATAAATATTCAACTATATACAAAAAAAGGAGGCGCGTGCTTTCGATGACACTAAAATAACGAAAACCTACGATTGAAGCCTTAAAATTCAGTGTCATTAACCCCAATGCAAAGATGAATCTATTCACAGATGAATCCGCCCTGGACTGTAAATGTAGTGCTGCCCCACAAACAATGGGGAACTGAATATCTTGTCGAGCGTGTCTTGTTGTCTGCATGCTACAAGAGTTGATGGACGCTGCTGACAGTGGCAAGCTCGTAGCCAAATTCTGGATTGCTATTGACTTACTAAGATGCGAGAAGCGTCATTAGCCGACTGGGTCCGAGTATAACCGATTCAGCGTCATCAATCCAAGCGTTACTGTTCATGAAGAGTGCAAAGTGCACATGAGTTTTCACTTCAAAGAAAAGTTTTTATTCCCTCAAATCTACCAGCATTTTACACGAAAAAGTTTTGTACAATTTCACGATTTCACCAGCACTTTCTTCAATAAAAATCGAATGCTAAGAATCTACACCTGTATTTTGTCTTGGCACACTGAAACCCAAGAAATAGTTCCATTTCAACTTTCATGCGGGCGAGAACTAATTTATTTTACAAAACCAGATAAGCTCTTATACCGTCTTCATCAGCTCGTGATTTTCTAATCTACTTACTCATGGCATAAGCATACCATGAGTAAGGAGATCAGAAAATACGTACGTAACGTACGTACGAAACGTACCAAAATGACGTTCTTAAGCAAGAACGTCATTTTGGTACGTTTCTTGTAAGGAATCCGCAAGAAAATTGTCACATAGTTATTATTTCTTGTTTCTTTCTTAATTTGATCTTTGTTGTTTTCTTTCTTGATTTTATCCCCAGATAAAGTCAAGAAAGTGCAAAAAAGTGACCGTATGTAGCCAGGTACGGTCACCAAAAGTGATAAATAATCAGGATCGTCGCATATAGTTGAAGTTTAGTAAGAAATCGATGGATGTTTTCGAATAAGATTTAATTTAACTAACGGAAAACAAACAGTTCATTTAAAATTTCATTTGATTTCATATGTTTTTGGCTTGATCCGGATACTCTGTAGGCTAAATAACCTAACTTCTGTATCTGGAGCCCTAAGTTAGGAAGTTGGAAGTCGGTGTGATACCCCCGCGTCTCGGAAAGCACGTTTAGCCGTTGGCCCCGCATTTGATCTCTCTCCTGTCGAGTTGAATTGCCGTCTCATCAGACTATGATAAGGTAAGAGAAAATGCACTCGTCTCTGTGCTCACTCTTGTGCACCACAGCATCTCCTTTGCCGAAGGCTGGTCCTTGATGACATTGCTTACCATTGGCAAAAGTCGGTCTGAAGGACTATTATTATTAACATATCCTAATGGCCTGCAACACTATCTACGGATGCCTTAAATGATTTATTACACAAATTCTGGTGAAAGAAGCCCCAAGTCTCTCTTGCAAAAAGTCGGATAACCTTCCGCTCGTACAACTTATAAATGCCTACTTACATTTCATTCGACGTTCAATAGTTGACCTACTAAACTCTGTAAGACTATTCATATCTTAAGAGGCTATTAAGGTCATTCGTCTTCATAATAGTCTATTAATTCTGTTGCATAATCTGATACAGTTAGTGTAATTGATATGAATGTTACTCATTTATTAAGTATTGCTCTCAAAACAGTGAAGGAGTTCCCTCACGATGTTTTTCTTCACCGTTTGTGCATGTTCTAGGACCAATTTGGAGACGTGTAACATCCAACAACCCGCATTGAGCCCGCTCGGTGTCAGTCTCACGGAGAGGAGTCCTGTATCCCAGTAGTAGGAACACTATAGGATAATGACGATTATGCTAGATATTATGATTTGGGCACCAATTGTGATACTTTAAGAATATCTTGACAATAAATATAAATGTCCTGATTAGCCTTAACTTAAACCACAAATCAATAAAAAATACGAAATCTGGTTGAATTGTCTGCAAAGTAAGTGTGCAGGAATAACACCAATAGCTAAGGCTGTTGTCATTATTATTAATGAGTGAAAAAATATCCATCGACAATATACTTAAAAAAAAAAAAACTTTTATTAAACTGCAAATTTTGCAAAGCTTGAAAGGAGGAGGGTAAAGATTAGAACATTTTTTGCCCATCATAGTCATGAAAATTCAAAGTATTTATTGACGTCATGTTACTGTGTTTATGTGAAGTTTAGGTATCGACCTTTACATCTATTCTAAAATAGTAAGACAAAGAAATAGCTAGTCTTATAAAAAATCATCAAACTAGGCAAATTCGTTGAAGTTTTGTTATTTTAAGCACTTTTTCTAACTTTCATTAAAAATAAACTGTTAAGCGCTTTATGCACCAATATATTTTTTAGTCTCTCAAATACTTCAATAAATAGGCTTTTTAACTAGCATTCATTTGTTTAATAAGGACGTAGAACATGAATTGCTACGACAGTGTAGCAAGCGTAGCCAAGGCTACGCATCAGCTACGAGTGCTACGCCACCGTAATAAAGTTCTTTGATGAAGGTTGCTTGATAAAGTTGCTTATTCTGGAACTTCATGGGTAGTTAGTAGTAGTAGTAGTAATGTTTAGCCAGTTGTTTTTTTTCTTTTCTTTTAAACAATAACAAACATAACAAAAAGCAAACAAAACAATTTATACCTACAAAAAAAAACCAGATACATATTTTCGTGGTCTTAATATTTTAGCCAAATTAACTGCCTGTTAAATTAACACGAGTATCCCTTTACACGGATCCAATTCGTCAATGTAACCCTCAACAAAATGTCACACGCAGTCATAAAAGAGTATCAAAAAGCTGATATAAATAATTATAAGTCACCAACAGGACCGTGTAATAAAATTGCCAGCGGAATGCCCATTAATCCAGTCGGCCACACCGATTAAACAGTGATTCAACCGGGAACCGAACGCGTGACCGAACGCAGTTAGGTTGCGGTGTGACTCACTTTGGGGATTTTTTTATTTGTGTACTGGAAATAGGTTACCGATATGGTTAAGTTTATTTGTATAGGGTAATGTTCAGATTTTTGTACTGGTCTGGTAATGAAAATCAGTTTTAAGAAATATTACAAGAACGCTTTATGTAGCTTTATCTTCATAATATTTCAAATATCTTATCTTATTCTTAAAAAATATTTTTATTTACAAAAAAAAACGATATTTTAACAGAACCCACTTTAAATGCAGCATGTAAAAAGCTATTAATTAATCGTGAGTAATCTGAATCACTGATAAATCATTTAGTTCTTTCTAGCTATTGACTTGTTATCTACATGGTCTTCACATGATCAGACTATATCTGGATTCTAAAAGAGACTGGCCAATTTGTTTCGGGATTTCTTCTCAGAGTAGTCAGATGACAAGTAAGGCCGTTAAAATATTATTAAGATTGATTTGTGATAGTGTTTGTATAAACCTACTTATAGAAACAATTTTTTTTTTTCATAACTTAATTTTTATTAATATTCGGGTCATATAGGGCTGCTAGCGATATAGTGCAGATGTGGTATTAATTAACCGTTGTAGTTATATTTTCTAAACTTATTTTATTTTATTTGGGAAAAAAACGATATTACATTACATATTAGATATGAAAAAAGTTATATAAATCAATCTATATAATCCGCTCCATTTATACGTAACATAATACGCTATCATTCGGGGCACACCCCAAATGGATGAAAATCAACCCACTGTATTACCACAGCCTTTATTAATCATCATCACCCTTTTCAACGATGTTGGTTTAGCTTACAGACTACCGGATGCAGCTGAATAGCAGTATTTTACATGTAGCGACTGCCTGTCTGACGTCCACAACTCAGTTACTGGGCACGATACTTTTGGTAAGACTGGTTAACGGCTTAACGTGCTTTCTGAGGCACGTTTATGGAAGTAGTCAATAAAGGATCTTTAGTTTTCATTTATTAACTAGTCACAAAATGTCATATGTTTTGTCGTCGCCGTGGCATCGTTTAATATTTGTGTACTGAAGTAGTAATTTTATAATCCTGTGATCATACTTATGAAGTTACGAAGAAACTGATAAAAAGTTTAATAAGAAACCATTGGAAGTTTTCGAATGAAATTTAAATTAATTCATAGAAAGCAAACAATTTTATTTATCAAATTAAATTTCATTCTACTATATCTGAAGATCCTGGTTTTTTACCTCTTTTGGTGACTACATCCTGCTCTCTGCGCAGTCAGCTCCCACACATGCTGAATTAATGTTTTCTTTCTTTGTGACCTCTTTACCTTATAGTGTCCTTGTAGTTTTTGTAGCCCATTCTTCTCCACAGAGACTTACATTTTGGAACGAGAAACCAGTAAGCTTCCATTTTCTGAGTAACTGACCGACTCTTTTTCATTTAAAAAGTGCGTGCAAATGGCTATTAACTGAAATACGTTACGTGGTAAATGTTATGAGTTTGAGTTTTAAAACTTTCTATTTTCAAATACATAAACAAGCAAAATCCAACTTAATAATATTGAGTGTCTTCTGCTTTTCTTTATTCCCCGCTCCCCGTTAGCACTCAGCCCTTACCCTAAATGTCGCGACCGTCGGTCGTTAGCCGCACGTCACTCAGGAGCAGTGAGACGTGAATTTTGATTGTGGACACGGATAAAATGATAATAAGCTTCTGAATTAGAACAGGCGTGTTTTATAATAGTCTGGAATAAAGTAGTGCCGGTATTTTCCGGAGTTTTCTAAAGGCTGCTTTGTTTTAGTGTTTGATGTTTAAAAGTTGATGGTTCGTTGGCTTTGATACAGAAATCTTATAGAAGTTTCATATTATGTGAACAGAGCATTCAGTAAACAAAAAAAAATCCTGTAAATAAATAAAAAAGAACTTCATTAGGATCGATATCTAAGTTTATTATGTTTTTTACCCAATCAATCATATTAAAGCAAAAATGTTGAATTATGTTTATTTAAAAAAAACTTTAATGGATATCGTCCATTTGTCTTTTCCCATTCATTTCCCATCAGCTTCATCATTCTCCAGCTATTATCCGAAATTATTTGGGTTTGGCGGAATACGTATTTTTCTTCCATGCTTCTTTCTCTATTAGTCATCGTCTAGCCAGTCCCGTAAATGAGAAAAATAAAAATGTTAATATAGTAACGGATTTCGCATTAGAAATTGATAGAATCTAGCAACTAAACGAACAACAATTTCCTAGGTAAAAATTTAAAAAATTAACTTAACAACTTTGTAGCTAACTTGCCAAGAAAAATAAAGTTAGAACTCACCGACCGACCTCTATTAATAAATCGCAATCACCGTTCGAGCGAGAAAAACTTAACTTTAAGTTGGTTAGATGCAAATCCCCACTATAAATTGGCGAAGCGCGGACGTATTCGAAGCATTAATTTGTGGTAAATCGCGTGGAAAATGGAAATTTTGTGCAGCCTCCGGCTTCCAAGGTTTGACAAACTTACGTTTTCCTTATGACCCCACACCACTTTTCAATAATCTACCTTATCCCACTGCTCTTAAGGTGTTGTTTTCTGATGTGTGTGGTCTTTCGTGATGGCAAATAGGCCAACCAAAAGCATGGCCGGGTGAGACGTGATGAGAATATGCGCCGCGTTTTTAATGAGAATCAGGGTTTTTATTAATAAATATGACGTAAACAAATTTATTAAACTAAATGTTAACGAGTGTTCGACTGTGAGTCCTAATACTAACTAGCTTGTTATTTTTACACCGTTATATCTTTCAGAAAGAGGGGGAAGATATCATTAGTATATGGCAACCTAATGATACCTTAACCTACTAATATTATGTTTCATTGTTTGAAACTCAGTTACGCAAAAACGATCGCACGGATTTTAATGAAATTTGACACATATAGTTTTATAACCTGCACCCTAATTGCATAACGCACTATCTATCAGAATATGAATCGTATTGAAGATTATTTCTAATCCATTGCGTCATTTGCTCGAATAAATTGTCGGCTCAACAACGTAAATAACGCAATGAATGTTGTTTAACTATCAAAAAGTAACCGATTCCTACTGATGACAACTTTTTGCTTATATTATTTATAAACTTATTACGCAATTGCCCCTCTGTTATAAAACATGGGATACTGTTAATTCCGGTAGTACGTTCCTATGGGATAATTTCCATCGTCCACGTGGATAAAGTCGCTGGCAAAAGTGACCCCACCGCATATTATTGATTTTTGAGTCTTCCTAAAGCCCATATTAGCCTGCTTTAAAAAACTATCGCTAATTTAACCATAATGACAGTATATAAGGTATACTGTCTTAGTATAATAACATTTATAACCTGAACTGAAAAGCGGATAAGTCAGATGAGATTTGCTTTAAGCTTTCAGTATTAACGCAGTTATATTGTTTACCGGCTGCAGAGCTAGAGCGTAAATCGGTAAGATACTAGATATGGCCCCGCTTGGGCGCTGCAGAACAGTTTTATGAAGCCATAAACGAATTTGTTTCGGGATAAACAACTGCGTTCTTCTTTGATCTAATAATAACAATTCCAAAAATTCAGCCAGGGTGTTATAAACTGTTACTACATCTTCGTTGAAGGCTACAGTGTATTAAGAGGCTGTATACGATTTTTTTCCGATTTTGTCGATTTACGTGATTTGATAGACGTGATTTGAATATACTGAATTTCTATACGATTTCGTATACGGCCTCTTACGTTTTGTTGGTCCAAAACTTCGCCACTTCCACGGCATCGTCGGTAGCAGGTCAGAGGTAACTTTTGGGGCATAGAGAGCAGGGGTTGGGACATACATTGCTCCACATCCATCCTTGCCCTTATAGTTTATTTGGAACAAAGTGTATTTCCAGACATTCTGAAACTATACCCAGAAATAAACGAGAAAAAAAAATCAACATCTTATAATAAAATTACCAGTCGCATGATCTTATCAACAACTTATTAAGAGATGGTGAAACCAGTCTGGTTCTCGTTGTACTAATACAACGAGAGCAAACCCTTCTTAAGTTTGGAAAGTCAACATCGACAAAACGAGTGATTAACTTTATTGCCTAAAATGTGTGTTAATATAATACCGAAAGTCTAACAACTAGTATTTGTGTGTAACTGGTCATATTTCCCGATTACTGGGTTGTGGAAGTCAAATAAGCAGTCGCTCCTTATGAAATACTGATATTCACCTACGCCCGGCTAGACTGGAAGCCGGGCTTAATATGATTGGGAAAAGGCTAAGTATATGATGAATGTATGTTAATTAATCAATGAGTAGAAACAGTTCAGTATGATACAATATTCATCGTCATCATCATTTCAGCCGTAAGACGTCCACTGCTGGACTTAGGCCTCCCCCAATTTGGGGGGCTTTGCCATAATCGCCACACTTGGCAGGCGGGTTGGCGATCGCAGTATGGTGGTAAAATGCATAGAGAACGCTGCAGCCCATTCTCTAGTAAGTCCCTTAGTCGCCTTTTACGACACCCACGGGAAGAAATGGGGTGGTGTTATTCTTTACGTCCGGCACCACACGGTACATATATATACAATATTAATGAACATAAATTGTACATTATCATCATTTCAACCAAAAGACATCCACTATACTGGACATAAGCCTCACTCAGTTTGGGGGTTTGTCATAATCGCTACGCTTGGTAGGCAGGTGGGTTGGCGATCGCAATGTGGTGGTAAAATGCATAGAGAACGCTGCTGCCCATTCTCTCTTACGACACCCACGGGAAAAAATCGGATGGTGCTATTCTTTACGTCCTAATGCATAATTCCGTGTGGTGACACACGGAATTATGCATTGTACACAATTAGATACTTAGACCCTTCGCCCACGGCGACTTTTTGTAGCAATTCAGTAGCGATGCTGTCGCGCGTCCGCATTGATACAGTCGTGAAGCGGGCGCTAGCTGTGTGCCCTCGCCCACGTGCCCAGATTCAGTCGCAATCCAAACGCGATACTGTAGCGATTCTGTCGCTATGCAAACGCGATTCATTAACGGCCTAGAAGTACCTGCGATCGCTACATTTGCGATCGTATGTGACGGACAATAGCAATCTCGACGTGCCTGTGTTGCACTAATGCTCGTTTCTCCATTCACGTGCCACTCCCTCCGTTCTCTCCCCGATGTAGTCCGAAACGGTAGCGCGTTTGCATCGATACAGTTGCGATGCTGTTGCGCGTTAGTAGCGCGTTGGCATCGCTTCTCTAGCGCGTTGCAAATGCGACTAACACGCGTTAGTAGTGACAAAAAGTCGCCGTGGGCGAGGGCCCTTAAATGAATTCCTATTAATGGCATCTTTTTAGGGCTGATTATACAACGAAGAAACCTTTAATTAATTTGAAGCACATCTAGTAACACTACATCTATTGTCATCTAAGAGGCTTAGTTCCGAGGTGTGAGTTAGCACAAATAATTAGAAGGAAAAGGTGAGCGCGTTCGATAGGCAAACTTAGTTTATTATGTTTATATACCAGCACGTTATGTACATTTTACTTTGAGATTACTTGTCGGGCGGGTTCACTTTGAATAGGCTATTGTGTTTCCATATTAATCTAGACAAATTTCACCGTAATAAATTGGGTGAAGTGTTCTTGAAGACTCTATAGTGGCATCAGGTGGAATGATAGTTCTTTTTAAGCTCACTTCAGTGAGAATATTACAGAATAGACGATTTAAGTGTTGTTAGAACACTACTCTAAAAAATCTTATCTTCAATCTGCATAGCCTTCCCCAGCTATGGTGGGGTTGGCTTCCAGTCTAACCGGATATACTACCTAGTTAAATACCAGTATTTTACATGAAGCGACTGCCTATCTGACCTCCACAACCCAGTTCCTGGGTACGACGTTTAACGTTTGATAAGACTGGTTAATCAGACAGTCGAGCTTCTCACGATCATTAGGACTGGCAAAGAATCATAATGACAACGGGAACCAACGGTGGCAGCTGTTATTAATTAGCCACAAGACCTTCCAAGATTTTAAAATCTTACCCTAATACCACAAAATTCGGTCAAGTAATAATATCTTATCTTAGTCAAAGTCAAAATTCTTTATTGTGAGACAGTGGTTGCAGAGTTGTTATAGAGATATTTTGGTGTGCTTTTGCACTGCTCCACCATGTTAGGTATACAATAGTTTCAATAATTTGTTATTTGAGACCTAAGTTTATGTGATATATAAAATTCAACTAGACATTTTAATGGAATTACAATTATTTTTTTGCATCAACACATAAAAGCAGTTTGGCACTAACTCATCACGAATCCATCGGACAAAAATTCATGCACTGTATAATATGGCCTATTTACTATATACTTAGGACAACCAACACACCGTTATCTGATCCCAAACTAGGCAGAGCCTGTACTATGGCAACCAGACAACTGGTAATTATACTTATATATTTCTAAATACTTATAAATTATAGATAAATTACACCCAGACACAGAACAAATGATTGTGCTCATCACACAAAGATTTGTCCTGGGTGGGAATCGAACCCACAACCTCAGTCTTAGCAGTCAGGGTCACTAACCACTAGACTAACAGGCCAGTCAAATAAATGCAACATCTTAAGGATTAATATCGAAAGGGACAAACTTGAATAGCACACGTGCATGTTATGTCACTGGTGAACACGGTACCGTTTTAAAACCATAATCTTAATCGCAGAGAGAAATATGTAGTCATTTCCCGTACAAACTTTGAACAAGGAGGCACCGTGTACCTAACTCAGTAAAATATTCCATAAACAATTGGATCCCCGCCAACTAACTAGCCGAGGCAAAACGTAAAAATAATTTTGAAAATGGAAAACTTTAAAATACTTTGCAGTAAGCTGAGCTGGCAGTAAGTGGCCAGCGTCCGACATGACCATCGACTGTCATTTAATCCAACTGCGAGAGCTCCGAAAGTAATCACTTTGAAACTACGGTTGCAAAGAGAAACGAGGGTTGAAAGACTTAATTACAGATGCAGTGAGAGAGCTCTGTATCAAGTATTGAAAAGGCTGTAAAAGTTCTCGTTGATATTGTTCAAACGTGTACTGGGAACGTTATAGAAAGGCTCATTATTTATAGGTACTGCAAAAGTATCAACTACGAAAACAATAGGTGCAGTGACTATAATGTTGAGATACCTAAATTAAACAGAACCAAATAATGGAAAGAGCCCACACAAATTTTTATATTACAAAAATTAATTCTGATCTGGTGATCAAATAGTATTTTATTCAGTTTGTGCCAAACAGAATTATTAGTGCTTCGAATGAGCTTTTAAGTGAGTACCTGTAATAGGTATCAAATTTTGCTTGTGGTTAAGTAATAAAATCTCCATCGATCTGGTTGAGCTACGCTCGCCGCGGTTGGTCTATGGATGGGTGACCATATTTACACACCAAGACCCCGCGCCTCGGAAATCATTTGAAACCGTTGGTCCCGGTGGTCTATCGTGGATTTTTGACAGTAGTTACGGGTTGTCAGAAGCATGATATTCTAAAAGCAGTCTTAACTTACTAAAGAGTATTACTCAGTAACTGGGTTTAATGTAAGACAAGCAGTCGCTCTATGTAAAATACTGGAATTAATCTGCACCCGGTTAGACCAGAAGCCGGTCCTAACACAGTTGGGAGAAAGCTAGGTAGATATAACGGTTACCTACTTAAAAACTCATTATAAAATAACTTTGCTTCTAAATAAAGTCCAAATCTCTCTACAAAATAAATTCCGTAAAAACACTGTGTCAACTGTCTAATCGCACAAAATTATCCTCCGTACGGAATGTAATTTAAAACCGAATCCTTCACTAGTCTCATCTCTTCCGAAGAAAATTAAACCTTTCACAGAACCAGGCAGGTAATTTAATTAAAATTAAATTCGATTGAATTGGACCACCTAATCCGGTTCATCTATTTTGCCAGAGCTGAATCTAGGTAGAAAATAAGTTAGGGTCCGCGCAGACACGATACTATAAGCATGCTGATTCATGAATTTGCGACTGCTTTTGCTGTATCGTGTATTGCGATTGGTTGCCATTCAAGATACTTGTAGCGCTGGTCGCTGATGCTTAAATTTTGTATAGCGCCTGTAACCAAACGACTCATCAAAATTTAAGGTCGATTTAGCAAACAAAAATCGGCTTTACCGTGAACTACAAATTTTGCTTCTGGTTAAGTTTCCGAAAACCTACTAAATCACTGGTCTCACTTGTTTTGATCGTCGTCTTTCAGCGTTTTTCGTCGTCGTAGTAGTTATTACACGTGCAGTCTGTGGGTCAGGTATACGCTGAGGGCATACAACGCCTTGCGTGTCCAGTATAACAATATATTCAGGATGGTATTGTAGCGCTTCCGGGATGTTCACCGAGGCCAGGGTTGATGGATTCCATGCTATTATACGGGAGCGGTGCACGTCTATTCTCGGTCGAATACGTGCTAGCTCCCACAGCATCCTGAGTGTATCGTGTGATAGGTGAGACAGCCCCATGCTGGCTCACTGGATACGGCTGCGCACATAAGTGTCAGTTGTCTTAATTTTCTTAATAGTGTGTTTTTTACACGCTTTATATTAGCTTCACTTGTATGTTTGTATGTTTGTATATTTGTATGTTTGTATATTTGTATGTTTGTTTGTAACCGACTCCTTATAGTGCGATTTTGACCCACTTTAAACGACCAGATTTCATTCAAACTTTGCACACCTGTCAAGGACTGATGACAATGCAATAATTTCATAAATTTGTGCCATTATCCTTGCCAGGGTTACCAGGACAGCAAAAAAACTGTCACAAACTACGCTGACATACGTCTCAAAATTCGAAATACCCTAAAAAATAGAAAATAAATAATAGTTTAAAAAAACTAAAAAACACGCTTCCATGGAAAACCAAACTAAAAAGTACAAAATAATGGAAAAAAAGCGTGGGGTGCCTGATATCAATAAAAAAATACCTTAAAAGCACCCCACGCTTTTTTTCCATTATTTTGTACTTTTTAGTTTGGTTTTCCATGGAAGCGTGTTTTTTAGTTTTTTTAAACTATTATTTATTTATTTTTCTTTTTTACTAACATTTGTTTAAGACTTTTTACGAACAACATATGGATCGTATAATTTGGTCTGAATTTATTTTTATTTTTTATTATTAAGTATCACGAGCTTCGGCTTACACTTAAAATTTTGACTGTTCCGCAAAACAGACAGGAAATTATTAATATCTTGATTTGCTAAGCCAACGTAAGTAACTTTTATTTATTTCTCAGCCTTTCAGTATCGAGTCTGCTACGGCCTTAAACTTACTTTCCTTTACTCTGCACCTGCTCTTCTTGCAGATTTTGCTGTGCAGTTTATTTTATTTTTAGTTTATCTTGTCTAGGAATTGGAGAAAAACACTAAGTTACAGATGTTTCTCAGTCTAAGAGGGTTTTTGTGCAAGTTGTCTGTTGCGAAATGGTTTTGAACAAAGAGCTAAGATGCTATTGGTTGAGTTCACTTTGTAAAAATAATGGTGAAGAAAAGCTATTACTATTTAACTAGATGTTTACTCTTGAAGAAAGATCACATAATTGCAGTAGATAGTTTTACTTCCTGAAAAAAACTGTTTACTTCAACTATTTCGTTTTTTAATCGTCATCGCTCATGGCATCGTCACATTTATCGCTTTTTTTTTCTCTAAAACCATAAAATATAAATAATCGAAGTATTCAACGTTAAATCTTAGTAGTAACACTATTTCTGTGGTCACGTTTTCTGTCCCACATAGGCGTTTTGCCATAACAAACTATTATGTGGTCCGAACTAAGCAATGATCGTTTATGAGCTCATGCGAAGACAATGATCATCAACACATTGGTGTTAATTGGACCAATACCGTCCCTAATCCGCCCCTGCGACTAGTGATGCGAAACCGCGGGAGCTCTCAGAAATTAATCGCAGATTCGGGACCCGGGAATTAATTCTTAATCCGGTCTAAATGAGCGCCTCCCCGATTGTCGGCCACTTACAGGCGAACGTGTAGCTAATCAAAACTCGAACAAATGGCCGACTGGAGAATTAAGCGTTATGTGTGATTTAGGGGTTTGTTGGTGAAACGGTCGAAAGGGAGCGATAAATGTTTCTTTAATGGAGTTTAGGCAGGGTATACATTGTTTATGTTGATGTTCTTACGAAATTCGGGTTGGAAGATTAGAAGATGAAACTTAATTGAAATAGAAGGTTTATTGTGCTTTTACTTCGGGTATGAATCAGGCCTGCATATACCTTCGTACAAAATGATATCTGTTTCAATGCTCAGATGATAAAAGAGTCACGACAGTTTCTATCTATGTTATTAAATACTAACTTATCAAAAAACAGAAAAATCTACAAACTTATCAAAGAACAAAAACCACAAAACCACCATTTAAACACTTGGTTTGCATTGTTCAACTATTCTAGAAAAAGATACATCCTTAGTGAAAATATCATCATGGACATCATCATCTTCTCAGCCAAAAGACGTCCACTGCTGGACATAGGCCGCCCCAAGCCCCGCCACTTCGACCGGATGTTTTGATTACCTTATCCAACGGATTTCTGCAACCTTCACAGAGTCATGGGCCCTACTTGTGGGAAGCCTTCTAAATTTACGTCTTCCAGTACGCGGTCACCACTCCAGAAAAGCAAATTGCATCAAAGACGGGTGATCTACCCCGATGAGAAAACTGCTTGCCTATAAATGGTCCAGAAAGAGTAGTTGAAGATGACATTTAGCAGCAAAAAGCGCCAAGTCACCTCCCGAAAACAATCTGCAGTAACAATAACTATTCTTCACCCAACTTAATCCGTCGCAGCTATGAAATTTAAACTTCAAACTGACACATTGAGATAATCTAACGACTTGCATTCTCTTTAATGGGAGAATCTGCTCTTCTCCAGCTAAACTGACACTTTACGTATGATTTACTTGATATTTGATATGCAAGGAGCATTAGGTATTCCGTGAAAAGGGTGTTGAACTTTGGTAAAGGTTACTTTTTCTTCCCAGCTAAAGCACTAGGAAGTGGTGAAGGGGGGTATATTGGGGGACTGTCTTATATAACTTTGACGTTCAAAAAGTGCTGACTCTCAGCTTAGTTTGAATAAATGAATTTAAATTTTATTTGATTTGGTCATCATAAAGTTTCAGGCTATTTTTGTACGATTGCTTCTCATACAGAGAATGCAGAATCATTGGTCACTACGGTTGGTAAAGCAGGGTTGATGATTTCAGACTGAGACTAACAATAAGTCATCATCATCATCATCAGCATATCGTAGTCCAATGCTGGTCATAGGCCTCTCAAATTTCACGACATTCTGCTCGATTCTCAGCAACTCTCATCCAGTTCCTACCAGCCACCCTTCGAAGATCGTCACTCGACGTAGCCTAAGGGTGTCCTACCTTACGTTTGCCGATTTGTGGATTCAACTCTAGAACACGTCTACCCCAACGGTTATCGGTTCTACGGTTTATATTGCTGGCCCTTCAGCTTGCTAATTCTACGAGCTTTGTCTACAACTTTGGTTCTCTGCCGGATCACCTTATTCAAATCAAATCAAATCAAAAATATTTATTTGCTAGAATATGGTATATAAGGTGTTACAGTAATTTAGTTTCAACATATCCTGCCATAACCTGGCGTGCAAATGTCAATTACAATCAGCCATGTCAATTATTTTACCTTACAAATTACAAATTAAAGATTCTATTGATTTGTCTTCTAAATAGTCTTTAATGGTATAATATCTTTTGTACAGCAATAGTTTGAATAGTAATTTTTTAAACATTGTCAGGGGTAAGTCTTGAAAACTATTTGGTAAATGATTGTAAATAATAATCGACATGCAGTATACATTTTTTTTTAATAATTTTATTTTTATTGGTGGCAGCTGAAGTCTATCTTTATGCCGTGTGCGGCTATTTGGCCTGACTGTACTTGCTTCAAATAAATTATAATTTCTCTTAACAAAAATACAAGTTTCAAAAATATACAAACACGGCAAAGGTAGGATTTTAAGTTTTTGAAACAGTGGCTTACAGCAAGTGAGCTGCACAAATTGCTCGGACACATTTTTTTTGAGCTTTGAAAACTCTTTCAAAATCTACTGAGTTCCCCCATATTATAATACCGTATCTAAGTACTGATGATACATAACCATGGTAAGCCAGCATTGCAGTATCGTGATTAACTGTTTGTTTAATTCTTTTCAACACATATGCGAAACGATCTATTCCAGCTTCTATCCTTCAGAGAGACTTAGGCATAAGTTGTTCCATAGCTCGCTAAGCTACCTTGAATTTATGGACGAGCCGTATCGTGAGTGTCCACGTTTCAGCTCCGTAGGCCATAACAGGCAAGACGACGAGAAAACTGAACGAAGCTTCCCAAACGCTGGCCAGCCCAGCTGCGGTTTCGCCATAATGTATTCCGTTCCGATGTGGATATCAGTAATGCCCAAGATGGACTTAGAAAATATATTTGAATTTAAAAATTCACTTGCTCGGATTTTATTCCACATTTTCCTGTATGAGAAGCGCGGCTATACCCACTAAGCCATCTTGACATAAATAAACAATTAATATTGGTGGCCATTTTATTATCGACTACTATTTTTTTAGAATTTATGTATTTGGAATATTTATCGTCATTAGATGTCGATAAAAGTCATTGTCTGTGACCGTCAGTGTGAGCTACATCAGAAAAAAAAGCTGCATCAGATAATTAAATTTGACCTTGTATATTTACTTACGCAGTCTCACATCCACCACCCTATGTGATGCAATGCATCGCAAATATAAACAATTTATAAAGTTTTCTTTAACTTTTTCGTAGCAAAAACTGAGCTCCCTACCCTTTTCCTGAAATGGAGTAAATAACCTATTTGTTACGGAAGATTATAATTGTCATCGTTTTTCTGAAGAATCTTTTCAATATTCCCATTATTAAATCTACATACATTATCAGCTTCACCGGTTTAAGAGCAGTGGTGATGAAATAATTTACAGAAAGTAAAAGGCCTGCTTGAGTTCGAGCCCACGACCTTATAACTCGTAAATTGCGGCCATTACCACTGGGCCATATTAACTTATTTAACTTACAACAATAATCAGAATAATATCATGCAAAACAAGATTAAAATTTCCATTCATAAAATTTCTTACAGCATACTCCAAAACATCTAAGTCATGCTAATGAGCCAAATATATACCATCTGGTAAGGTCTGGTGAACCTATTATATTTACCAACGATACTCATTAACTTTTATCAAGCAGATTACAGACCAGGGCACCATTAAAGCAAGGAGATTGAAAATCTCAACGAAATTAAAACAGAACCATTTTGCTCGATAACTTTGAAGTCTATGTTACATTATAAGAAAATACAGTAAACCCACTTGTAATAATGCACAAAAATTCGCTAAATATAGCATTGTACGATTTCAAAAGTTGGAAACTTGCAACCACGGTTCATTTCAATATGCGCAGATGGAAACGCGCAAACGTATTTTACATACGACGGATGGATGTATCGCATATTTTTCAATATATTTGATTCAAACTTATATAAACGACCCCCGAAAATAGTTTAGCAAGAGCAGTCACTTGCAGTTGATATGCAACATCTGACACTTCTAAAATCATCTGAACATCGGAGTGACCCTGACTGCAAAGACTGAGGTCGTGGGTTCGATTCCCACCCAGGACAAATGTTTGTGTGATGAGCACAATCATTTGTTCTGTGTCTGGGTGTATTTTATCTATAATATGTATGTATTTAGAAATATATAAGTATATTAGGTTGGAGAAAAAGTCTTTTCGCATTATAGTATGTATGAACTTGTAATAAAATCTCTTTGGCTATACTATTTGTATCTGGCTGGTTTTGGTATCATTGAAAGTTTAAATTTTAAAAAACATAATTCCAAATTCAAATTAGGAAAATGTGTGATTTTCATTTGTTTTTCGTACCGTCAAGATGAGTGAATCTAATGAAGAAATTCGATACATTTTAAAATTTTACTACAAAAAAGGTAAAAATGCAACGCAAGCCGCGAAAAAAATTTGCGATGTTTATGGACCTAGTGTAGTGTCTGTGAGAGTAGCACAAATTTGGTTTAAGCGTTTTCAATCCGCAAATTTTGATGTCAAAGATGCACGTCGCTCTGGTCGCCCTATTACGGATAAAATGGATGCCATTTTTGAAAAAGTGGAGCAAGATCGGCATACCAGTAGTTACGACGTAGCTGAAGAACTGGAAATTGACCACAAAACAGTTTTGGCGCATTTGAAAAAAACTGGGTACACAAAAAAGCTCGACATTTGGGTACCTCACGAACTCACTGAAAGAAACCTAATGAACCGTGTACTCATTTGTGATTCTTTATTACGACGTAATGAAACCGAACCATTTTTGAAGAAGCTGATAACTGGTGATGAAAAGTGGATCACGTATGACAAGAACGTGCGAAAAAGGTCGTGGTCAAAGGCCGGTCAGGCTTCACAGACTGTGGCGAAACCCGGGTTAACTCGCAACAAGGTGATGCTGTGTGTGTGGTGGGATTGGAAGGGCATTATTCATTATGAGCTGTTACCACCAGGCAGGACCATCGATTCTGAACTCTACTGCGAACAACTGATGAGATTAAAGCAAGAAGTTGAGAGAAAGCGGCCGGAATTAATCAACTGAAGGGGTGTGGTTTTTCATCATGATAACGCTAGACCTCACACATCTTTAGCCACCCAACAAAAATTAAGAGAGTTTGGCTGGGAGGGGTTAATGCATCCGCCGTATAGTCCTGACCTTGCACCTTCAGATTTCCACCTGTTTTGGTCTCTTCAGAATTCTTTAGGCAGTGTCAGGTTAACATCACGAGAGGACTGCCAAAACCACTTGTCGCGGTATTTTGACCAGAAGTCCCAAAATTTCTATAGCAATGGGATCATGTCCCTACCTACAAGATGGCAAAAAGTTATCGAACAAAATGGTACCTACATACTTTAGTTAAATGTAAATAAAGTTTATTAAAAAATGTTTTGAATTTAAAAAAAAATGCGAAGTAACTTTTTCCCCAACCTATTATTTATCAGTTGTCTGGTTACCATAGTATAGGCTCTGCCTAGTTTGGGACCAGATAACAGTGTGTTGGTTGTCCTAAGATATTTATTTAAGATATTTATTTATTTAACCATTGCTATCAGATGTTTTGGAACAAAAAATAAATCAAAATGTTTGTGTTAGAAACCTAAAAATAACGAAATGGTCATTATTTTTTTCAAATTTTAACACGTTAACTGCCATGGGTAAAATCAGAAAATGTCAAAAATGTACTTAGTGTTATTTGACTTTAAATCGATTAATTGATTAAAAAGTGTCGGACACATAGTCCGAAATGACAGTTAACGTGTTAAACCATTTCTTGAAGGCGACTTCCGCGGATTATTTTATTTTTGTTTTTTTGTAAGGGACACTTTTAACGTGCAAATGTTTTTACATTGTTCTCACATGTTTATGATGCTATCAATTTTTGTTGTAACAAATAAATTGTTTCGATTTAACAATCACCGTGGAGTTTTTTGCCAGTTCTTCTCCGTATGAGTACCTACTACGCTTTGGTATGGGGAACTAGTTTCATCTTTCTGACTGACCGACTCCCTTACAATTCAAAAGTGCTTGTAATTGGTTTATTTGAAATATACGCTTCGAGTTTGAGTTTGACCTCTGAGCCAAACATTAAAGTACTTATAGCATTTTTAGATAAAACCATTCAGATGTGCGCGCAGTAGGTACTTGCCTAGAGTATACAGCCAATATTGCGAAGAATTAGATAGCGCCATCGAAGTTATTAGTCGACTCGCACGAATTAATTCGCCCGTGTGAATCGTCAATTTGAAATAATATAATATTTCATATAGGTTTATTACCTAATACATATGTATAGAATTGTCGATTCACTCACAAATAAATTAACTCCATGCGAGTCACCTGGTGAATCCACTGGATGCGAGAAGCACATAACCAGTCGAAGTGGCGGTGCTTGAGGATGCCTATGTCCAGCAGTGGACGTCTTTCGGCTGAAATGATCATAAAGATGGTGAATCACCTATCGAAAATACTATATTACGACTAATCATAACCCGTAGAAACTAGCGTAAGTTATGATGGTCCTTCTGTCTTTCTTGTTCATGTGCATATTATGGGGAAAGCAAAGGTCTATTTAATCTGGACGCATTTACCTGCAGATTGTGGCCAGAGCGCCAATTAGCTGGCCTTCGAAGATTGAATGATTTTTTTATGGAACTCTGGAGGATATTGGAACATTTAGTAACTGTTGAAAGGAAACATAGTGTTTCATTTTCGGGAACAAAATTCAATGCTGGTTTGGATAATTTTTTTTAGTGACTTTCAAAATATCACTTATTCCATTCGTAGAATAAATGACATTATAAAGCAAAGCAATAAATAACACACTCACACACCCACACACCCAATAACACACTTATTGGAATAAGTGATAATTTAACATTTATGTTGAAAACATTAACTTGGGTATTTTTTGGTTGTAATTGAAAATACTTCAATATGCGAATCCCGGTTGTCACTTTTTAAAGTTCTAGTATCGTGAGAAGTGAAAACCCTAATCGAAAACTCGTAGAATTACTTAGTAGGGACAAGGCTAGAATGATAAATCTATTGGCAAAAGTAAGAACACGTGCCACACCAAGTTCTACACAAAAAGTAGATTATCTTCAGTCTTCATCATTCACGCTATAAGGAAAAGATGTTATTAATTTACCCAACCCTCTACCGCTGAAGGAAAATAATATCATTCAGAATGCCAGCATCTTGTTTCCACACTAATCCCGTATGTGATAACGAGGTAAACATGCGGTACACTGTCTTTATGTGCCAAGTATGAGGTACCCACGTACATGAAACGTTTCAAGCGGCCAAAGGGAGTTAAGAACGGTATTTTGTATAGGAAATAAGCGAACGTACCATAACAGCATAACATTTCTATGCCAAAAGGACACATTTTGCATTATTTCGTGTTTTTATGTTCGTTTAGTTTTATATAACGGGTTACAAAAGAGACGAAAATTTAACTACAGATTCAATAAGTTTCTGTCTGAATAATAAATACTAAGCATTGTTAAAAGTTATTAGGAATGTAACCTTTAAAAATCAGCCCTCGTAAATGTGTCCAAAATTATGACATATCCAAATTATGGCAGTTAGAAAAAAATCTGTTCAACCGTTAAACTTATTCCTTAGAAAAAAGTTATCTGACTATTGAAAAATTTGCACTAAATCAACTAATATTCTGTAGTTCCAAATTTAAAGAAATATTATCAGGACCAGTGGCAAAAAGTACTATAATTTACAGGCCGAGCTCACTATGATCAAACTAAAAACTAGGAAGCAAGCTTGTCCCAACTTGTGATAGTAAAGACGAATCGGAAAGGTCGAATTCGATTCCAAAAACAATATACGGTGCGGTGCAAAAAACCTTAGGGAATCAATCGGACAAAGTAAACAGACGTATCTCCCCATTGTTTTTGTAACATCTCGTTGAAATAATCAGTGAACTTAGTTACATATATGTATTGACGAGACCGCTATCTTTGTTGTGAGGTAGTGGAATGGTATTGTGTTCTAGTGAAAGTGTTTTTCACGGTGTGTTACGTAGAAGAATATGTAAAGAGATGGTATGCCACAAGCTTTAATACAAACGATAATTTCGTGACCATAAGCTCAACGCTCAACTAGTAGACTAAGCGTATCGAGCCAAGGTTGTCGTCAAGTGACTACGTACTGACCTGAAAAAATTTGCCTAAAACTAATTATTAAAAGTCTCCAGAAATGCAAGTACCATATATACGCCGACGATGTCCAACTTTATATATCTTTTAGGCCCGACGAGTATGACACAGCCATAAAAGATCTTAACGATGATCTTCAAAGAATCGCCGCATGGTCAGAGGAGAACTGCCTGTCGTTAAATCCACTAAAAACTAAATTTGTAGTATTTGGCACAAGACAACAGCTGGCTCGACTACCTGTGACATTTGACTTGAAACTTATGGGCGAACCAATTGAGCGAGTGTATGAAGCGCGCAATCTAGGTGTTGTAATGGACAAAGACCTTCGTTTTGAGAAACACATAGCTGACTCGGTTAGAAACTGTTTTTACCGTCTAAAAGTTTTATACAATATGAGGCCCTATTTATCGGAAAAACTACGGGAACAGCTAGTGGAAACCCTGGTTCTGTCCAGGTTGAACTACGCTGACACAGTTTACGGCCCGCGCCTATTAGCTCGTACAGACCGCCTCATCCAAAGGGTACAAAATGCCTGTGCTCGGTTTTGTTATAATATCCCTCGCAGAAGCCATGTTACGCCGTTTCTAAACAAACACTTTACACTAAAAATGAAATCTAGACGCAAATTACACTTAGCTTGCCTTCTCTTCGGTGTGGTTAAATATCAAAAACCGGACTATCTATATAACAAGCTAAGTTGGATTGCGAGTAGACGCGAATGCGGGAGAAGGCAATGCTCACAGCAACTCTCGACTCAGTCACAGGGTACAGCCGCTTTTAGAGGCAGCTTTCGTTATGCGGCTTCTAAAGTATGGAATAACATACCACCACCGATTAGAGTAATTAAGACAATAGACGCTTTTCGACGACGCTTACGGCAGTACCTCATAGAAGCGCAACGGAAGCTGGATATGGTCACACTAAATGTCTCAATTATCTGATTTATGTACCTATCTACCTACCTACTTAAGTACACACTTGAGTACGTACCAGTGTTAATTTCGGTAAATATTGCACGAAATTTACTTAAATGATTGGTGCCACTATACAGTTTCATTGCTGGAAATCTTACTCCTTCTTACGCTCAGCTCAGCTCCATGGCCTCCGTCTCCTGTATCTTTGGCTGCAGGCTGCTTGCGATTGCTGATTGATCCACGGCATTGCTGCATCCCATTCGCGGGGGTGAAGCCTGTAGAATACAATACAACACATTAAAATGCACGTTTACTTACAATGTAAGCATTGCTAAACGACGTTTTCTTTTTAACTTACCTAATTTGCCTGGCCTACTTGCATGCGACTGAGACGCATCGTGATCGTGAGGTTGTGATGGTGCCATCTCACATTTCATCCTTCACCAAGAACTTTTCCCGTGATGAATCTTGTGCACTTTATTATTTGTCATCCCCGTAGAGTAGCATAATACTGTAGACAGGAGACAGAAAAATAAAAATAAAATAGAGGAGGGTAGATGCCTAAACATTATTAAGAATCCATCACGACTGTTTCTGCAAATGAGACCCCATATTTTTTATTGATTACCGCATACCTTTTTATCCTTATCTTTCTTCGTTGGCCAGCGTGTTTTTTTTGTGTTTTTTTTATTCCGTTTTTCTTCCATTTCCACTATAAGTCATAACCATCGACATTTAGATCAAACTCAATGCAAACCAAACCATAGAAATAATAGACCAAGTTAAAAACACTAAAACTTGCAAACTGTCCGCGAATAGTCCGTCGTGTTTCGCTGCTTGCAGCGTATTGTCCGATGAAGTGTATTGATAAATGAATTGAATAGTGTTGTGAAAGATTCGCATTGTTTAAAACAGGTTTTTTTATATGCTCTGAATCCTTTACGCGTTTCTTTCTTTATGTATATAATTATCTAAGGTCTATCCTGCGTTTGTCTCATTTATGTATTTACCTACACACTAGATACACACACTAGACACTTACACTAGACATTTACACTAGATATTTACTAAACGTAGTATATAAATCAACATTTCACTACTCATCTATTTTATTTAAGTATGCATATATTCGCCACGTAGCAGTATTTGTACAAAACTGAGTTACATCCGTCCGCTCACACTTCAGGTCCAGTTGAAAATCAGCGTCAGGCACTAGTTGTCTGACATTTTTTGCTGAACTGAACCTTTTTAGCGCAGCCGTGGGGCACACTTAAATGCTAGTTTATAACATCGCACTGTACACTTTTTATTGATTTCCTTTTTAATTTGTGTTTTTTGTTAATATTGTGTATTTTTTTTTGCTGTATTATTTTGTGTGCCTTTTGAGTTTGTGCTAAATAAATGTATTTTCTTTCTTTCTTCTTTCTTTCTATTTTAAAATGTTAAATTCATACACGATGCGTATATAAGCGTGATAATATAAAAGCAAACCGATTCTCTCAACTCATACTTCAAGTAACAACTCTTCCAGACGTCGTAAACCCTCAAAAAACATAACAACGTTTTTTATTTTATCATTTTAAGCTAACCATACACTCATTATATACGCTGCTTCTATGATTAGGGAGGTAATGTGATATTTATTTACTTGTAATTCATTTGTACATATACTTTTAGTTAAAAAAACTCACATAACTAACAACGTCAGGCCTAAGAGACCGCAAGACTAAAATTGTGTCCATAGTGAACAGCATCGCTGCAACGGTTACGCATACGGTTCTTCGGGTAGGTGGTATTCATATATTATAATTGCCACACTGGCTACGTTTTCCTTTTCATTACTTTAAAATAATTTTGCCATTGAAAACACATTTGACGTTGCTATTGTAATGTTATGTGTAATGAAAGAGCTCCTTTATGAATTTCTTAGAAAAACTGGTTTTGTTTTTCGGGATTATTTTCGTCTCTAAAGAGATTATGGTATTAACTGTCCTCAAGTATAAGGACTGTCTAACGACGTTTCTTCATACAGATAAAACAGTGAAGATGATTGCAGCCTTTACTATTAAATATTATTTTATTAAATAAATTTTTTTGTTAAATATTTTTTGCAAATAAAAGTATTTTTAATCCCAGACGCAAAAAGGGGGGGGGGGAGAGGTAGAACTTCTTATTATAAACTAAAAGGGCCAATACGTATTTTTTTAGTTATTAGAGGCTTTTCTTTTAGTCGGGGGATTTTTTTTTTTTTTTTTTTACGAATACAAGAAAAGCAAACAATTTCGCCATCCATTTTGCTTGAATCAGAATTTTTTACCCATAATAATTTCTACTTTACTTACAAGAAAACATCTTATATAGGGTCTTAGAAAAATCTAAGTCATGCATTTGATAAAACCTATTCATCGTTACTTCATCAGCTGTCAAGCCTTTTCTCAGCTTTATTGGGGTCAACTTTCAATCTAACCGGAAACTGGCTGAAACCCATAGACGGCCTCTACAACCAGTAGTTACGAAGTGATAGGATAGCTCTTAACTCGCAAGGTAGAAATTCTCATCGTATATTGAAAATCAATGAAACGATAAGCAATATAAGATTCTAAACAAGAATCTGGAATCTAAAGTGCGGGATATAGGATTATGATATTAGTGATACAGTGATGCAAGAAGGAGAAACGGCTTGGTACGTGACGATGAGAAGAGACCAGACGGCATGACGTTGTTGCCTTGGAAGGTGGGTAGGCCTCTGGTGTGGGACGCAACCTGTGTCGACACCCTTGCGCCATCTCATGTTCCTAGCACGGCGGGCTATGCTGGCGCCACTGTTGCGACTGCTGAGACCCTCAAGCGGCGCAAATACTGTAACCTTATAGGTAACTACAGTTTTGAACCGTTTGGGGTTGAAACGCTCGGGTCATGGGGCCCGAGTGCGCGCCTCCTTTTTAAGGAAATTTCTCATCGACTGGTCGACACTTCACGTGACCAGAGGGCTGGGTAATTCTTTGGCCAAAGAATTAGCATTGCCATTCAACGTGGCAATGCTGCCAGTCTTCTGGGCACGTTTCCTGATGACAGTGATGGGGACGAGTACTTCGACGCCTAAGTGTCTTTTGTTTTTGTATTTATTTATATAGTTAGTTATTTATTTTAGTATATCTGTATTTTTGTTTTTAGCCTTTTATAATAAAATTTAAAATAATTAATAATATAGTTTTTTACCAGAAAAAAAAAGCTTGCAACTGTTGACTGCTGTTAAAAAGTTTTGTGATTGCATTGCGGCTATATTTCCTATTGGAATTTGTTAACCCCGAGATTTCGTTAAATTATTCATAATTCCTGAATCAATAGAAGGAGAAGAAAATAATATGTTTCGATTGAAACATTACTTTTACGTGTTCCGTAATTTCGAGTAAGTATTTAAGTTCAACAATTGACCAAATACCTTACCCGTGTTTACACTAAGTTTTAAAGATGTATTCTACATGTTCTAACTATTGTCTTAGTTTATTGTTTAAACCTATAACAATTTGCAAAAAATGAAAACAAAAAAAAAAATAAGTATAGGAACAAATTTTTGACAAGGTTCAAGAAGAATTTCACAAGTCATTGAAAGATGTATCGAGAAGAAGTAGGTACCTACAAGTAGGTGCCTTTTCGACATATCTTTTAAATGACTGAAAATTATATACCAACCTAATTGTCACAACTTTTACATGGGCATGAACGCAAAGTAAGAAAACAACCGGACAGAATGTTATTGCTGTGATAGTCTACTTGTAAACAAATCAGGCACAAAAAAATACCTGAACTGACAATAAAAATCTAAAAAAAAAGATGTCTGCAAAGAAGCGATAAAGTATGAGTTGATTTCACAGCCGTTTTTCCACCTCACCTACGGGCCACTACAAAAAAAGAAAAAACTTACATGAGCGATGGAGCACGTAACCCGGTTGAACCCGGCTGGACCCGGCTGTAACCGGTTATACTCGGATAATTCCCAGTAGAGTACGACTGACGGCGCAATCTACGTTTACATAATGTTTAGTCTATTTTAAGCATCGTTGTTACTTTATACGGTCGGTGAAGGGTCAATGACCGAAAGGTGGACCGTAAAGGATACAAATTGGCAATTCTGAACAGAACTGGTATACTTAACTATTATATTTATATACGTGGGTCCTATATCTTGTATACGTGGGTTTCCTGAAAAGTCCAGCACCTCAGTGTTTTTTTTTTAATGTGATAGGTTTATCCACTAAATGGTTTTTTTTTTTTTTTCACGAACTATAAAGACAGAATTCATAAAGTAAACGTTATCACCACTTTCATAAATAAAAGTAGATATTACAAGTCCAATATTCACTCCAAATAATTAATTTTCCATAAGAAGTGAACAGCCAATCGAATTAATTTTCCATAAGAAGTGAACAGCCAATCGAAAGGTATTGAGCCGCTCCTACCGGCGTTAGCGTGCAAATAAATTTCTATGAGATCACCCCTAACGAGGGCTGGGCAATTTATTGGTAATTCAGTCGGAGCTAATGAATTAAGCACCCAAACATTAGTAGGTACTATAAAAACAAATGTTTCTTTTTTTTGTTACAATGATTAGGAAATATACTGTTTTGTAGAATGATCTTTACCGCGGCGTGACGCATGCATTCTTGAACGTACATAAGGGTAAGTAGACAAAACGCCTCCGTCTACGACACTTACATACTCCTATTTTGTTTTGTTTAAGGTCGTACAATATTTGATAGTACACGCTCGTTTGTTGCCTTTCTGAAGAACATTACCAATATGGTAATCGTATGGCCTTCTAGGGCACCCAGTTCAGGCGTTTCTTTCAAGCAGTGGTGGCCCAGTGGTATGCGACCCAACTTACGGAGTTGAAGGTCGTGGGTTCGAACCCAGGCAGGCGCTTTACTTCGTGCAAATAATTTGATCAGAACTGCTCTCCAAACGGTCAAGAAAAACATCGTGAGGAAACCGGCATGTCCTAGAACCAAGAATTCGAAGACATGTGACGTCATCAACCCATACTGGGCCCGCGTGGTAGATTACGCACCATACCCTCGCACCGAGAGAAAAGAACCAGCAAAATCTGGATGAAGCTGGTACAGGAGGGTAGGTATTGGCACAAGAAAAGCGAAGCTAACAGTGGGTGAAGTCTAGCTATGGCCACGTTTGTCTCCCAGACTGAAGCGGGCCGGGGCTGCCTTAAAGCGACTCCTGCCCAATCTGGGGGGTCCAAACGCCTCCTGCCGGAGGCTCTACACGGGGGTCATGCAGTCCATGGCCCTTTACGAAGCACCTGTGTGGTCATTGAGGCTGCGCCCAGCGCGCTGGTTGAGTGCGTCCCAGAGGGTCATGGCCGTCCGGCTAGTCCGGGAATGCCGCACGGTCTCCTGCGAGGCGGCGAGCCTCCTTGCTTGAGTGCCGCCATGGGATCTAGAGGTAAAGGTCCTCGCGCACATGTGTAAATTCTCCGTTCAAGCGTGACAGGCGAAAGAATTGTCAAACATCTATACTATATAATATTATTAAGCTGAAGAGTTTGTTTGTTTGTTTGTATGTTTGTTTGGTTGAACGCGCTAATCTCAGGAATGACTGGTCCGAATTGAAAAATTATTTTTGTGTTGGGTAGCCTATTTATTGAGAAAGGCTATAGGTTATATAACATCACGCTACAATACAAAAGGAGCGGAGCTGTGACGAAAAATGGTCGAAAACTGGCAGGCAATTCGATGCGACGGGAAGGGTCAGGAGAGTAAAAATTTGACGTGGACGAAGTCGCGGGCAGAAACATATTTAGATTGGAGTAGATACACATCATTATCTTAGGGCCAAAACACATAACACGATACGATGTCGCATCGTGGCATGTTGTGACGTTTTATCACGATGCGATGCTGTGTCGTGAAAATCTACGACTTGGTTCGTAAAAGTTCAGTATAAGACGTCGCAGCGTGCCACAATGCGACGTCGTATCGTGTGTGTCTTTTGGCCCTATAGAAATTACATAAATCGTTTTCACGACACGAACACGGAACCTGCCTTATGCCACGATGCGACTTTTTATCGTGAATTTCTTCAACATCCGTCATAAATTTCCACACACAAAGTCACGACGATGCAACGTATCGATACGAGGTCGTGTCGTATGTATATGACATCATGCAAACGTTTTACTAAAAATAACCAATTCAAATAAGATAAAAAGATCCTACACAGCATTTCGCCCCGTATCTCCACTATTTTCACAATAAGACCATTACATTCAACCGGAGGGTATGAGAGAACCCTTGAGCGTTAAAAAGCCGTTTCGTGTTTAATTTCGTTTAAAGGGAATTAAAACGTTTTGATAGCGGAATCTCCTGCTTAAATTATTTCATGAAAAAATATTGTTGGAGCATTCCTGACACCGGAATTTGCAAATTTAGTCTGAATTGGGTTTATTTATTTTATTGTTTCCTTAGCTGTATTAAGCCGGAAAGTTTTGATTGTTGGTGCTTTGTATAGAAATTGTATCTAAGAAACTTTTGGGGTTTTACTTAAGAACTGCGTATATACTGAATTTGGTCTGGCTGGAAATTAGTTTTCATCTAAGCCAGAGGGAATTAAAACTAATTAGGAAGCAATTAGGTTCTTAACATGAAATACAATAAAGATTTAAAATGTTACGTAAAGAACAGGATTAATCGCCAAATGAGATGAAACCTCAAGAGGTTCCGTAAATGAAACCTGAAAAAAAAAAAACAAAATACTCCAGGAAACTAAGTTATAAAACCTAAAATATTGATGAATTCTAAAGGGTCCTTGAAGAAACTATCGAGTGACTTTACAAAACTCTTCAAGATCTGCCGAAATTTATGAGCTCATTCGTTTGGAATGATACTTGGACTCTGATAGTTATTAAAATTAACTTCTTCTCGCTCTCGAGGAAATTAAAAGTCAGCTATTGGATATTATCACCCAATAAAATACTGTGTTTTTGGGTATTGCACGTCAACATTCCATGCAGACGTAGGATTATTGATACCTCATCATCAGCAAACTATAATGTCCCACTGCTACGGCCTCCAGTATGTGCCAGGGAATGGGACATAATCCACCACGCGGGCCCAGTGCGGGTTGGTAGATGTCACATGTCTTCGTGTTTTTGGTTCTAAGACATGCTGGTTTCCTCACGATAGTTTCCTTAACCGTTTTGAGAGCAGTGGCATGAAATGATTTACACAAAGTAATTAAAACCTTAAGATTTAATTTGACGACATTATTTCTAACCATAAAAATATGGTCGAAAATAATCTTCATGTTTACCTTTTAACAACATCTCTATTCTCCAGCCGCGGGTCAGTAAATTTCATTCCCTTTAATAGTTTCAGTTACGATATCGAAAAATGGCATTGCACACGTTATCTATTCCGCCCAGCTACCTCATGCCAAATGCAACAGAACACTTCTTCTTGACCGCATTCTGCTGCGTTCACAATTTATTATTTTCTTTTAAAACTTTTGGCACAGGAGTCATAAACATGCGGGCTTCCACAAGTTATCTTACTTCGCCGCTTAAAACTTTGCTAGTGGTTTTAGAAATTGATGATTTGGGAAACTTCGATATCGATGTGAGTGGTTTTAGCACCTAAACACGGTTTTTGACTTTAGAATTTGAAGTTGAGAACTTTAATTTCTATTTAAGAATTATTTAAAGTTTTTTACTTTTTGGTACGATGTTATTTAACGCAGCTTGTGGAGGAATTGTCACGTTGTGAAACAGAGGCATAGGTCCCTCCATACAAAAGAAACAGAATAAGACAGATAATTTTCATAGTTATCGAGGGTGCTCAAGCTAATAGTTAAGTCAAAATGAAAATCTAAGATGGCGACTATGAAAATTTTCAAGCATTCTTCATGTATGTCATTTTTATGGGGTTCGACAACCAGATCTCTACATGGAATTACATTTGGAATTGAAGAAAAATTGTACGGAACTTCGTTCCTGAAGGGGTTCCCCCGTACATACACGTTTTGGGATTTCTTTAAAGTAAAACGAAATTAGAGTTAGAAAAATTCTCAACTTCAAATTTGTAATTTCGTTTTTGCCATCTAGTGGGACATATGTATGTAAGATCATGGACGTAATGTACCAGTACCTCAAACAAAATGAAACCCAGGTACCAGGTATAAGCGCAATGCGGTAGCATCTAAAACGCCAAAAAAATTGCTGGTTTTTAAGACAAGAAAAAAAAATCTCATGCTCCTGCAATATTTTCTGCCATATCTTAAACTAACGTGAGGAAAAATATTTAACGAAAAACTTTTTATCAGCTTCAATGCAAACCATGTACGCTCCACCAGCCGCGTATTATCACATCGGTGCGTATTATATTTTTGTTTACCTACCCTCACCTAAGTAAATGTTGGGTTTTGAATTTTGGAAATAAACACGTCTCACCCTTTTACGAGGCTCCCAAGACTTACCGTTTACTGTGTGCCTTTCATGAAATTGATGTTGGAAAATATGCGGCCGTTTTAACTGGCGCTTCGAAGTATGAATTTTTTTCTTGGCTTGAAAACATCTTGGTTGACAGCCTTTTTTATTTTATTATTTTTGACAAAAAACACCAGCATACTAATTACGTATCACACTATTGATCAGAACCTGAATAATTTGAAGATTTTTGCTCATCCATCCTTTCATATGTTCGAAAAAATAGCTTGCTTAGCTACTTAAACAACGCCATAAATTGATGAATTAATTTGGAACTGTCCAAATGAAAGCGATTCTTACTGATCGTGTATTATGCAATTACCCCTCTAATCGTTTTGATACCTAAAAAAAATTCTTTAACCACTCTACCATAAAAAAATTCGGTCTTTGGCAATACAGCTTTTACTTTTGATAATTAGGTATTGTCATTAAAAATCTAAGCCAGACCTTTGGTCAAGTGAAGAGGCGACCAACCGCTTGACGATGTCTCAAAACACTAAGTGGGCACTCGGACCCTGTGACCCTAGTGGTTCTACCCCAAACGGCTCAAACATATAAGTTCCAATAAAATACTTTGGATACATCTCAGAAACGTAGATAGAAAGGAGGAAAAATGTTCCGTTTAATAAATCATCTTTTAAATCCTCTGCAATTTTCCTCTGATTTCCCATTTCCACTTATGGCATAAACCCGTGAAAAGCTGCATGGATCCACAACCCAATCACATCAGTACTCAGCCGTACAGATAATTGAATAGTGGAAATCAGAGGCGAAATAAAATAAAATTGCCAGCTGCAATTATTTGCTGACCTCTTTGCAGGGCTAAGGTCAACTTGTCCTACTGTCACACCCAAGTGTTGACGATGGAGACAATGTTCGTCGAGAATGTTTTGTAATGCTTAATTTCAGAAATGCGCAGACCAGCATTTTTTAAATGCTCGAATCAGATTTTGTTTCCAAAAAGGGTATGTCCCAGACATTGGTTCCAGGATATTTATAGATTGCGTTTTATTTGGTGAGGGTTCCAGCGCATCAATATATAAGTTGCATTTTTTCAGAGACTATTAATTGCAATAGTTTCATAAAAAACAAAAAACATTATATCTAGTAATTGCACTTTGGAAGAGCCATTCCATAATAACTTTCCTTTTTCTGGAAATGATAATTAATAAGGTTGATTCTTATTCAAAACAAAAGCTGTTTTAGTAAAATTTCCAACAAATAAGGGTTTGTTAAAAGTTTTCCAAACTCCAAATTTTAATCAAAACAGTTTCATCCATAAACAAACAAAAATATTTCAATATCTGAAACTGTTACACTACAGTGTATAACTACCCCCGTTTCACGTTAAATGAGTTCTCTGTTTATGTAATGGAGGCCCGGTCGGCCGTAATTGATTCCGAATTAATCCGGGCCAGTGATAAAATTCACGTTTTGACCGACAGTCGGCTGGGGGACTGCCCGTCATTATGTAGCTGAATCTTCGTGGTTGCTTCCAAAACGGCCGCTCGCGCGGTGAAATTGACGCTTGAATTTGTTCAGTAAATTATCTTGGGAGGTGATCTTGTTTCTTTCTAAGGAATTCTGTTACACACAACAACAGCGGATAACAGTATGTTGGTTGTCCTAAGATATTATTATTATTATATTCTTTATGTATTTCTACTAACATCAAAATCACAGTATCTGTATAGTCGGTCAAAATCTTTTGCTAAATGAACTTTATGTACTAATATCTATAAATAATATAAACTACTGTTCTGTATGTTATTCCAACATCATTTTGACTGGCCTGTTAGTTTAGTGGTTAGTGACTTGACTGCTAAGACTGAGGTCGTGGGTTCGATTCCCACCCAGGACAAATCTTTGTGTGATGAGCATAATCATTTGTTCTGTGTCTGGGTGTAATTTATCTATAATATGTATGTATTTAGAAATATATAAGTATATTTATCAGTTGTCTGATTACCATAGTACAGGTTCTGCCTAGTTGTGTCGGTTGTCCTAAGATATATTATATCATATACTATTCTGAATAACCGCCAAGGTACAAAGCAATGTTGCATTGCAGACCGGTCAGGTCTAATGTAGGTATTCATTGCAACAATTAAGGAAGCCAGTCATATGTGTCCGGACCTACTCTGTACCCGTTTGCAGTCCACTACATATAGATATTGGTCTATCTCACAAAGCAACGAGACGTCGCACAGGACAGCCGGGTGAATCTAAATAGGTACTGCGTTACTCAACCTACTACTGTTTTGTAACGTCATAAATGATACATGGTTTTATTTCTGTAAATAGGTTTGTACAAACACTTTGACAACGTGTAAATGGAGAAGGAGTGGAAAGCTATTGTTAAAACATATTTGTGCGTTAGAAATATTTTAAGTTTTAAACGAATTGTGATAGAATTCCAACCACTGGGTGACCAATAGTGTTTTTAAAACGAGATGAGGTCGTTTCTTATATGACTATTCTGAGAAGAACGGGTGAAACAAACTCAGAGGTAACAGTCTCTTTGAAAGCTATCATAATCTTTGTCGGATTGTTGTCTGAAATGGTCTTTTGAGGAAAGAATCACACAGATTTAGAGGATCTGTCCAGTCAGTGCACGCATTTATCAGTTTTCATGCAGTTAAGCTTAGCATAGTATAATATTATTCTGTGTGTGTTCCAAACAGTTCTTCAGAAAGTCTTGCTCTCTGTCTAAAGCGTCGTCTGCTTTAATATAAACAAACAATCCCTCCCATGTCATCCCTCAAGTGACACATTGCAGCACGTATCCCTTTTTGCACTCCAAAAAAACTTTATCAAACTTCAACGGCGAAGGGCGAAAGTCCGCCTCCTCCAACCACATTATCATGCAAAAGCCGCGTCAAAAACCTTCATAGCTGACAAATAAACTTTCCCCATAAAATAAAGTTACTGGACTATCGCAGACGTTAAAAACTGTTTAATAGTATCACAGCGATGAGCGGAGGCGCGAACAAATCGGGAGTTGGAACTGGGCCGCGTTTGGACCATTACCGCTAGTTCCGACAACTCGTTACAGACTCAAGCGCACACAGAAAAAGTTTTAGAGCTACTGCTGAAACCAACCGCGAGCCACAGTGGAAGGGGTTGAGTGAATCAAGTCCTCGTTTGCACATGTTGGATGGTTCAATTACAGTCAGAGCTTGGAACAGTTCCGGGTTGTTGATCACAGTGGAGAGAGTGAGTATATCACTGAATACATTCTACAATTATACAAATAAAAATTAAGTATTTGTTGTAATGTCAATATTATAAAGCTAAAGAGCTTGTTTGTTTGGTTGAACGCGGTAATCTCAGGAACTACTGGTCCGAATTAAAACATTATTTTTGTGTTGGGTAGCCTATTTATTGAGGCTATATAACATTACGCTACGATTAAAAAGAATGGAGCAGCAACGAAAAATTCTCGAAAACTGGTAGGCAATTCGATGCGACGGGAAGGGTCACGGGAGCAAAAATTTGACGCGGACGAAGTCGCGGGTAGAAACTAGTATTATAATATAATATGACACCTGTTGTCCTAACGAAATAGATACTACTCTACGAAAATGTACTACCAACCCATTTTTTTTTTTTTTTTTGGATGGGAAATCATCAAATGACTTCTCCCGCTCTGGGCGGAGCGGGAGGGCGTGTCAGACTTTTACTGACTAAAACCCACCCGTGTTCCTTCAGTTGCCCATGTGCCAGGGTCACGGTATCTCTTTCGAACAATCACGCGACCCCGGCAACTACCAGCCCATTGATTAAATTTCTTACTTCACGAAATCATTATAATGTCGACACAGGTTGCCAGTCCGACTGTTCTGACCAAAAATCAACAACAAATTAAACCCTGTTATGTACTACGCGAAACCGTGACTATCGACGACATAGAAACAATTCCACAGGGTTTAGGATTACGGGTAAACATTTATAGGGGCCTAAAAAACAAATTTCGTCTCGTATTTATGCAATAATTTTAACTTGACTTACTGCACTCGAACTGTGGCTCGCTCACTATTACCGACCTTGCACTTTTTATCAGTGATTCACGCCCTGAAGTACAATTTGCAACACTGCATCCGAAGTAAGTTGCAACCCAGTACAATATGTACGTGAGTTACATTTTACATTTTTCACAGCAATTCCCCTGACAATGCACCGCGAAATATAAATCAGATGGTAAAAGTTCGAACTTTTGGTTGAGGAAAAAATTATTTTGTAAAACGGACTTTTTTGCATGGATATTTTTTCAAGCGGAAATATCCGAAGTTTTTAATAAAGGCCCTAATATCCTTGAAGAATGGAAGAATTAGCTATAAACAATTTATGTGGCTTTGTGCTCAACTGCCTTATACAAGGTGACCCAGAAATTAACGTCAAGCCGAAAACGGGCAATAGGCCAAGTCGTGACAGTTATTAGAAAAATATTTAAAAAAATTTTGGTCATGTACTTTTCAAATTTTATGGATTCAAAAATAAATCTCAAAAGTGACACCCTGTGATGATCTTTCAAGTCCTGTGACTACAAATATTAACTTGTCGTCAGTTTTTTTTTTTTTCTGTGACGTAACCATGCATAATCCTTCTGTAAATTACAGTTAAAAGTTAAAACATAACTACCTCAGTTTTAAATAAAATGTTAGATTTTTGCCCAACATTGAATTCAGAATTATTACATCACCCAACCTTAACCACGTGTAGTGTAAAAAAAATGTACTACACTATTTTGGCAAGTAACTTTAAAAGATGGCGCGTTTGGTCTGGATTCCAAAATGGTATGCCACTTACTAATTACTACTTCTTAATTGAGGAAAAAAAGTTATTTGTTAGTTTTAGGTGCGTTTGAAATAAAATTCAGTTTTTGGATTTCTTTAGTTATAATTTTGATTAAATCAGATTTACCAAGTTTATATTAAATGTTCAAACTGATTGTCTTCAGCTGCAATGCAAGCTCTACATCTCTTTAAAAGTGATTGAGTAGTAAAACGGGCGTATCTTCTCGAGTTGATGTATTCAGCGGTTTTTGCAATTCTTTGGCGCAGCTCATCTATGTTTTGAATTAGTAAATACCATTTTGGAATCCAGACTAAACGTGCCATCTTTTAAAGTTACTTGCCAAAATAGAGTAGTACTTTTTTTTACACTACACGTGGTTAAAGTTGGGTGATGTAATAATTCTGAATTCAATGTTGGGCAAAAATCTAACATTTTATTTAAAACTGAGGTAGTTATGTTTTAAGTTTTAACTGTAATTTACAGAAGAGTTATTCATGGTTACGTCACAGAAAAAAAAACTGACAACAAGTTAATATTTGTAGTCACAGGACTTGAAAGATCATCACAGGGTGTCACTTTTTGAGATTTATTTTTGAATCCATAAAATTTGAAAAGTACATGACCAAGATTTTTTTTATATTTTTCTAATAACTGTCACGACTTGGCCTATTGCCCATTTTCGGCTTGACGTTGATTTCTAGGACACGTTGTATACTGCCGGTTTCGATTTGAATGTGGTTGACTGCTAAAGGTTTTTTTTTTACTTATTTTCCTTAATAGAATAGAATAAAAATAAAAAAACATTTATTTCAGACAGGAGTATATCGGGTTAGTAACTACTATTTGACTTAACGGCACAGGTTAACATTTACTGTTAAAAATCAGCATGGAGTTGTATCCACTTCTGCAATATCAGGTAATTCCACTGATCTACGAATACACTCAAAATAAATATAAAAATAGCCTTAGCGAGTTGCGATGGTATTCTTTCAATAGGGTATTTAAATGATGATCATTTTGAGTATCAACTTAAATGGTATATTTAAATCATTACTTTATTGATTATGAATTTGGAATTTGATTTATCTAATTTGTGTTTTTTTATTATTATAATTTTATTTATTCGTTTGTATTTTATTTGTGTATTTATTATAAAACGTTTTTTTTTGGAGTGTGTCAATTTGTTTAATAATGAAGTTACCTGGCTTTACATCCGAAGTTGTCTGCGTTTTCAGCGCCTGACCACTAATATTTTGCTCACGCATTTTATCGTATCAACATACATTAAGGAAAGAGAAACAACACTTCGTACAGCTATCCTTATTTATTGAAGCCCGAAGCTTCAACTGACTGCTGAACCAAAACATGTAGTTCATTCCGTAGAACTAATGTGTTAACTTTTCTTGATGAACTGGTAAACTTGTGCTGGTCTAGGTCTAATGAATAGCTAGTACAAAACATGCGAGGAATTTACAGCAGTGCTTTGTTTTGAAAGGTTTGCATTGCTGTTTGTCTCATGGAATATGTAAATAATCTGCTATTTTTTAGGTCTTTGTATGTCTATAATATTGTCAGAGTATAGAAAACTCAAATGCAGGACTAACATGCGTCAGCGAAATAAAAGTTTTGCCTCGTTAGAATACTGCACCCTAATTGCGAAATGCACAATTTATCAGAATCTGAATGGGATTGAAGATTATTTCTAAACCATTGCGTCATTTGTTCGAATAAATTGTCGGCTCAGCAAAGTAAATAACGCAATGAATGTTGTTTAACTATGAATATTAAACCAATTCCTACCGATAAAAAGTTGCACAATTACCCCTCTGGTCGTAAGTGTGACTGTTTAGTCTGATACCCTGGGTTCAATTCCATGTTCGGGCAAAGTGTTATTGGCTTTTCATCCTAAGACTGAATTAGTATCTATTCTATTCTATCATTAGGTACATTATAGTATCCCTGGCTGAATTTGCACAATGGCGGCCAATGTCAGCGGAGACAAGCTATCGACCCAGGAGATATTATGGTGCACAGGTGTGTGTGCATACACAGATGCATTTCCTCTTCCTTAACGGGAGTTAGTGGAGTTATAGTTCCATCAGGTAAATTAAACAGATTATTTGGAAAACATTGTAGCTTTCTATATGTATCATCATCATCATTTCAACCGAAAGACGTCCACCGCTGGACATAGCCACTTCGATTGGTTCTGTTCTTTTAGCATTCAATAGATTCCTGCGGCCTTTACCAGGTCATAGGTCCAACTTCTGGGAGACCTTCCAACGCTATGTCTTCCGGTACGCGATCGCCACTCCAGAACCTTTCGGGTTCATTAGCCACCTGTTTAATCATCTTAATCATCATCATTTCAGCCGTAAGACGTCATCAGCTAGACATAGGCCTCCCCCAATTTGGGGGCGTTTCCCATAATCGCCACGCTTGGCAGGCAGGTGGGCGATCGCAGTATGGTGGTCAAATGCATAAAGAACACTGCTGCCCATTCTCTAGCAATAATCTGTTTAATATATGAATTAAATGCTAGTTAAGATTACGACAAGCATTTAAATAAGTGGTTTTACAAGTGTGAGAGGACTTCCAACTATCCCAGGTCCGCTGCACCAAGACATGTAGTTCATTAACATGAACTGAACTAATGTCGTAACTTTTCTTGATGAACTAGCGAAGTTGGGCGCCCGTACTTATACATGAACATCTTACTGTGCTGTGGTTGAAACTCAGCACGACATTTCCAGTGTAACTATGTTAGTAGCAGAGGTTTCTGCAACTTGTTCATTCGCTTTCTTGTCGTATTATTTGAAGTGTATGTGGGTATTTTTAATATTTGGAGGTTTTGCATAAGTGACCGTACCTATGCAAAACCTCCAAATATTAATACACTTTGATGCTGATCAGGTGTTCTGTACATAATGTGGCTGAGTTTTTAAGACCAAAATAGGTTTTGCTAGTCATCAGAGAGCTAACGAAAGGAAAGAAAACTGGTCTGAATAGTTGTCGCCGGAAACGGTGAAGAATATTCTCTTTTTTTTGGGAATGACATCTCTTAGGGTAGGCTATGAGGTTGTCGGCTGCTTAACCAGATTTGCCTGTGTCTACTTTCATAAATGAAGGCCTCGCTTTAGGGCATCGCTGGTAGGGGGCAAGTAGGGACGGGCTGTCTCGGAACGATAAGAGAATTCCCGATTAGAGGAGGACTTATGTATTTGTACTGTTTGGAGTAATTAAGGATCGTAGGTGGCGTTCTATGGTTACCATCGTTTTGTGCGCCGGTAAAATATAACCACATTAGGTACCTACCATAGATTGTTCGCCGTGGATGCAAGACACCTTCACGCATGACCAGTGCCCTGTCCCTCGCAGTCTCTCCACGCTCAATGCTCTCTTGGAGGCTAAACCTGATTGTGACGTGTTTGCGGATCAATGGAAGACGATCACGTCAATATGTCTGGAGTTATGTGAGATGTTTGTGTATTTATTTACCAATGTGATTGGCGTATAGGCGTTTTATGTTTAAGCAAAATAAATAAATTCTGCCTAGTCTGCCTACCTAACCTGTCTGTTACATAAGAAGCAAGTTGGAAATGGTCCATATTAAATTTATTATGTTTAACTCTGACAGGTTGTTTTAATTTTCCAGTGACATTTTAGCTTTATCAGTTAGATAATGCCTATCGGAATATTGTGATGTAATTCGTGTGTTGCGGCACGACGGTGTCGTCGCGGCTGCGAACCGACGCCACACAAAATGTACCTTATTAAATGTCGTCGCGCTGTTCGACGCGGAGCGACCGTGTCGCAGCGCGACAGATCGCCCCTGTGTGAAGTGTCGCGCCCGTTTTCATAGAAATTGTTCTACGGATATAAATCGCCGAATCGCGCGCGACCGACGCATCGCGCTAGTCTGCACGAGCCTTAGCTACTACTAACTCACTGAAAACTCATTTAACAACTGTTGAAACCTCGAAAAATACGCAGGAATTACAATTCAAGACACGGATCTAATATTCTCTTTATCTAGATAAACTAGCGAACTTTCACGTCTGAACGTAGTAGTAGTGTGCGAAAGATTCGTACGATTTTAAGCTTTAATGTAAGAGACGAAGTTTGTACTGAGTTTTAGTTAAAATCTGGTACACTTCTGACAGTTTAAGTTGGGTTCTGAAAGGTGGTACTTTAATCTTTTTAATTGTAATCTTCAGTTTTAATATTCTCTACTATTTTTACTATTATAGTATCGCTTTCACAAAATAAAGTGCCTGTTTTGGGGTTCGAACCCACTAAATTGCGGCCGTTACCCCTGGGCCACTACTGCTCTTCAATAATTTCATCACCACTGCTCTCAAAACGGTGAAGGAAAACATCGCGAAGAAACCGACAAGTCTTAGAACCAAAAATTCGAAGACATGTGACATCTATCAACCCGCACTGGGCCCGCGTGGTGGATTATGGCCCACTCCCTCTCACTGAGAGGAGGCCTGTGTCCCAGCAGTGGGAACGGTATAGGCTGCTGATGATTAGGAGTAGGTATCACTTTCGTATAGCTGTGTCACTTTAGATTAAACATTTGTCAGTTTAGTGTCACATGTCACAATAAGCCACTTTTGTGTCACTATGAGTCACTTTGAGTGTTTTTGTAGCACTCATTTCCCCCATAACCACTAGATAGTACGTATTTTTGGTTTGGACTCCTTGGTGTCGTGGTCGCAGGCGCGACTGCTGAGCGTGGAGTCCGGGGTTCGATTCCCAGGTCAGGCAAAGTGTTATAGGGTTTTTCTATTAACAATTTCTTAGCAATAGTCCGGAGTTTGGAAGTCGGTCATATGATACCCCGTGTCTCAAAAAGTACGTTAAGCCGTTGTTCCTGCGCCTGGACCTCCAATCCTGTCGGATTGCCTTCCATCGGACTATGAGAGTGAGGGAAGAATGAGTGCCCCTGTGTCTGCGCACACACTTGTGCACTATAATATTTCCCGCACCGAAGGGTAGTCTCCGTTGCGACTGACCGCCATGGCCGTAATACCGTCTGGGGGACTATATTTTCGGTTTAGAAGTAATACCTACTTATGGCATTTTGTTCAACTTTTTTGTTCACCTTCAACATACCCTTTTAATTCCTTCGTTCCTTTTCTAGAAATCTTTTCGTGAACAAAGTAATTAATTCAGTACACATCAGTACACGTAGCAACACTTTCAACAACAACTTTCCGCCGAGATTAATACGAATATGACCTATTAAGTCCTGAAACTACGTGTGAAGAATCTCGTACGTGACCGGGAATCAGACAAGGATAGACGATAGCGTTTTCTCTTTCTCTGAGAAGTACTTAAACAGCTTAATAAGTTTCGGATGTTTGTTAGATTGCAACGCAAAATGAATTGAGAAACAGCCTCGAGTTTTGGGTATGTTTCGCTTGATTATTCTAGTAGCGTTTAGATAAACTTAGTTTTATTTGTTGTTTCGTATAAGGACTGAATGATTATCGTTTAAATAAATGGAATAACATTGCAGGTAACGCTCACGTTGGAGGCTGCGTACAAGCTGAAATTGCACAAAGAGCCATGGAGCGTTCCATGCTGGCATCGGGCTAATAGATCGACTTTCAAACGTCGAGATACGAAGACGATTGAAGACCATTATGGAACTCTAATAGAATTGGGCAAGACACCTAGCATAATGACTATGGCTGACAGACGAGATGTCGGTCGTCCGACGACGAAATGGGCGACGACAGTGTTGCTTTCGGTAGAATAACCTTGATGAGGCTGGTACAGAAGCGTGGGGATTGGCTACTTGAGATCTTACTTTAGGCAGACTCTAAGTCTAAGTGATCTATGAAGTATGGCAGTTGATCAGAATATAATCCTAGGTAGGATGTGAAGTTGTTTCCTTGAAGATTTAGGCAAATGTGAACCTATAGTACAACCACATTTTGCCAATTATGTTGAAGTCCCATATAATAGGGAGCGAGCCTTTTGCCATCAATCAGGAACAGATACAGACTCCGGGTTGGTACGTACAATAAATAAACAAAAAACCTAAACAAGGTAAAGAAGGAGTATTACAATATACTCGTGGGTACTAGACAAGAAAGCTTATGTATTTCACGAAAACTTCTCAACAGAATTGACAAAAGTTTTTTTGTAAAATTAGTCAGTCCCATATATTATTCTGTTTTCCATAATCGTTATGGAAAAATGAATGTGACTTAATTAAGACCCTCAGGTTATTATAGCTGTATTATATTATGACGTATAGAAAAGGACTGAAAAGAAAAGTATGGAAGAAAAAGACATGTTGCTCCGACCCCAAATATATTTTTTGATGGAGGTGTATGATGATAAATAATGTAAATTTTTCACAACATAGTATAAAACAAAGTCGTTTCCCTCTGTATGTCCCTTTGAATGCTTAGAGCTTTAAAACTACGCAACGCAATTTTGAAGCGGTTTTTAAAAAGATAGAGTGATTCAAGAGGAACGTTTATACGTATAATACGCGGGTCAAGCCGCTAGGCCAAAGCTAGTTATCAATAAAAGAGGCACAATTACAATCAACACTTTAACAATTAAAATAGAACAAAGTTAATTTGATGATAAATATCAGCTACATTTTCTTAGGATATAATAACATTCATTCTTCGTAACATAGTTCAAAAAATTAATTCATTTATATCTAACTTAATTAAAGTACAAATAATGATAACTTATAATTTACAGACATTGTCTGCGTGAGACTAACAAAGCCTACTCGTTATAAATGATACTATTATTACACTTGGAATGTAATCAAAGTAAATTATGAGGTGGTTAAGATGTGAGCTAGATTGTTGTTTATTAAAAATTTAATTAGTTTCTTTTTTAGTAAAACTATATTCGTTAGAGCATGAAATAAAAATAAATTAATTAAAGTACCCCTTTGCCAAAAAGTGAAATGTTTTATTACACATTTTATTTTATTTGGTCCAGGTATTTCTAAGACTATTCTACTCAGATAAAATGCAAACAAAAGATAGTTTTTGGTGTTCCTACATTGGAATTTCAACGTCCCATTTGTGATACTAAATCGTATACCGCTTAAGAGAATGAAGCAGGTTAAGTACGTTGGTTTCTGGGTCACTAAGGATGGTGCTGATGATAAGGACGTTGAGAGGGAACGAAGACCGTTGGTTGTCCGTGGGAACATTCTAGCCTGCAAGTTTATATGGTGCCTAGATGAGGTGAAGTGCACAATGTTCAGGGTATACTGCCAGGCGTGTCATACGTGCATCAGCTGTATGAAGCAGATAGTCATTGCCCTTTCTGTGCAGTATAATAATGCTTTGCGGATGTTTTTGGAACTGCCGAGATGCTGTAGTGCGTCTGGCACGTTAATGGAGACTCGTCTTGATGATTTTGATGACATCATGAGAAAACTTGCGGCCCTCATATAATACCATTTCCGAGCAATCTCCAATAGCATTCTGAAAGAAATAGCAGACTATTTTGACGATCCTTTTAAGTGGCATTTTATTGAACTACCACCACCACCACCATTTGGTAAAGCAATAAAGATATCCATTCATCTATTTTATATCGTTTCTTTGCCTGATTTACTAACTGAGTTCTTAAGTACTTTAACTCTAAAATAAAGTTATTATACTTAGATATCACACTAGCATTTGCTACAGAGGTAAGTTCAGTCAAAACTGAATCAAATGCAACCAGAAGACAAAGAATTCCCAAACATTTGTTATACTGTAAAAAAAGATACATTATCCAAACCACTTATAATTTTAAAACGAAGTGGAAGTATGCAAAAAACCACCATTACAATAATGAACACATGTTCTAGTGATGTGAAAAAGAACGCAAAGTGACAATGACTTATGATGGCACAACCCTAGTGATATAAATCATCCTTCGAGGCCCATTTGTTAAATAACATAATTTATCTATGGCTGCATCGGAGAAGTGTGGTATTTCTGCAGAAAATTATCATATATCCGAAATTGTGGGATACTACCTACTAAATTATTGTGCGTAAAATATAGTTTCCGTAGTGATTTGGAAATACGAGAAAATATGGCTTTCTGCATATTATTTTCTTTGTTCATGCGAGTTCACAAAAATAATGCTCATCCTACTAATATTATAAACGCGAAAGTTTGTATGTATGGATGTATGGATTTCTGGATGTATGGATGTGTGGATGTTTGTTCCTCTTTCACGCAAAAATTACTGACCCGATTTAGAAGAAATTTGGCACACAGATAGGAACCTGGAATAATACATAGGGTACTTTTTATCCCGGTAGTATGTTCCCGTGGGATAATTTCCGACCTCCACGCGGGCGAAGCCGCTGGCAAAAGCTAGTATACAATAAATTCTGATGTATTTAATAAGTAATTATCAGTCGGTTTAAAACTCATTATTACGGCAAGTCGGTAAATAGGTACTTTTACTGGGGTGTACGACGTGAGCTCGACAAATGGATGTGCGAATAACACTTGTGCGACAAAACTGTACTGCGACTCACAATAGTTCGAATGCACGCTTGTGCAACACACTCGAGCTCACGTGGTACACTAGGTTAGGTTAGGTCAAAACTGTGACCTCCTACTAGAAGCGACTAGATTCAGTGTGTCGCACAAGCGTGCATTCTAACTATGGTGAGTCGCAGTACAGTTTTGTCGCGCAAGTGTTATTCGCACATCCATTTGTTGAGCTCACGTAGTACACTCCTTTTACTGTAACATCTAAATCAGCATATAACGGTTATTACAAAAGGCGATCTAACTTAAAATGTAGCCGAAAGTTCTAAGCCATTTCCATCTATATTTACAATTAGGCGAAGTCCTGAGTACAATAAATAATAGTTTAAAAAAACTAAAAAACACGCTTCTATGGAAAACCAAACTAAAAAGTACAAAATAATGGAAAAAAAGCGTGTTTTTTAGTTTTTTTAAACTATTATTTATTTTCTATTTTTTAGGGTATTTCGAATTTTGAGACGTATGTCAGCGTAGTTTGTGACAGTTTTTTTGCTGTCCTGGTAACCCTGGCAAGGATAATGGCACAAATTTATGAAATTATTGCATTGTCATCAGTCCTTGACAGGTGTGCAAAGTTTGAATGAAATCTGGTCGTTTAAAGTGGGTCAAAATCGCACTATAAGGAGTCGGTTACAAACAAACATACAAATATACAAACATACAAACATACAAGTGAAGCTAATATAAAGCGTGTAAAAATGACAACTAAACACCGCGTTAAGTTAGCTTAGCTAGGTAAGCTAATCGCATATCATAAAACATTCCTAAAAGCGAAGAACACAATCCTCGTCATCCTTGTCTGTACAGAAAACCATGATTTTGTACAACAGGATAGCCAAAATTATACTGAAACGTGCCAACGATTATATGGGATAGCACGGATATCGAACCGCAAACTGTAACCATGAATTTAGACCCCCTAGCGTTGAAATGTTTGAGGTCAGTACTCTAGGGGTCTGCTAGGACCGATGCCTGCCAGGGTCGCGAGATTTGTTCGAAAGAGACACCGTGGCCCAGGCACATGGGCAACTGAAGGAACACGGGTGGGTTTTAGTCAGTAAAAGTCTGACACGCCCTTCCGCTCCGCCCAAGAGCGGGACGTCATATGATGATTTCCCATAAACAAAAAAAAGGGTCAACAAAACAACATCAACTGTTTCATAAAAAAGTGCAATACCCACACGGTATTTTTTTTTTTTTTTGAAACAGCAATTTATTTTTATATCCAACCCAGGGGCGGTTCAGAATCATGTTCTGACTCCATGGTAACATGTTGCACGACGATATCCCAGCCACCTTGTATTCATCATCATCATTTCAACCGTAAGACGTCCACTGGGCATAGCCCTCCTCCGATTTGGAGAGCTTTTCCATAATCACCACGCTTGAGAGGCGGGTTGACGATCACAGTATGGTGGTAAAATCCATAGAGAGCGCTGCTGCCCATTCCTTAGCAAGTCCCGTAGTCGCCTTGGGGCTGGGCAAATGGGATGATGTTATTCTTTACGGCATAACACGTATAACTTGATACCTTGTAATACCTAAATTGTTGGGAACATTTCTGCTGGAGCACAGACCTCCTGTACCTGAGAAGGACTAGGCTGTATTCTACCACGCCGGCCCAGTGTGGGTTGGTTGATATCACATATCTTCAAGTTATTGGTTCTACGACGATATTTTCATTCCCAGCGCTCTCAAAGCAGTATTGATTAAATAATTAACACGAAGAAAAGCGCCAGTCTAGGTACGAACCTACGACCTACAAGTTGTAATTTGCGGCCGTTACCACTGGGCTACCGCAGCTCTACTTTATACAATTGAACAATAATTCCTCGCCTATATTTTGTTTAACTTTCAAAATTATCTAGTACAAAAATAACTTTCACCAAATCCACACCTCGTAAAAAGTTGAGTACGGTCGGAAAGCAGAAAAGTATTTAAATGAGAGTAATTATGCCCAAAGTTTAAGCGAGTTTGCCTGAGTTTTAAATATGTACCTATAGTCAGACCTTTATAATGCTAATTAGGATGGTATATGGATCTCAGTTTTGGGACCAAAATTGAGCCTAATGAGCTGCTTTCTCTCGTTAAATGTTCAATTAAAATTAACGACTAATTAAAAGACTTTCATTTCAATAGATTTTGGAAAAATAAAGAGAATGAAACCAATAAAATGAGCTCACGTTTTTGCTTGCTAAATGACATAAGTAGGTAGTCTAAATAATATGTATAATCTAAAACAATTAAAAGTCAAATTGTTTAAGATTATGACTAATATGTATAGCTATAACCAAACAATATAAAACAATGTGATTATTGGCAGTACAACACTATGAAATGAAATGTTTATTTTGCAAGTAGGTATTTTTAGAAATTTTTACATGTCAATATTTTGATGGTCAATATTTAAAAACTAGATGGAACAGGGTGCTTACTCTCGAATATAATTCCAATACACATTGGTCAAACGTCAGTTGGTTGAGTTAAACGTCAGGGATTGGCTAGACTCAGTGAGTCCAGCCAATCACTGACGTTTGACTGACAATTCCAATGTCGATCTATCGGAATTATATTCGAGAGTAAGCACCCTGGCATTGCCCAGCTGATCCCTGAAAAGAAGTCTTAGAAAAACTAAAATGTCATGGTCTCTTTTAAAGTCCAAATATTCTTAATTCGAATTTTATGTGAGTCAAACAGTGCAGGCCATGTTTGGAAGGGCCTCTTGAAGAAAGAGCCAGTGCAGCTTGGAGCTGATATTAATGATACGTGCATTAAATTACTACATATTCAGTACATTGGCTACATATTTTCACAATGCCAAGCTTTGGTTTACCATGTCCATATTAACAGGCCACAAAAAGTTCTAGCTCCCTTCAATGAGAGCGAGTGTTTTAAGACGTATCTTCTCAGCGTTAATTTGGTGAACGCTCAAAGTCACCCACAGCCCCTCAACCCACAAGCGAAATAGAGCATAAAGATAATAATGAAGTCATAATTTTATCACAGCCCGAAACTTTGAACTTCCAAACTACGCTTATAGCCGACAAATTGTCGCAGAACTTTAAAATAATGGATCATCACAATGAATAATTTAATTAATGTCTTAAAATTAAGATAAGTTACTGCTACAGCCATTCACACGAAGATTTAAATACCTTACAAATGCTGTTAAAAAGGAACTTTTTTCTCACTTTATTAAAAAGAAAGAGAAAAGATAATGTGTTGTCTTTTTTCCGCTAGTTATTTAGATGAGCAAACGAGCGACAGAAACGGCTCTAAAGTAACATTTCGTGTTTTATAAAACTTTGAAGTAGCTTCGTGGAATATTTAAGTTTCCATATTAGTACAATTTACGATGTCGTCGAGGCCTCAGTGTCCATGTTACTTCAGGATTGTCGCATCAGCATTGTTAGTGAAATTAATATCACCTTAAAACTTGACTACAAAAGACCGTAGAGTTACAGCAATTTTTTCAAGAAAGGAATCAAAATGAATACTACTATCACTACAATCGGTAACATTACAAGGGCTACTCTTTTGACAAAGCTAGCACGGCACACAAAACTGGATTCTGCAGCTGTAGCTGCAGATTATTTCCAGTACTCAATTTCTATCCATAAACAAAATCGATCGATGCCCACACAACACAGATTGTTCTTAACCTGGAAACCGGAAGGTTTTTGAACAAGCATACACAGAGTAAGAAGTTGATAGCTAAGGTGCGGAAAGATAAGAGAACATCGTTGATTTAGAAATAAATGCATAATTGTAACCATAATTTTATGAAATTTGGTCATTTTTGCGAAAAGGCTCCATCAATCCATCAAGTATCAATCACTACCAACACTGGTAACACTATTGCATAGAATAGCTTGAATTTTGACCTGAAAACCGTTTTAAAAATTAAATGGTTCTGAAGATCACTTTATTTTTGGTCTGATTTCGAAATTTGAAAGCAGACTGACCACAGGGCTCCTACCCGAAACTTTTCTAATATATTTTCAATGTTCTCTCATCATACCACACCTAATCAGTTAAAACCCTCTGGGCTCCTCTTACACCCTCATTAAGTGGAAAACACAACGTCCAAACTTCGTATCCCCTCCCTAGACTCAACACGATTCACTCCCATACACTTTGCATCGACAGCAAAAACAAACCTCACGCTATTTTAACTACCATCACAATTCTACACAGCTTAGACCCGGAAGAACTCAAAACTCAAAATAATGTTTCTAACAAGACGGGCTGCAGTAAGAGTTTTCAATTGATCTTCCAAAGAACTGTACCGCGAGAAAACTTTCCCGTAATCTTGTTCACTTTTGTCATCAAAATGTCGGAACTTTCGCTTTGGGAGAACTTTATGTAGTATCGACATGACACGAGGTAATGAGAGCAAAGAGGTTGCTTTAATTTTTGTTTCAGGAATCTGTTGGTCGTGTTTGGAATTTTTTGTATTCTTTTTCGTGTGGTTTTGAAGTGGTTGACGAAAGTTTTGATACGGTTATTTAGTGAAAATCTGTGTCAGCTTGAGGAGTGCTAACTTTTATGGAGCAGTTTGTTGAGCTTAAAGGGTATAATAAACGTAAGCTGCCGTTTTCAAATGGAGGGCAGATCAAGTCAGCCAGATCAAAAATAACCGCTGGGCAGAAGTCTCCACACAATGGTTAGCTGAACTGAAAAGACGTCGGCGCGCCCGGCCCATAAAGAAGTGGCTAGATATTTTTTTGTTTTTTGACCTTCAGTAATTCAGACTACAATGCAGTCTACAGCGTTAGTAAGAAAATAGCTCAGCATATTTTAGTACTTAATAACTAAAACAGATCGTCTCCAGAACCCACACTAGCGGGTGGTCTGCCCAGTCGACTATCGAATGCAGGATAATGTTGGGACTGCTACGCAGCCTGCGCAGTAGTGCTTTACTTAGTGAAACCCTTTCCCAACAAACCATATTCATAAGAACCTTCCTACACAGTAAATAAGCCGTAACCATTCTGGTACACAAAGCTTGATATTTGGTATATTTATATAATACTTATAGTTATATACAGATTTTTCTATTACGTGCGTCTGCAAACATTGCCGCGCACCCTGAGGCACATCATGATTTTAAATAAAATGAAGTATTTTTTCTGTAAGTAGATTTTTCACGTCAATTTTGAAGGCAATATTTTAAAACGACGACGGCCTTTCCTAGCTATCTGATGCCTGCCTCCCTAGCCAAGTTACAACCGTTTTGTGTCGAATTCCGTTCTCCAATCGGTAACGCCTCGGTGTCAGCAATTGTAGACAACGATAAGTTAATAGCCATGTTGACGCGCCTGAGTCGGCCGCTCGTTCTACAGTGTCTTTAGAAAAACGACATTATAACAATGGATGTAGCATTGAACATTGTAGAAACGATAACAATTTATTCTATTATTAGGTTGGGGAAAAAGTCTTTTCGCATTATAGTATGTATGAACTTGTAATAAAATCTCTTTGGCTATACTATTTGTATCTGGCTGGTTTTGGTATCATTGAACGTTTAAATTTTAAAGAACATAATTCCAAATTCAAATTAAGAAAATGTGTGATTTTCATTTGTTTTTCGTACCGTCAAGATGAGTGAATCTAATGAAGAAATTCGATACATTTTAAAATTTTACTACAAAAAAGGTAAAAATGCAACGCAAGCCGCGAAAAAAATTTGCGATGTTTATGGACCTAGTGTAGTGTCTGTGAGAGTAGCACAAATTTGGTTTAAGCGTTTTCATTCCGGAAATTTTGATGTCAAAGATGCACGTCGCTCTGGTCGCCCTATTACGGATAAAATGGATGCCATTTTTGAAAAAGTGGAGCAAAATCGGCATACCAGTAGTTACGACGTAGCTGAAGAACTGGAAATTGACCACAAAACAGTTTTGGCGCATTTGAAAAAAACTGGGTACACAAAAAAGCTCGACATTTGGGTACCTCACGAGCTCACTGAAAGAAACCTAATGAACCGTGTACTCATTTGTGATTCTTTATTACGACGTAATGAAACCGAACCATTTTTGAAGAAGCTGATCTGGTGATGAAAAGTGGATCACGTATGACAAGAACGTGCGAAAAAGGTCGTGGTCAAAGGCCGGTCAGGCTTCACAGACTGTGGCGAAACCCGGGTTAACTCGCAACAAGGTGATGCTGTGTGTGTGGTGGGATTGGAAGGGCATTATTCATTATGAGCTGTTACCACCAGGCAGGACCATCGATTCTGAACTCTACTGCGAACAACTGATGAGATTAAAGCAAGAAGTTGAGAGAAAGCGGCCGGAATTAATCAACAGAAGGGGTGTGGTTTTTCATCATGATAACGCTAGACCTCACACATCTTTAGCCACCCAACAAAAATTAAGAGAGTTTGGCTGGGAGGTGTTAATACATCCGCCGTATAGTCCTGACCTTGCACCTTCAGATTTCCACCTGTTTTGGTCTCTTCAGAATTCTTTAGGCAGTGTCAGGTTAACATCACGAGAGGACTGCCAAAACCACTTGTCGCGGTATTTTGACCAGAAGTCCCAAAATTTCTATAGCAATGGGATCATGTCCCTACCTACAAGATGGCAAAAAGTTATCGAACAAAATGGTACCTACATACTTTAGTTAAATGTAAATAAACTTTATTAAAAAATGTTTTGAATTTTCTTAAAAAATGCGAAGAAACTTTTTCCCCAACCTATTATTTTGAACGATGTGAACTTGGCTACGAATTTTCTATTCGTTTGTTCTAACCACGTGACTTAACGTTGAGATGATTTCATTCCCATACATTTGTTTAGTTTTCGACTAGCGTTAACGATTGCAAATTATCAACTTGGCTAAGGGTGCTGAGAAGAAATAAACCCAGGACTCAAGCTCTCTTCTAAAGTCTTGGGTCACATCATGATTGTGAAGGTATTATTTAAATTCACTCATAACAAGTTCCATTAGTTACCTCTTACGACACGTATTTTACTGTCCATTAGACTAATAACAATGTGGGCACCACTAAATTATCTTGTCGGAAATGATGCACCAGCATCAGTCAGTGACGGTTAATGTCAAAGGGGAAGTTCCGTCTAGTTACCTTGTAGTTATGAACTAACTTACTAACGTAATGGGGTTCTTATCAAAATTAAACGCACCTGGCTTGAAAACCTTTGGAATTCAGGAAACAAAGACCGAATTAAAAACCTTTGACGTATTATCAGGAAATTGATTTTATTTAAGGTACTCATTGCGAATAATATTTAACTTAGCAACATCTCGACACACGAGTGTTACAAGTTACGCAGGTAATTTAAGAGCATGTTTTTTTTATAATAAGGGGTTTGTGACTTGTAATAACAGCCGCACAGGTTGAGTAATCAGGTTAAGCTACGCTGTCTGCACTGGCTTCGTTTGACCATTTACCAAATCAAAACCCTTCAGTACCTTGAAAAGCACCTTAAGCAGTTGGGCCCAGCTATCATTATGGGTCGTCAGAAACCGTATTACCCAGTAGCTGGGTTGTGGAGGGCAGATTGGCAGTCACTCCATATAAATACTGGCAATTTGCTGCATCTAGATAAATTGGTAGACGACCCCGACATAGTTTGTAAAAACCTAGGTAGGGAATTTTTATTGAAAGTAACCTTTTGTTTTATAATTATAGGGCTGATTTATACAGCACTTTAAACTTCCAAGTTTAGTACAAGCACTCATACTTTACAGACAAAATTCGTAGAAAGGAGGACTTAAAGCCGTAGGCGTAGCCTTGTAATCGACTTTGATAATTTTAGACTCACAAACAATTCCCAGGAGTCCATCCTTCAATGTTCAGTCAACCCTAATTAGTTTACAACTAAATGAGCTGCATGTCAAAAACGATCAAGAAATTACTCTAATTATAAAGTACCCAAAGTCTTCGGAAACCTTTCAAGGACACTAAATAGATACTTACAGTAAATCAGGTCTGTACAACCATCGAATGCTGGCCCACGCACATATACAGGCTGTAAGGGATGATGTGCAAACCGTTGTCATGATTTAGGTAAATGATTAGGTCCACCTGGGTTGAAAACTTTCTTTGGAAAAACACAAACTCAATGCTTTTATTTCAAATAAACCAATGGCAGGCACTCTTGAACCGTCAAGGCGTTGGTAAGTCAGAAACCTGAAGCTAGTTGCGATGGCCCAAGTCGTAGTAGGTACTAATGAAGAAGAACGGACAAGAAACTGCACAGATAGTCTTTAAAAATTCAAATAGGGTTCCAAAATTCATTTTGACATTATACATGTGAAAATTATGTAGAACTCAAAAAGAGTCCGTAATAAAAAAATAAAAATAGAGCCGTGGTAGTCAAGAGATTACCAGTCCCTCACGTTCATGAATCCAACACACATGTTATAGCGGGTGTGTTGGATTCGTCAACGTTCGTAACTCTCAGCCGTTAGGGACATTGAAGTCAATAAAAGACGTACCCAAAAATATACCTATACAGGGTTACAGGGAAAGTCGTACTGAATATTAAAGGAGGTTATTATTCAGGTCATTTCTGATGATTTTGATTCAGAAATAATATGTCCGAAACTTAACCGTTATGGAGATATTAAATTTAAAAGATTATTTTAAAAAATCCTTTATTTTTTGGCTTTTAGTCGTTTTCTTTGGGATTAGAGCTCCTAGAGTCGGTTTTTTTTATGTATCTAGTTAGAAGACATGTCCATTAATAAAAATGATCAACAGAAACTGAACCTACTACTAACAGCTTAAAAAACTGCTCGACAACGGTTAGCATTATGAATTTTCTAATAGAGTATTCTTAACTTTGATGGGCTTTAAAAAAAAATGTATGGAAGTTATTCTGCGAATAACTTTACAAAGTTCTACGTCTCTTTAGCTATTCAAAAAGGTATATCATCTACTAGGTTTGTTCATAAAATCTTAAAATAATTTTATTAGAATAGGCCCATCTGGTAGTACAACATAACAGAATTTCGATACAAACTATCATAACACCCATTATTGGGCTCCCAAAGCGCAAGGTAACCCCAAGAAAAAAAGACCAAAAGGGTCACAAAGGAGATTCAGTCTTAATGTGTGGATGGGTATAATATCAAATAACTTGATAGGGCCATACTTCCTGCCCGATAACTTGAATGGCGAGACATATGAAAACTTTTTGAGGGAGGAGTTACCCTCTTTGATGCAAGACTTGCCTATTGCATTGAGACGAGACATGTTCTTTCAACATGATGGCTGCCCAGCCCACTACAGAAGAAGTGTTCGAGCATGGTTGGACGAGAATTACCCAAACCATTGGATTGGAAGAGGCGGACCCATAGCATGGCCGGCGAGGAGCCCCGATTTAACGCCGATGGATTTTTATGTGTGGGGTCATATGAAAAGCCTAGTATACGACCAAATGACACCGATCGCAAATGTCGATATTCTAAGACAAAAAAATATTGATGCGGCTGAGGAAATGAGGCGGAACCTACGAACTTCTGTCGTGAAAAGTAATTTAAGAAAAAGAATGAGACTTTGTGTAAGAAATAGCGGCGGCCATGTAGAACATGAATTATAAAAATATTGCTAAAATGTTTGTCTTTTTTTTTACGTATTTTAGCTACTTTTACCTCAAACTAAAAATGTACCCTCTCCTAACTTAACTGTTATTTGGGCAATTTTTTGCCTATTTAATAGCAAGTGTTATACTTTTTTGAATAGCTAAAGAGACGTAGAACTTTATAAAATTATTTGCAGAATAAGTTCCATACAATTTTTTTTATTAAAAGCCTGTTAAAGTTAAGAACACTCTATTAGAAAATTAATAATGCTAACCGTTGTCGAGCAGTTTTTTAAGCTGTTAGTAGTAGGTTCAGTTTCTGTTGATCATTTTTATTAATGGACATGTCCTCTAACTAGATACATCAAAAAAACCGACTCTAGGAGCTCTAATCCCAAAGAAAACGACTAAAAGCCAAAAAATAAAGAATTTTTAAAAATAATCTTTAAAATTTAATATCTCCATAACGGTTAAGTTTTGGACATTTTATTTCAGAATGAAATTCATCGGAAATGACCTGAATAATAACATCCTTTAATATTCAGTACGACTTTCCCTGTAACCCTGTATATAGTATGTTTGGAGTAGGTACAGACGCCAGCACAAAAAGCTACTATTATACAATCTGTCAAATTTCTATAACAGGTTTTCAACTTTATCACTGAAGCATTAGATTCAAGACTGATTAGGAAAATTTGACAGTTTCGGGTAGCTTGATGTGCTGGCGTCTGTACACAGTAATCACATATATGATAAGCAGTTATAAAATTATTAAAAGACTGTCTTTATACAGAGCAAAATGGTTTTAAAATTTGCAGTAGCTTCAACATTATTTTGCTACTGCTAAACAAAAGAAGACAAAATAAGCTGTTTCATACAAAAAATAATAATTAAGTAACAGTCGTTTATTTTTTAAATCGTAAGTTTTTAATTCGATAGATAAAATAGGAAGAGTTTTCGCATCAACGTCCTTTACACCATGTAGTTTTACATGCAGCGGTAGCTGATTGAAAATGCGTGTCTGTGTGCGCATTTTTTCGGTCCTTTTCAGCCCTCGTCACCCTTCATCACTATCTGTCTAGCTATCTGTCTATTTGAGGACTACCTTCCAGTCTAAACATATGCAGTAACTGCCTTTCTAGTTGTTGAGGTCAGAAAGGCAGTTAGTAATACGATACCCCAGAACCACGAGGGGGTCTGGAAATACATGGTGTTCTGAAATCCCATAACTGAACAGATAAAATAATAACCTTCGATATCAATAGGAACACGTGGTATAGATAATTGATGGGAGCTGACCTTTTGTACTTTTCTATTTAGTGCGTCAAACCTCCGGGCTCCGTGTCAAACACAGTTTAAGAAACTTCCAAACATTTCAATAGTACAACTTTGATTAACCAGTTTCATGATAACTTGGTCCTAAGTGACCGCTTGGGATTTTGTAATTCAATTTAGCTGTAATCTGAATGTAGTGGACGTAATCGAATGTTTAATCGTTTGCTAAAATTTAAGTTTGATGTAGCGATTAACTTTGGTGTACTTTAGAGATGGGTTACACACATTTTAGTGTTAATTTTTATTTTAGGTACCTATTTATTTTATTACTTGTATGCGCACAGTTAATAAAAAAAACAGTAAATAGCGATTGCAGGATCCGCGTCAGCTACAGTATGCTGTCAGCAAACCTATGTGATATCGAATACCTAGTTATGAACCGTTCCAGTTATTTGAATTGTAGCCGGCCATAAATAAGAAATATACGTAGTAGATTTACACTGATATTTTAGTTATTTCATTTCACGATGTTTATACAATAACATTATGCCTGTGTTTCACGAAGTGTGGCGCTGATACCTATAAACAAGAATTAAGTTAGCTTAGGTATTGGCTGCAACTCAAATATTCAACCTCAATAAACTTAAGCCTATTTATGTTGCTAACTATGTACATATATTAGTTTTACTTAAAGGTGCAAATAAACTATTTTATTTGATTTATTTAAGTGTTTGACAGTGTTGTACCGTGTGGTGCCGGACGTAAAGAATAACACCACCCCATTTCTTCCCGTGGGTGTCGTAAAAGGTGACTAAGGGACTTACTAGAGAATGGGCAGCAGCATTCTCTATGCATTTTACCACCATACTGCGATCGCCAACCCGCCTACCAAGCGTGGCGATTATGGCAAAGCCCCCCAATTTAGGGGAGGGTCTAAGTCCAGCAGTGGACGTCTTACGGCTGAAATGATGAAGTGTTTGACAGAGGTGTATCTACCTTAGTACACCCACATTTCGCCAGTTATGTTTAACTAGCTTTTGCCAGCGGCTTCGCCCGCGTGGAAGTCGGAAATTATCCCGCGGGAACAAACTACCGGGATACTACTCTATGTGTTATTCCAGGTTATAAACTATCTATGTGCCAAATTTCATCTAAAACGGGTCAGTAGTTTTTGCGTGAAAGAGGAACAAACATCCACACATCCATACACACAGACATCCATACATACAAACTTTCGCGTTTATAATATTAGTAGGATTCCCTATTTAATTGTGGGTGAGCCTTGTGCTAGATAGCAAAGCCTGAACCACAAAGTTTGTGTTTCTATCATTTACCTATATATAATAAAGTTGAATTTGATTAATGTGAATTAATGAACTGTTTTTTTTCTTCTATTCATTAAATTAGAAAACATCATAGATATCCAGAGATATGCCTTCATTGCGGAATAGTAAGGAATCCTAGTGTCGCCGCTTATCTCCCACCCAAAAAATTACAACATTAACAAATAGTGTACTGACGACACACACTTAAAATTTAAACACGCACACCAAAAAGAAAGCAGCCACACTAAATCAATTTCTAATAGCACACATACATAGAATGGGCGGGGCATTCACTTGTAAACACTTGCTATTTGCGAACATCCAATGCACACGCATGCAATTAGGGAGTCGAAAGCGATGGTCGATTATTTTTATCGATATTTAATTTTAGCACATTATTGTATTATAATAACTTCGTTTGATTTTATTTAAATATATTTTTTATATATCTATCAAAATATAGTTTACTTTTACTAAAATAAAATGGGAATATGTTTTAAAAATTTTGTATTATCGGTTAAAGGGAACGCTCTCTGTTACATATCATGCCGTATAAATGAATAATATATTACTTAATCTTAAAAAAAATATTATTACTAAGAATATTTTAATATAATACGTTATGTTATAGATATAACATAACGTATTATATTATAACAGATAGATATCTGGGCTAAGTTTGTTACTACGTCTGAGGCCGGATTGGAGCCGAGAGCGTAATAATAGGATGTTCACGCAAGTTATACGACATTTTTAACACATTTGTATAGAAATAAAATAAAATGTGAAACCCTCAGTATTATAGACAAAGATTTGACAAAATAGCGACGGACTATTAATAGCGACGGAATATTACTTTAAGTAACACACACACACTTAACTGTATTGGAATTATAATGTTTTAATTTGGTTCAAACAACATTAAATTAATAAGTAATTTAGCTGTTTTACTATACAAGTAATACGAGGATATCCATTGAGTTCTGTAAAAAATATTCAACTGCAATAATACGCATATCGATAAAATCAGCCGCAAGCAAACGATTGCACCTCTCTAAGTCGAAAACGTTCGTTTCGTTCGGGAAGATTCGGGCTAGTTCGGGTTAGTTCGTGTCGCTCCGCACGTAAGTTAGTAAATCATTTAAAAATTGATTTAAAATGTAAAACAGTGACTTAATTGTTTATTTACCGGTGGTAGGACATGCCATTTGTCTTCAGGTTGATGGTATTTGGTCTATTTTTACAAATAATTACTGCACAACTCGGCATTTTAGCTTTTTACGCATCAATAGTGCACTGTACGCAGTTGCAAAGCGACTGAATAAAGCGTACAGCCGCCGTTCGACAATACTATCAAATTGATAGTATCGAGGCGGCACGTGCCACGCCCCCAAGGCATATCCCTCGATATCCGTGGAAAACATCAATCGGTTTCTTACTAAAATTTAACAAAGTCCGACGACCCCGGTTACGAATTTCCTTTGGTGTGTATGATGGTCAGTAATATCCTTCCATCATTACAAATTAGAGGACTATATCCAAGATAAGAACGCTTGGAAACATGCTGGTCTCGCTCCATAGGACAGTCTTAGAGTTTATCAAACTACCTAGTTGCTAACTTAATTGTGTAGATAATATTTATTTTTTCTTCTATGACACTGTTTTACATTCTGTAATTACTGTAACTCACACACTGACAGTTTATATGGGTAGTTCATATAATTGTTTTTTTTTATATTTTTTTATTTAACTGCTTTTGTTAATTTATTTTTATTTTCTTTTAATTTCATTTGTTGTGTATATGTATCATTTGCATCGTTGTATATGTAAGCGGGCTCGCCCTTTATGCCTGGAGGCTTTAGTAAGGTTTTAAGTTCTGTTTACGATTTTGTTTCATTATTCATTTCAGCTTGAGTTTAGTTTTCAATGTTTTGTTGGTATAATGGCGTGTGCTAGCTGACATATGGCGAATAATGTATGTTTTGTTTTATTATATTAATAACTTATACAATATTGTATAGAATCAAGTTCTTCTAACTTAACAGACAGCAGTGCTGCTGGGGAGTTTGTTCCGCCACTTCTTCTTCCCTGCCAAAGCACTAGGAAGTGTCCAGGGGCGGGCGTTTTGGACTGTCTTATGTGACTTTGACGTTCAAAAAGTGCTGACTCTCAGCCTAGTTTGAATAAATGACTTTTGATTTTGATTTTGATCAATTTTGAACATCGAATGTTTGGACACCATTATGTACCTTTTAATTACCCCTTCCCTAGAGTTTGCATCATATAAATTATGATCATTATTTGAGCAAAAATTAACATAAACAATTTTAATCACCAATCAACTAACCATAATATAAATGACAATTTATAAAACAGCTATAATAATAACATTTAATAATTACTTTCATTAAAAATAATAGCCAATAAAATAAATCTGTTCATTATTGGCACCCTGTCATTTGTTTTAATCACTCGAACGAACGCCACAAGTTATCTGGAGTATTTCATTTAAATGCAGTCGGTTGAAATCGACGCGTAATATTAATTAATATGTTTGATTGGAACCAACCGACCGTAATATTATGTCGAATGATTACCCTATTTAGTGGAAGTGGTCAGTGTGATTCGATCTTTGTATTGAGATTAGGAATGAATTTGTTGAGTATGAGTACTTGGATGTGGAAGGAACATATGGCGTAGATAAGGGTCTTATTATACGCTGTGTTATGAAATACCTTTCCTAATATTTTGTTTAAAAAGTTAGCTTTCATTTCGAACAGAAAATATTGTATTCCTTGTTCAAAACCTTTCTACGATTGTTGTAAGTGCTACCCGTGCTCTAAAACACGAATATATTGAACCTCAAAGTAGAAACGGATCCCCAAATGGATGTAAACGTCAGTACCCGAAAATCACAAACTATAAACTGACTCATAGTTACAACATTCAGATTTATTAAGTATATTATTAGTAAAATAAAACTTTCATAAATTATTGTAGGGCACATTGCTGTTCACTCATTAGACGTCGTGTAAAAAAAAGTATGTTCAAATAACTAAAGTGAACTTGAGTCGATACTGCATTTGTGAAAAAACTTTGTTTTGATGACACATATTTTAGACAGAACTTTTTCCACAATTTAGGTTTCCAATATTATAACAATTACTTTTCTTTGAGCTTTATTATTTGTGTGTCTAACATAAAACCAATTCAAGACTTCTATTCAAGAAAAAAATATATAAATGTTGACTTGGTTTTATTAAATTACGAAAGTCAACTCTTCCCATTTGCGAGTAAAGTTCTGTTTGTAAGTATAAACAGAACTTGTAAAAAAAACTATTTTCATTTCCATTGTTACCTATAAACTCTCTCTGAGTTTGCTTCTACAAGTTCTTAAAACTAAGCAAAGTCAACATTTCTATTCTACTTACAAACTATATTTGCAACAAAATGACTCACAACAATGAGTCAGAAGGGGTTAAAGAATCGCGTGTGGATTATGACGCGCAACTTATTAGCGCTAAATGTTAGGGTTATGGTACACGCAACACATTTGCAGTATTAAATTAGTTAGCAGGGTTAACTGACGGACCCGTAACAAACAACGGTGCGTGACTAACTAATTCAACATATTTGTAAAACTATAGGTAGTGAATAAAAATAGCAAACCCGATAAATAAATAAAAGTTTAAAACATACGCTTTTTTCCATTATTCTCTACTTTTTACTTTTGATTTCTATGAAAGCATGTTTTTTAGTTTTTGTAAACTATTATTTATTTTTACATTTTTTTGGTTCATCATCATCATCATCATTTCAGCCGTAAGACGTCCACTGCTGGACTTAGGCCTCCCCCAATTTGGGGGGCTTTGCCATAATCACCACGCTTGGCAGGCGGGTTGGCGATCGCAGTATGGTGGTAAAATGCATAGAGAACGCTGCTGCCCATTCTCTAGTAAGTCCCTAAGTCGCCTTTTACGACACCCACGGGAAAAAATGGGGTGGTGTTATTCTTTACTTCCGGCACCACACGGTATTTTTTTAGTTAGTCGAACCTAAGAATGCTACGAAAACAGGGTTCTAATTTGTTTTTTTCTTTCCTGTTTATTCTGGCCAGAATATAGCACAAATATTATTGATATTATTGTATTGTCATCGGTCCTTGATAAGTGCGCAAAGTTTCAAATTAAGCCGACATTTTGAAGAGGCTGAAAATAACGTTCAAAGATTCCGATACATAGATACATACCGAGCTTATAAACGCATGTTAATAAAAATACAGAGTATATTGAGGATCAGTATTGAGTAAATTTTTTTTCTAAAAATTATACTGGTCTGTTTGTGAGCTCCAGCATCAATGTGACAGCACCAAAGGTCTATCTAAGTAGAAGAAAACACAATACCCTAGGCGGCCACATACCTACGGACACGAATAGCGACTTTAATCTATAGTACGATAGACTATACCAAGATTTAAAAGCCCATAAAATATAATAGGTTTGTAGGTAATGAGATTTTGCAGTGCCTGTAGGTCTAAAGAAAAATTAGTGCTAATCCTTTATTCGACGCTACAGACCGCCTACCACTGACTGCTATAATGGACAATAATGGTGTAAGAAGCCATAATAAAATCACTAGATTTGGCAAAAATATTGGTAAACGAAGAAAGTTTATGATGTCGTCATTATTTAACTAAGATACACATACATACTTAAACTTATGGCTTCTTCCCATGGGGGTAGGAAGAAACTCCCGAACGACACCTGATGCAATCCTAACTTACTCGTTTTCTACGTTTACGTTCATACGTCGGGTCTTACACGCACGCTGGTTGCAAATACTACGCATCTGACATTTAAACTCAACAAAACCATTTAACACAATCATTTGATAATTTCAATTTATTAAAAACTAACATCTTTTTGACCACATAAACCAGGTTACAATCTAGATTTACATACCTTTCAGTAACAGATATGACACTTCATTTACCTCGTATCCGGGTGGCTTGTATGCGACGAACCGATCTATCCACTTAATTAACTCCCAACACGTCTTTTGTTTAAAACCGCATGCACGTTTCGCTAATAATAAAGGATTAAATTTGCTTTGATATAATTAAAATAAAGCGATAAAGCAGCTTTATTTAACACGTAAAATTAAAGCGTTAAAGCTTACTTTTATAATGTTATGTGATGCATGTAATTTGGTAGAATATAATGGTGGTAATATTCACTGGTCAACTTTCAAAGAACGACCTTTCGGTTGCTTCGATAAAATAATGCTTACTACGTGTAATCTCTATTGTATGTTCTCTTAACGATGTCTCTTTGCTACCTTCACCGGACTGAGTTCTAAAATAATTACTTTTCTTTTGTGGACGAAAAACATACAAAAATCATTTTTAACCGACTTCAAAAAGGAGGAGGTTCTCAATTCGGATGTTTATATGTTTTTTTTTATGTATGTTCGGCCATAACTCCGTCATATATGAATGGATTTGCAAAATTCTTTTTTTGTTCGAAAGGGGTTTATTCCGAAATGGTCCCATATAATTTCCATATAGATCTGATGATGAGTTCGGGAGACAGACACCGGAACTCTTTAAAAAATGACAGGAAATCAACCGCGATTTCTGCTATCGTATAAATATGCATTGTTTGTTTGGAATTAGTGCAGGGTGAATACCACAACTAAAAATTTAAAAATAAAAACTTTTTTACAAAAAAAAAAAACAACCGACTTCCTTAAAAACACTACAAAGTGAAAAATAACTTTAATTTCGGAAGTCGGTGGCAAAAAAAAACCATAAATACAGATCCTAAGACACTAGTGATACACATAATCGACCTCACCATAGCAAAATATTCAAGATACTATGAAAAGCCTACCAAAAATATACAAACCATTTTGTCATTCCATAACACATCCGACCGATACATTGCTATCCCAAACGCGGCCATTATAAAAACAATTACAATAATGAGCTTATCAAATAGACTGCAATTTTCACAATATTGTATGAATCGCTTGTGGCTATCGAGTTATTGTGTTGATGCTGTTCCAAATTATTTGAAATTTTATTACATGTTGATAAAGGTGAGTATTTACATTAGGATTTTGAAAGGGACCTTAGATAATGATTTCCTTTTAGGTTGGACGGACATGACTTGTTCAATGGAAGCAGCTGTTTTGCTCGCAATGTTTGACAAAAACTAAAAGAATAAAATATTGCTACAATGCTTTGAAGACTCATTATCCTATCATTGTCTCATTGGCTTGTTGCTAAGTAATAACATCGGGTCCATCGATCGGGACGTTTGAGTCTATTGTTCCGTGGATGGGTGAAATCTTCGCACATCAAGACCCCATGTCTCGGAAAGCGCGTTAAGCCGTTGACCCTGACTGTCATTCGTAGATCTTTGATAGTCATTGCGGGTCTTCGGAAGCTCGAAAGTCTTACCAAGGGGTATGGTATTACCCAGAAACTGTGGAGGTCAGATAGGCAGTCGCTCCATGTAAAATCCTGGTACTCAGCTGCATCTGGTTAGACTGGAAGCCGAGCCTAACATAGTTGGGAAAAGGCTAGTCAATTGATGATCATATAGACTCATTGGTGATTAAAAACGGTCTTTCTACATTATGACATTATGGCCTGTTAGTCTAGTGGTTAGTGACCCTGACTGCTAAGACTGAAGGGGTTCGATTCCCACCCAGGACAAATCTTTGTGTGATGAGCACAATTATTTGTTCTGTGTCTGGGTGTAATTTATCTATGATATGTATGTATTTAGAAATATATAAGTGTGTTTATTAGTTGTCTGGATGCCATAGTACAGGCTCTGCCTAGTTTGGGATCAGATAACGGTATGTTGGTTGTCCTAAGATATTATTATGTGGATGTCGTTGATGAGCGAGCTCAATAATAGTACGGACACCTAAACTGAACGTCGGGACCATAACTATTCACTTGATTGCTATGACGATAAAACTAAAATATTGCAATGAACAAATAATAAGCTTACCATAATTCGCATCAAAGCCAGCCGGCTGGATATCGCTATAATATAATAATATCAGATGTGTATCGAACTCCCCTATGGCACGTAAATTACTTTCGCACGCGCTCCCTATGTATTTAATTTTAAATAATCAGGTCAGTGTGGATAGCGGAACAATTTGATGAAAATATATTTTGAATAAGCTCCCAAATTGTTGGGAAATAATATGTGTGATAAGAATGATAATTGAGGTTTAGTATTAGAGAATATGGAGGGGATAGGAGTAGATGTGTTAGTTAGAAGTGGATTAAAAATACCTATCATTACATTAGTGCAATTTTTTTTTTATATACCAACACACCGTTATCTGATCCCAAACTAGGCAGAGCCTGTACTATAGTAACCAGACGACTGATAAATATACTTATATATTTCTAAATACTTACATATTATAGATAAATTACACCCAGACACAGAACAAATGATTGTGCTCATCACATAACATTTGTCCTGGGTGGGAATCGAACCCACGACCTCAGTCTTTAGCAGTTAGGGTCACTAACCACTAGACTAACAGGTCAGTCAAAAAATTGGTGCAATGAAAGCTGTGGTAGGCCAGTGGTGTCGGCTCTGACTCAAGAGTAGTAGGGCGGGGTTTGAATCCATGCAGGCGCTTTACTTTGACTAAACAAGTTCACCACCACTGCTCTCAAAACAGTACAAGAAAAGATCGTGTAGAAACCGGCATGTCCCGGAACCAAAAATTCGAGGAAATGTGACATCGACCGACCCAGATTAGGCCCGCGTGGTAGATTACGGCCCACTCTGTCTCACCGAGCGGAGGCCTGTGTACCAGCAGCGGGAACAGCATAGCTGATTATGCAATTACTGGTATACACTCCAGGACTCGTATCATATAAGATGAATTAATTGATGAATACCGATACAAATCTAAATCGCGATTTAGATACACAGCCTAGAAATACCTTAAAATTTATCACAATGAGGTAAGTTTTACATAGTACCTTACTAAAGGCGTTGTTATTATAACGACATACATACATACATAGACTCACGCCTATTTTCTATGGGGGGTAGAATCTTCAGAACGCTACCTGTTACGATCGTATGTAAGGATCGTAACAGGTAGCGTTCTGAAGATTCTACCCCCCATAGAAAATAGGCTTTTTGCTTCGATTATGTTCATAGATTTGGTCAAACACGCGCGTCGTTTACCAGTACACCTGACCTTTCTGAAGAACATCACCAATATGGTCGTTGTAACTAAACAAAATAATTGATGGAATACAACACAAGACAGGTATATCTAATGAACTCAGCCACATTGTCAAAAATCAAATTAACAAACTAAATCCTTCGACAGGCAATGCTTATTTACATTTCTAATACCTCCATACATATTTTATCTGTTACTAGAGCGCACTAAGCCGAAAGATTGGAGCCTAAGATTCTGGAAACTTCTATTTATATTAAGAAGTTAGATAATTTCGTTATCGCGATTTAGACTTGGCTGCGATGTTATCTCGGTAGTAAAAAGGTTGTTACTGAAATAGTTTGTTGGAGATAATTAAAGGTAAATGGCTCGAGTTTTGTTGCTACTGAATGCGTATTTTCTATTGTGGAAGAAAATTAGGGACGTTAAAGCTTTCTATCGTTTGCAGTTTGATTTTATATACCATAGTTCTAAAAGCACCTTTAAGTCCGTTCTTTGCCTTTATACATTACCAAGCTTCTCCGTGACTGGATATTCAGCCTTCTTAAACATGCCACAATCGTGCATTTCATTGATTAGATTAAGTATTCCACTTAGAGCACCGATTTCAATGTCATTTGACCTACTGGCACCTACACTATTCCACTTACGACTCCAAAACGATTTTTATTTTGTATATCGTTCTGTGGAATATTTTAAATCAGTGCTCCAAGTAAAATATTTCGATAAAGCACCGTGTGTTACTCTCCAACATGGGAAGCCAACCTATTATTAGTATATTATTAGTCACAAATACAGCTTAGACTGTTGTAAAAGTTATTGACTAGTCGTAAAGTCAGGAAGTTTGACATAACCACGAACTTTGTCTAGTTTATAACTAGAGCAGAGGTGTACATGATCTTAGAGATAACAATATAATATTATATCTAGTTGATGATACACAAATCGGCTCGTGTTAATATTGGAGATAATTTTGACACAATGACACGAGCGAAATATTAATTTAGAGCAGATGATAGAAACTCTGAAAAATTAAGTATAAAGACTATTTGTTTATGAATCGACTAAACAAACACAATACAAAGTGAAAAAATAATTTCAATTTCGAATACAGTGTTCTGAAAGTCGGTGTCTTTTTGTAAAAATGTTTTTTGTTTTCATTTCTTAGTTATGGTGCCCAATCCCACGCCAATTTGTATACCACTACATTCTATGTAAAAAAAAAACAGTAACAGGAGGTATTAGAACATCATCAAAAGACACTAAATGGATTAAATATGTACTATCAGAGATATTGCAAAAAAAAAACAAGCAAAACATGGGGCCATCCATCTATACAAATAAATAAAATTGAAGTGTCTGTTTGTAACGTCAAAATAACAGTTTTTTGCATAATCCACACTAATATTATAAATGCAAAAGTAACTCTGTCTGTCTCACTTTCCTGCTAAAACTACTAAACCGATTTAAATGAAATTTGGTACACAGATAGTTTAGAGCCGGAGAAAGGACATAGGCTACTTTTTATTCTGCGCCTTTGTCTGCGTCCGCGATAACCGACATTTATGCGAACGAAGTCGCGGGCAAAAACTAGTGCTTAATAAAGTCTATTAGATAAGGTACGTAAAACAATAAAATTGTATTCAAAAATTTTGTCTGTCTGTCTGTCTGTTCAGGCTAATGTCCAAAACGGGTAGACTGGTTTTGACGGGACTTTAACTAGCAAATAACTGATGTTATAAGGAGTAATACAGGCTACTTTTTATCTGTGTAGCATGTTCCCGGGGGATAATTTCCAAAATTCACGCGGACGAAGCCGCGGGCACAACTAGACAATTTGCTGAATTATCGAGAAACACACTTACAATAAAAAAACCGACGAACTGAAAACTTTTTGAAGTCAAATTAAAAAAACACTGATAGCAATAGTGCTTTTTATTTTTTTTTAACTATTATTTATTTTCTATTTTTTAGGGTGTTTCGAATTTTGAGACGTATCTCAGCGTAGTTTGTGACAGTTTTTTTGCTGTCCTGGTAACCCTGGCAAGGATAATGGCACAAATTTTTGAAATTATTGCATTGTCATCGGTCCTTGACAGGTGTGCAAAGTTTGAATGAAATCTGGTCGTTTAAAGTGGGTCAAAATCGCGCTATTAGGAGTCGGTTACAAACAAACATATTATACAAACATACAAGTGAAGCTAATATAAAACGTGTAAATAAAGATGATTTATTCCACAGATGGACGGGAGTATATTATAAACTAGCTTCTGTCCGCGACTTCGTCCGCGTTAAATTTCTTGTTCCCCCGACGCTTCCCGTCGCGTCGAATCGCCTACCCGTGCGATTTTCCCCGTTTTTGCAACATTTTTCATTACTGCTCTGTTTCTCTTGGTTGTAGCGTGATGTTATAGCCTATAGCCCTCCTCGATAAAATTAAATAGGCTATCCAACAAAAAAAAATATTTTTCAATTCGGACCAGTAGTTCCTGAGAATAGCGCGTTCAATCAAACAAACAAACAAACTCTGCAGTTTTATAATATTAGTATAAATATGTAGTACATCCGCATTGTGTGCACACCACTTTACAAGACCCATAAATTGATAAGAGAGACATTTTTCAGTATTGGTTAGCTTCAAGATAATAGGTCATCAAGTTATCTGTTACAGAAAAAAATCTAATGAAAATGTACGTGCTAATAAACAAACTGCAAGTTAAGGCTCGTTCAGACTAGCGCGACGCGACGGTCGCGCGCGAATCGGCGATTTATATCCGTAGAACAATTTCTATGAAAACGCGCGCGACACTTCACACAGGGGCGACCTGTCGCGCCGCATCGAGTAGCGTGACAGCTTATTAGTAAATTTTGTATGGCGTCGCTATATCGCGGCGTAGTAATTCGCTGTGACGCGGCGACGCCATACAAAATGTACTAAAAGCTGTCGCGCCGCTACAAGGACGTCGCGCACGAGTGGTCGCGCCAGTGTGAAAGGTGTTGCGTCGCGATATATCGCAGAATCGCCTCCGCGAAAGGTTGCGCGACATGTCGCGCCTGTCTGTACGAGCCTTTAGCTGTGCACTTGTGACCAACGAGGCAGTCGCAAACCCAACCACCTTAAAATGATAATGACCTAAGAAAATCCTTATAACTGATATTCCACGTAGTAAAACTTCGCTAGGATTCCTGGCGTACGATCCAGAAACGATAAAGTCACTTTAAAGGTTCTATCGTGGTTTTAAAACTAACACTTACTGCCAAACGGAGCTTCGAATGGTGCCAAAGAAACGTGCAGGAGACTTTTATTATTTTCACTGTGCAGCTCTGTTGGAAAAGAATTTACGAGGTTGTAACATATTGTAATGAGGCTCTGAAGGTATTAAAATTTTATAGGAGAAGTCATACTGTTGTTGAGAAACAACTTAATGATGATGACAATATTAATGCAGACAAAGTGAAGATAACGCTTTAATATTAATTTCTAAAAGCAAAACTCGAGATTTTTTTTCCCCAAACACCTGATTCGTCAAAGAAATGAAACATCAACGTAAAAAAGCATAAAAGAATAAGAGAAAAAAATCTGACTGTTATCTTAGGGGTCTCTAGAGAAATAGTAAAAAACGCCATTACTCATCTTCGCTAGGGTCGGTATGAAACACGTATCTGATTGTGGCAGGCCCTTGTTAATCATTTTATTCTTTACGAGCTACGGAACACCTCAAATGTTTGTCATTTTGGAAAATGTCCCAGCAATCTGAAATGAAATAGTACCTGAATAATTTTCATATAATTTCTGTTGGACTTTTGTTTCCGTCATAAAGCAATTATTCATTTTGTAAGAATCCTTGAAGTAGACTCAGAATTAATTATTTTCTTTGTGCTCTTTTTCTATGACGTATTCTTGTTTCCATTGAATTGCATAATATTCAAAACCAGTCTTTAATGTTCCCACTGCTGGGACCCAGGCCTCCTCTGAGTATGAGAGAGTGGGCCATAGTCTACCACGCGGGCCCAGTGCGAGTTGTTATATGTCATATATCTTTGAATTTTTGGTTTTAGGACATGCCGGTTTCCTCACAATGTTTTTCTTCACCGTTTTAAGAGCAGTGGTGATGAAGTAATTTACACAATTTTAACTGTCTGTCTGGGTTCGACTCAACGACCTACATTCATAAGTAGCGGCCGTTATCACTGACCCACCACTGCTCCGTTGGATACTACTGTTTATAGATTTAGCATTCCCACACGTTCCTCATTTCCTATGATCAGTATATCCTTTCTCGTGTCGATAAGACAACAACATATAATAAAGGTTCATAGATATTTCATACCCGGACATACACGATTAATTCCTTATTTAGACAACTCAAAAAATCATTACCAAAACCGCGAACATTCAAACAATTTATCCGATTGATACACGAAATCGGAGCCATCAATCCAACACGGAAATAAGGTAGACAGACCAATTCAAAGCCTTCAGGAGCCAGTGAACCCAGAACTCATTACGGCCCTATCTGCTAATATTTCGGGACATCAATCTTGTATCAAGAATACAGGGCCCCATCAAATAACCATTACCTATGGAAATTTAAAAGCGTTTCTCTGCCTGAAGAAGCTTGATGGGTTGACATGTTGCGTTTTATTACTTTCTGTTGATGGTTTGATGATTCAGGTGGGCTGAGTCCTATTTGTTAATGTAAATCTATTGCTGTGATTGTTTTTAAGGTGAAAAAAGGTAGATGCACCAACTTTTTATTATTCGTAAAATTGAAAACATATTTTAAAGTCAGAAGCACAAGAGTTCATGAGAATGTAGGGTGTCATTTTTCAGATAAACGCCGTATCTGAGTCATTGGTTACTGCACTCGGGCTTGACGGGACTCAAATAATATTATAGCTGTCACTTGCCCATGACACATTTTTATTCTCTCCATCGTGGTATCTAATAGATACATTTGATGTGTGATATGTTGCACAACATGTTGCAACGAGGTACTTTTGCTTAGTAACGTTGTCTGTGGCGCACCAGCTGGCAACGTGATGCGTTATTGTGCAACGTTGTCGAACATGTAAGTGTTACGTGTTGCGCGTCAAATGTTGTCTGTCTAGTGGATACGATGTTTCTATCAAAATCTTTGCAGTGTCTAACATATTTTTTTGTCTATGCGTTGTAATTATGAGCATAGTACAACCATAATTATGTCTATCTTTTTATAACATAATTTCCAAACAAATGATCAGTCACCAAAGAAAATAAATAACCAGTATGGTAATTACGTTATACACTATCAAGTAGGAATCATTTTTACAGTTCTACACCATTCATGGCGTTTTTTACATTGCTAAGCAGACAATTTTTTCAAACATATGGAGTAATGGCAATAACCTTAAAAAAGATTCCGATTCTGATGAATTGTGTGTTACGCAATTAGGGTGCAGGGTCCTCCGATATATACAATGTACTTGAAGTTTCATTAAAAACTGATGAATGTTTAATTTGATAAATTAACTGTTTGTATTATATTTATTCATTCGAAATATCCACCTTGTTTTAGGTTTCATTAGTATTGCGAAGGAATCTACCGAAACACTAATGAAACCTAAAACAAAGACTCCATTTAACATTGTAGAAAACCGTGCCAAACTTCCGACTAGAACCCAGAGAATTCTTTCATTCCTAAGTGGATTGTAACTATAGGCTGACGACACACTAGCGCTACATTGTAGAAACAGAAAGAAATGTTTCTGTTATACGTCAGAGCTAGACTCGACCTCGTTGCGAGTTACCGCACCCACTGGATTGTATTTTAGTGAATTAAGTCCATTTAAGCCCTGGGGAGAGCTGGCAGAGCAAGCGAAAAGCGACTTCCAATCTTAGGAAAGGTTAAGATAGCTACATTTTAAATGTATAAACTTAGATGGTTATCAGCTATGAAAATATAACGAAAATATCGGTATCGATATGGAAAACTAATCTATACTTATACTTATTATAAAGCTGAAGAGTCTGTTTGTTTGTTTGATTGTTTGAACGCGCTAATCTCAGGCACTACTGGTCCGAATTGAAAAAATATTATTGTGTTGGATAGCCTATTTATCGAGGAAGGCTATAAGCTATATAACATCACGCTACAATCAAGAGGAGTAGAGCAGTAATGAAAAATGTTGCAAAAACGGGGAAAATCGCACGGGTAGGTGATTCGACGCGACGGGAAGGGTCGGGGGAACAAGAAATTTAACGCGGATGAAGTCGCGGGCAGAAGCTAATGGAACATAAAAATGTTAAAACATCATTCGATGGAAGTCAATGCTCGTAATCGATCAGCTGTTTTTGTAAATTTACGTGGAACATTGATATTTTTTACGAATTTCCATAAATCATCATGTCAGTATCATTTAAAGATTAGAACAAAGTTGGAATAATGAAAGTTTTTTTTTATTATTTCGTAACTTTTCGATATTGATAAATAGCACGTGGGGAAATTATTGCCAGTTAATTTAATTTGACTCTGTATAAAACATCCGATAAAATATGTATTTTATTTTAATGAACGATGTTAAAATACCAAAAACATGAAAGATACAACCCCATAAAACAGCCATACATCATAATAAGACTGTTTAGGGAAAACAGTGTACCTAAATATCCATCACTTATCCAATCACAGTCTGATTTAAACATTTATCCAACACTTTTTCCTTATCTCCTTTAATTCCGCCATCAGTGAGCCCCCAGCTTATACATCGCCGGGATCGTTCAGGGATTTACCAAGGAATTTGTTCGCGGTTCAAACGGGAAAATTAAGGTATTTTTTTATATAATAAACGCGGAGAAAATAAGTTTTTATATAATATCCTTGGAAGATATGAGATTCTTTAAAATACGTTATCTTTTCGCAGCTCTTTTCATAAAACTTTCTTTTGATTCTTTTATACTGAGCTGAAAGAACAATGGGTGGCACGAACATGGTGGATTTTAAGTGAAATCTATTGACGTTTGAAAGAGGTATTTCTTTTATGTAAGGTAAACTTTATACTAAGGTAAAATGTAGATTCTAAAACATACGCAATACATACAAGTTATACAACTTGGTCAGGACACTATACAGGGTAACACATGATTCTAAACCCCATAGCGTAAAATTTTTTAGTCGGTTCTCAAGATAATCAGCTGCTTCGCTTTAGTGTTGGTATAGTGCAATATCACTTGTCTATAGTGCAATAGTTACGCGGTCAAAATGTACACTTTTTAAATTGTTCTTTTTAGGGTTCCGTTGCCAAATGGCAAAAAACGGAACCCTTATAGATTCGTCATGTCTGTCTGTCTGTCTGTCCGAGTACGTCACAGCCATTTTTCTCCGAAACTATAAGAGCTATGCTGTTAAAACTTGGTAAGTAGATGTATTCTATAAACCGCATTAAGATTTTCACACAAAAATAGAAAAAAAAAACAATAATATTTGGGGTTCCCCATACATAGAACTGAAACTCAAAAAAATTTTTTTCATCAAACCCAAACGTGTGGGGTATTAATGGATAGGTCTTCAAAAATGATATTGAGGTTTCTAATATCATTTTTTTCTAAACCGAATAGTTTGCGCGAAAGACACTTCCAAAGTGGTAAAATGTGCCCCCCCCCCCCCCGTAACTTCTAAAATAAGGGAATGATAAAACTAAAAAAAAATATATATGATGTACATTACCGTGTAAACTTCCACCGAAAATTGGTTTGAACGAGATCTAGTGAGTAGTTTTTTTTTAATACGTCATAAATCTTAAACCATCAACTCAAATATATAAAAAAAACATTTAATTTCATAAACATAAACCTTATGCATAAACCGTGAATACCTGCAGGTTTGTACGGAACCCTCGGTGCGCGAGTCCGACTCGCACTTGGCCGGTTTTTTAATTACTGACTTAAATGTCAATGCTGGTTCAGAACCCATGGGAACAGTTTGTGCGGCAATGTCATTGTCACCCGGTTGTATTAAACTAATAAATAAAACTATTATGATCAAATATGAACCTTTTGGCTACTTAAAAAATAATCATAACGTACAATAAGTAGCCTAATTACTTAGTGTACGTTATGTTTAATAAACATTTTTTTCTGTCTTTTTTGTTTGTAGAACAAAAAGCAAATAATGTCGATTTTTTTTTTTATGAATCTTTATTTGTCCTCGAAGGACCTTTATAATAGTGTCCTTATTGTTCTTTAGAAAGGTCAGATGCCCGGTACTCGCTACCGGTTTACGTGTATGACCAGATATATAAACGCAACCGAGCCAAATGGGCGTTAGGATCGTAGAAAGAAGCATTCTGTAATTTCTGCCTACCCCCATGGGAAGAAGGCGTGAGCTTATATGTGTTATATACACCATGACATTTTAATAGTCTTACAACGAAAGCCCACTTCATGTATCCATTGACTACTACACATCCATAAGAAAAAAAAAGAACATTTAAATAACTAAAACATAATTTATTTATTTATTATGATGACGCAGACGTAGTTTTAAATTGATACCTATTTTGTCTCATGGAAAATGGAGATGGAATGATCTAGTCGACTCGTGCGCTGGGTAGGTATGTTCTCTACCGTAAACATTATTAACAAGATGTTTCATAATTCTAATGCATTATTTATTTTTCTTAGTATCTAGTATCTTAATTAACGGTAATAATTTTTTAATCACGCCTAGAGGTATATTATGTCGGATACATTGAGTGGACAACGTTTGTAAGACTACTAAAATGTCACGGTGTATGTTTATAAATCCAAAAAATCTCTAAACGCTTATTTCCAGTATTACCTATTGCTGTACAGTTCCTTTATGTAACAAGAGTTAGCGCTTCATTTAGTTCTACATAGTAGTAGGCAGCTAGGTCACCAAGTTCTGTTTTATTTCGAACTAACCAACCAGTATGTTTAGCGACAATCAGCAGTGTTTGCGTAACGAAGGTAGTTCCACCGTCGAGGTCGGAATACCTACTTATTTTACTATTTACATGAGATTTGCTTTTGTTTTATTTACTGAAGCTACCTTTATTTTAGTCTACCTACGATTTGGAGGGTTCTTTGACAGGCTATCTAGTAAAAGTAGTATCTGAATACTTAAGCTTTAGTAGGTTCGGTTTAGTAGTTAGCATGTACGTCTCCGATTCCCTGGTTTGGTAATCAAAGTACTCCTTATTTTTCTGCAAATAAAGCCATGATTCTGGGAACCTACAAACGTAGGAGCGAGACAGTTATATCATCAACAAAATAATACCTTTCTGTGACCGATAAAACGATGTCAAACTAGACTAGTTTAATGTACAGGTACCAGGCGCCCAGCCATTTGAAGGTCTATCGTTTAGAAGCAGAGAAGTAAACGGGACAATCAGCAATATTTGTTGTGCGCAGTCAACTTGCCTCAGGTTGAGACAAATATTTGAAAGGGTGTCTTGCACAACAAATTAGTAGTTTCGTATTTGTTTGGGCTATGTTTGTGTAAGTCTTAATTTGGAACGGCGTGGTTGTTTTAGCGTTTTATTGTTAGAGAATTGTCGATTTTGGTAAGTTAGTATTAAATAGATTTAATTAGAGGTAGTTAATTCGTTTATAATTTCAGTGACTGGTACGTGAAAATTAAGCAATAAAATGACAAAACTTTCTATATCTTTTTAAACAGATAGTTCAGAAATTACGCATGAATCTAGGATAGCTGTTTACAGACAGTTGAGTCACCCAAAACATGTATCGGAAACAGCTGCCAACTGCCGATATTTCTATTCGGTGTTATAAATTACGTTATATAATTATGAAAGCATGGTCTTTGACATTTTCGATAAAATCAAAATCAGAATCAAAAGTCATTTATTCAAACTAGGCTGAGACAGCACGTCCATGATACAGTCCCCCAAAACGCTCGTCTTTCAGCGTTTCCTAGTGCTAATACTTGAAAACATTTCTCGCTTGTCTGCTAGAGTTGTACAAACGAATACATAACAAATACGTAGATTCTCAGGTGTTCCAACATGACCAACGTCTAAAGATTAAGTAAAAAGCATTCCCAAGAAGTTCTTTGCTTTTAAACAGCACTAGTCCGAGTGTAATACGGGTCTGTTTTTATTCAGAGTCGCCATTAGTTTGTAGCAAATATTTTGCCACGTAAAAAGTAAATACAAAAGTCTTACTGCATACAAAAGAAGAATCACCATAATGCTGTGATCAAAATCAAAAGTCATTTATTCAAACTAGACTGAGTATCATCACTTTATGAACGTCAAAGTTACATAAGACAGTCCCCCAAAACGCCCGCCCTTCACCACTTCCTATTACTTTAGCTGGGAAGAAGAAATGGCGCACTAAACTCCCCAGCAGCACAGCTGTCTGTTAAGGGCCTTGGTCCGGTTTAGTGCCGTAAAACGGTCACTTTATTAACCTATCTTCTCATTAACGACTTGGTTTGAAGACTTGAAAAAAAAATATTTTTGTTATAGATTCATGTACATAATTTTTACAAGAGCACTTTTTTCGTAGGCTTAAAACCTTTGCTGTAAAAAAATATTTACGACAACCCAATTTTTTGGCTTATATTTCATACTCCTACTAAACAGCTTTGTTATTTGGAAATATTTTTACACATAAAAATAAACGGTTATAGGCACTACGATTTCACAATAAAATATTCTAAATTAATCAAAATTTTGCAGAGAAATACCCCCATTTTAAGCCGTCAAGGGTAGAGGGACTCTGCGCAGGCGCGAGCTGCAGTCGTGCATTAGCATTCAGACGGGAGGGCTGTGTCGCTCGCTGCTCCGCTCCAGCTATCGACCGACTACGCGCGACGTGTGTGTTAGTGTAAATACTTACGAACGTATTGTAACAGTGTGTGTTTATACTGGGTGACTTTTTTTAGCGTCTTGAAAAAAAATGGGGGTAATAGGTGAACGGAATAGAAGCTTTTGGCATAGAAATTTTTATTATTTTTATTTTTGAATAACATGTAATTAAATTGATCTAGTAATAAATACTACACATTTAAAGTAACATTTTCATACTAGAACAACAAAAACAAAAATTTGGAAAAAAAAAACAAAAAAAATTAATTAAAATCTATCGAAACTCAAATCATACGCACCCTACTCAATGCGCGGCATGTATCATTGATTTCGGAGCGCGGTCCTACCCTTTGAAGCCGGCCGATAGGCGGCCTCATTGATCTTTCGCAGGTGCACGAGCCGCACACGCATCCCTGTCCACCCGTGTCCCGCGCTCCTTTAGTCACCTACGATGAATCTGAAGGCCTTCCTGCCTTCTATTCTAGTTACACAACACACCATATCGTCGGTTCAAAGGTAAAACTCACTAACTGACATTTTGGCCCAAAATGAGATTTCGCTACTTTTGCTTCTTTAAAGATAAAATCTACAATAAGAAAAAATCACTAAGTGCATATTGTGCTCCATAACAAAACTGTGAAGTGAAAAAAGTCTTTAGCTCCAAATCCTCTGTAATCCCTTTGCAGGTAAAACTCATTTGGCACTTAATTAATTTTGCCTGAAATCTTCATTGTAGGTCAGTGTAAAGTAATGTTTGGCATGTAAAACTCACTATGTCGCTAATGAAATTTACCTGGCAACTCTATCGTGACATTTGTCACTTGTGAATTATTGACATTTGGTTTGGAGGGTAAATTTAATGTTGATGGCAGATACAATATTGCACAGTTTGTTTCGATTTTACATTGTTTTGCATATAAAAATCGGTTTTAACTGTTATAATGAGTGATTACCGAAACAAGAGGGGTAAAGAATTAGTTGCTCTCGGGCTAAGTTTCGTATGATCTGACGTCGAGTTGGGAGTCCATATTTTTTTTACGTAAAGATCATATTATTAGAAATCTCCACGTAAAATTTTAAGTGTCGCAATTAAATAGTTATAGAAAAAAATAATTAAAATCGTAAACTTGCAATATTTTGTCACTTTGACATTTCGACTCGCCATTGAACGTTTCATTTCATGTAAGGTAAACGCACTATAATGCTTTACTTCATAATTATTATGATGCAATAAATACATAAAATTAGTTATTTCAACACTTTTTAAGTATGTTTTAGTATATTACATTTATTTCACTAATTTAATGAATACATTAAAACTTAAAAGAATTTACCGACTATTGCCGATAAGTGAAACCAAACGTAACACGATGCTATTGTTTGTTGTTAGTCTGTTAGTCATTATGATGATTAAGGTAATTAGGTTGTGGTTTATTTTTAAGCTTTGAAATACCCTTCGTGGCAGATCCGACAGGGTTTCGGAGGTTAGGTTAGGTTAAAACTGTGGCCCTATCGGGCGGTTCGAGGGAAACTTCGAGCCGCGGCGCCTCCACTCACGGAGAGTCTCCAACCAGAGCTGCTGGAGGAGGTCGTCGCAGCCCTCTTCCCAGCAAGAGCGGAGCACACTCTGCCGCCGATGGCTTTGCCCACAGCTGCAGAGCCTACAGAAGGGAACGCCATCAGCGTCCCAGAGGTGACACAAGGAGAGATGGGGGCGGCCGTGTTGCGGTTCCGGGCCAAGAACGTGGCTCCGGGGCCCGACGGTATACACGGCTGCGCGTTGGCTCTCGCTCTGAAGGAGCTAGAGCCCCAACTGAGAGGACTCTTCACAGCGTGCCTTGAGCAGGGCCGGTTTCCCAGTTTGTGGAAATCAGGTCGTCTGGTCCTGCTCAAGAAGGCGGGGCGCCCAGCGGACTCACCGTCCGCGTACAGGCCCATAGTGTTGCTGGACGAGGTCGGGAAATTATTCGAGTGAATTATCGCTGCCCGCCTCGTCCACCACTTGTGCAGGGAGGGGCCTGACCTGGCCGAGAGCTAGTTTGGCTTTCGGCAAGGGCGCTCCACCATCCACGCGATATCGCGTGTGAGAGTCCTGGCAGAGGAAGCAGTGTCCCGGGGTGGGGTGATGTTGGCGGTGTCCTTCGACATATCCAACGCCTACAACACCCTGCCTTGGAGCTGCATTCGGGAGGCACTGCTTTACCATCGGGTGCCTCCCTACCTCTGCCACATCGTTGGAGCTTATCTCGAGGATGGGGGTGTCACCTACATGGGACGTGATGGCGGAAACCAGCACCGCATGTCGTGCGGTGTTCCACAGGGCTCGGTCTTTGGTCCGCTCTTGTGGAACATCGGGTACGACTGGGTGCTGAGGGGCGAGCTCCCGCCGGGCGTGGAGCTGACGTGTTATGCGGATGATACGCTGGTCACGGCCCGGGGGAGCTCGTACAAGGAGGCAGCGTTGCTGGCGACGGCTGCGGTGTCACAGGAGGTGAGCCGCATACGGTGCCTAAGCCTGGAGGTAGCCCTCAACAAGTCGGAGGCCATGGCCTTTCATGGCCCCCGGCGGGCGCCGCCGGCCGGATCACATATCGTGGTCGGGGGGTGTCGGATCGCTGTCGAGTCCACCATGAAATAACTGGGATTGGTGCTCGACAGCCGGTGGGACTTTGGCCCCCACTTCCGGCGGCTGGCGCCCAAGTTGATGGGCGCGGCTGGGGCGCTGTCAACGCTGCTTCCCAATCTGGGGGGCCCGAGCGCCGCCTGTAGGCGGCTCTGCGTGGGGATCGTGCGATCCATGGCCCTGTATGGGGCCCCGATCTGGGCGGCTGACCTGACGGCCGGCAGCATCGCTGTCCTGCGAAGACCGCAGCGAGCGATGGCCGTCAGAGTCATCAGGGAATATCGCACGATCTCCTACGAGGCGGCCTGTGTACTGGCTGGATCCCCACCGTGGGACCTCGAGGCGAAAGTACTCGCGTCACTGTATCGGTGGCGCGAGGAAGCGCGGGAGCGAGGCGAGCGACTGACGGAGCGACACATGGAGCTTCGTCAGTCGCAGCTCCGCGCAGCCCTGGTGGCGAGCTGGCAGGACAGGCTTTCACGCCCAACCGCCGGCCTCGCCACCGTCGAGGCGGTCCGGCCAATACTCGGGCACTGGCTCGGGAGGAGGCACGGCTCCCGTCGTTTCGGGCGACGCAGGTGCTCTCGGGGCATGGTTGCTTCGGGAAGTACCTGTGTCGCATAAACAGGGAGCATGACGCCCGGGAGGTGTCACTACTGCGTCGACTGCCGGGAGGACACGGCGCGGCATACGCTGGCAGAATGTGCCGCTTGGGAGGAGCGGCGTCGTGTCCTCGTCTCTGAAGTAGGCAGTGACCTATCGCTGCCGGCCGTGGTCGAGTCGATGGTCGGCAGCGAGGAGTCCTGGGACGCGGTGGTATCCTTCTGCGAACCAGTCATGTCGCAGAAGGAGGCTGCGGAAAGGGAGCGGGAGATATCTTCCGCACACCCAGCCCGCAGCAGGCGCACCGGGCGTCGGCGGAGGGCGGATAAGCCCTCTTCCAGCCCCCCTAAATGGGTCCAGGGGTGACGGATCTGGGGACATTCATCACCCCCTATTCCTACGGACCCGAGATGGTGGCGCGTAGTGTTCCACGCGCGCCTCTCTGTGATGTATGGGGGGGAGTTTAACACCTCACTCCCCCCCAACGTGAGGAGGCCCGCAAAGGCGGGCCGCCGCAGTCGGGGATCGCGGAAGACATATCGGTTCCCATGGTCCCCGACGTAGGTATGGGATGGAACACCGGGATGGTTTTAGTCAGTAAGAGTCTGACAGACCCCTCCGCCCACCCCAGGGCGGAGGATATCCATGAGGATTTCCACGTCGTGATCAAAAAAAAAAAAAAAGGTTAAAACTGTGGCCAGAAACGATATGATTTGGGAAGGTTAGGTTGGAACAGCTGCAACTCTAGTTTTGAACCCTGCATATTCTGACCTACTGCCAATATCTAATGCAAAGAAAGCAGACTTGCTTAAGCTTGTCAATGCTGGCCACATACCAGAGGAACTTCATCCATGGTATAAAAACTTACCTGCAATAGAAATTAATGGTCCGGAGCGCTTGCCTGAACCAGATGAAAATGAAAGTGAAGATGAAAATTAAACTTAAAGCAAGATTCATAAAAAAATTAAAGATTATTAACTTGTATTCAATTATATTTCTATAAGATTTAAAACAAAGTTTTTCATTAAATACACAATTTTACCTAAAAAGAAAGAGGAAAAAATCAGTAAGTACATTTTACTTATTTACTTACAAAATAATAGATTTTAGACAAAAATATAAAAATATTACAATAAAATACATACTTTCACATGTTCACAGAAAGTTTCAGTACCTTTTATCATTTTATTGATTTTTCAGACTAAAAAAACGCAATATCTTAATTATCTCCATTAGTCAATTATGACACTAAATGAGTTTTACCTTTGAACCGACGATATGAAGGTCGAGACGGTAAAAAATGTCATCCGGTAGACTAGCTCCTTGCAGAGGAGTCGATTTGTTTGTGCGCGACGCGCGTGGACGCTTTATTAGTGGTGGCATTTCTAAATATTTTTTTGTGTATATATTTTAGTGTGTGAACTGTAACATAGTTTGTTTTTAAATAAAAATGCCCAGGCAAAGAAAGTGTTTAATTTATTAGCGATTATCCTACAGTTATTGACTATTTCTGTTTTGTTGTAATTTTTAATTTTTAGTGTCTCCTTACCAAAACTGTGCGTTACAAAAACAATATTTTTTTTCTAAATTATGTTAATATTTCACATGTAAGTGAAATTTGTTTTTTATGGGAAATAAAGATATCTCTAACCCGAAAAGTTGTCTTCCTTTAATCAATCACATACCTGCATGTTTAAAGAAATATGTCCAATATAAACATCAAATAGTTGCGTCTTTCTAAAGTATCAGCCATTGATCCACCATTCGGTACCTTTTACAGCCGTAGGCAAAAATACCGACTATCGTCCGTCTCTGCATAATCTTTGGTCGTCGTTTTAGTTTAGCGCGCCGCCGTCACTCATTACGTGTGTGCGGGAGTATGGAACTTAGCTCCGCCCATATGCTCAAGGTTAACGAGGATACTATACACCTTAAGTAAAAAAACTTAATTCTATGCAATAATATGTAAGTTCTTAATATTATGAAAATAAAACATACATTAAATTATTTGCCATATGTCAACAGCTCACTAAGTTGGGTGAAGGGGATAGAAAACAAGTGTTTACTCTATTTGACGTTCAAGTGAGGAATTGAGAAAGAGATATACCTACCTGGAAGGCAAAATTATAAAGTGTTGTGTTCATTTCCCCCTGAACTTCTACCATATAGTTATATGAAACTTCTGTTCTTATCTTCTCTTATTTATTTACTAAGAACATTGTATCCACTTTGTTCTGTTCCCTTTTATTTTAGTGAAATCTCACGGGTTTTGATGATTTTTCCTTATACAATCTTTTGTTTGTTAGTAGCAAGTTTCTTTCCATTGTTTTTATGTTCGCTTTTATTTTGCCTCGTTTTGTTCAGATTGGGCTTAATGGGAGTTTAGTGACCTCATTTAAGAATCATTAGAGTGAGGAAGCTAGGAGCTCTCATGTTAAATGTTAAAGGCCGTACGCAATTACTGTTCCACGTACGTAAGTTTGGAAACCCGCTGTTAGATAGTGAAATTTTCGATTCGGGATTATGCTAACATTCTGTTACGCAGTCGCTCCATGTAAAACTTTTTAACAAAAAATTAAACCGCCGAAAAAACTTAAAAGCAAAAAATAATAAACCTTAAAATTATGAGTCGGCGCTTTGACTGATCTTTGTTCATTGATTTTTCAGCGCCGACTCAAAATTTTAAGGTTTATTATTTTTTGCTTTTAAGTTTTTTCGGCGGTTTAATTTTTTGTTAAAAAGTTTTTATTTTATAATTTTTCTGTGGTTTTAATGTACGAATAATACTTGGCAAGGTATACCCTATCCAATGAATAAAGAATTATCAAAATCGGACCACTCTGTATAAAGTTATTCGTGGTTATACATTACAATCAGTGAGTGAACAATCAATCATCCCCTGTTTTCTGACCCTTAGGGTTTGATTATGTTTTTCAAATTTATATGGAACCACCTTCGAAGTATACTCTTTCCAATAAAAAAATAATGATCACAATCGGACTACTATGTAAAAAGTTATGCGTGGTCATACATAAAAAAAAATATACGCGTCGAATTGATAACCTCCTCCATTTTTTTTGTCGGTTAAAAATATTGGAGCTCAGCTGCATCCGGTTAGACTGGAAGCCGACCCTAACATAGTTGGGAAAAGGCTAGGCAGATGATGATGACTGCGCTAACATTTTGACAAGAATGTAAAATGTATGAAAATTGAAAACTTCTACTTAATTAACCAACTAATGTGTATAACATTAAATTTAAAATAGAAACGATAACATATCCTAACACTAAACACAAAGGCGGCGTCGAAAATTTCATTTTCTTCTAATTTGTGTTGTTCCGTGTTGTACTTATAGAATAGCACCAACCCATTTCACTAAGGACGACTAATGGAGAATAGGCAGCAGTGTTCTCTATACAATTTACCACTATACTGCGATAGCCAACCTATCTACCGAGCGTGGCGATTATTGTAAGCCCCTCAAAGTAGGGGAGGCTTATGACCGGCAATGGACATTTTTCGGCTGAAATGAATAATGAAATAATTTTTTATTTTACCTAGCTTTGTTTATCTATCATATATATCATGAAATTATTACAATGTGTACTAGATACCTAGACTATAACGAACGTTAAATACTAAACAACAAGATGGGTTGCTAAAACTTATGTGTACAATAACCTTTTTCCGCGTATGTTTGAAGCATAAAAAAAGGCTTTGATGCAGTTGGAAAACAAACCCTCCGCCATTTTATCCATTAAATCTTGAAAAGAAACAGCATCGAAATAACCACTGTCGAGCATAATCAAATGAACGACGAAATGCGAAATACGTGTATCTTTGTGACGAAACCGAATATTCATTCGTTATCCGTTGACAGAGGACTGAGAGGGCTGAGTGAGAGCAACGCGGACGATTTAATTACCTCCCTGTAGTTGAACGTTGCTTGAAATTATTTATGATGTGTGGACTGCATGAAGAACAGTCACTTTTAAATTAGTTTGTGTGCAACATTTTTTGGTAGAATGTGTTAAGAGTAAGAATGAAAGGGAATAATTGATTAGAGAATTATTTAAGCCAAACATATTGGACGTTGGGCTGATTCACACATTTTAGCAAACCCTAGGTCAATGATTGTAAAGAGATTTTGTAGCCTGCTAGCCTCACCAGGCTACAACATTTGCTTAGTCAATGATTATAATTTTCCGTTACATAATATGTATTTGTTTCAAATAAAGTAAAGCACGCTAAGGTTGGCATATGCGTGTTGGTAACAAAGAAAAAAAAGAAAAAATTTGGTCAGCCTATTCTCTAGTACGTCCCTTAGTCACCTTTTATGATACCCACGGAAAGAAATAGGGTGGTACTTCATGTTTGGCACCACACCGACGACGGTGTACCGAAGTATTGTGTTATTCTATATATAAAAAAAAACACTTTGAATTTACAAAACAGAAAGCTATATGACTGTGCTAAATGGCTTCAGCTCAGTATTATGTCAGATGGCTACACAAAAGTTCTTAAATACGTATTGTTTTCCATTTTGTACTTCTTAAATTAATATAAATACATCGTCTAAAATGGGTTTTCCAATGCGATATTGTGCTTATTTTTGTGCCAATCTCATTGAAGATTTTGATTGTATTTCCTTATATTTATGTTAATTTCTGTCTCGGATGAAGGGAGGATGTAAGTAGCTGTCACTCAAGACTGTTTCATTATAATTTGAAACGTAATGGCACGTCATCTGTTTATTTTCATCTCCGTTATGGGCTGAATAGAAATACAGGTTGAGTTCTAATAATAATATTGGGTAATATTTTCATGTCCACTTGAAAATGAATTAAATAAAATAGTCTTCATTTCCGTTGTTTCTTTATTTCTTTTCTTCCTTTATTTCTCCTGCTTTATATATAAAAAAGCTCACAAATAGTATTATTTTTGCTGATTACAATTAAAGTTATTATCAGCTACGGGGTTTTTTTTGGATGGGAAATCATCAAATGACTTCTCCCGCTCTGGGCGGAGCGGGAGGGCGTGTCAGACTTTTACTGTCTAAAACCCACCCGTGTTCCTTCAGTTGCCCATGTGCCAGGGTCATGGTATGTCTTTCGAACAATCTCGCGACCGGCAGAGCTCGGGTCAGACAATCTTGCGACAACGGCCTCTTCTGTTTCCCACTACATCAGCATCTGCCTAGCTTTTTCCCAACTATATTGGGGTCCGCTTTCAATCTAACTGGATGCAGCTAAATCCCATCAATTTACATGGAATGGCTGTCCATATGACCTCCACAACCCATTTACTGGGTAAAACCATATGCTTTGGTACTTAGTACTGGTAGTCAGAGTTGCGGGCTTCTGACGACTCGTAACGACTATCAAAGATTCAAGAATGACAGCTGGGACCAGCAGTTTAACATGCTTTCTGAGAAACGGGAGAGGCTTCATTATGTGAAAATGGTCACCAATCAACGGACCGACTTCATACGATTTTATTTTTCGTGCGTAAATATATAAGAGTATTCCATAAACAAAAATTATTTTGCTAAACCTTTTTATCTACCTATAGCTGCCTAACGCTGAATTCCATTAGCAACTTAATATAAACGAATAATGCATACGATATTTCTACATAATCAGCCTTAAACGTTCCCACTGCTGAGACACAGTTTTCCTCTCTGTGACTTTCTCTGCGACATAATCCATTCTGCTAACTCAAAATCTGACAAAACACTTCAGTAGTTGCACGTGAACATAAAGTTACCTTCACTAATAACTCTCCCTACTATTTCCTACAGCCCATTCATCTTTAAACCTCTAAGATATTACAACACTTTCACAATATTATTTCAAAAGACCAATGGCTCCTTAGACAAAGCCGCTTGCAACCTCTTTGCCTTCGTATCCTTTAGCTTCGTCTGTCTTTAATCCTTCCTTAACTACCAACTTACCAATACCACCCTACTCACCCTTACCGTCCACAAAATAAAGTCTAGTTTTACGTAATATTGCTACGACCCTAATTTTGTATAGTTAATGACCTTCATACAGATAGAAACGCTTCTGTTTCTCAAGGAATAAAGTTGAATCTTGCTCGTTGGGATAGTGAAGCTAGGGTTGTCTCGTGTAATGAGCGGTATTGACCAGTGCCTCCACAGGGGGCGACGAGCGACATGAACAAATTGTGGAACAATAGATAATTTGGGAGGCCGAGGGTAGTTCTGATTGTAGGTGTAACAGTAAATTATGGTGTCATCCTTGGGGATATTCGCTTAGAGGTCGGGTAAGTTATTGAGTTTGTTATTTCTATTTCGACAGAAGCTGTAGGTACCATTTTGTTTTACTTACCATAAGGATAATTGAAATACATCTGTGTACTCAGAAGTGGTGTGTTAGTACACCTACATATTATGTAGGTATAGCTAGTTACAATTAAGTCTCATACAACAATTAAGGGGATGAACTTACATTAACTCAAAATCTGTTATATTAAACTATGAAGTATGATGTTTGTTTATGAAATTAAAAATTACAATGCCGATAGCCTTTTGGGCACTTTTCCCATTGATAGCGATGCGGACGAATTTTTTGACCGCGATGAAATCATATCACTGGGTCACCACAATTGAACTAACCAACATCAATAAACAGAAATTTTGGCCACATACATACACATAAAATTTTACAACCAACATAATACATAGTCGAACCAATAGAAACAACTAGTATTTGTCTTTACACAGTCCCCGTCGATTCGAAAAAGTTTTTGGTAGAAGTCGCTATCTATTACATTGTATTGTGTTTACAATAAACAAGTGAAATCAATGTTCGATCAAGGTTTAAAGTCAAATGATTTCTCTGGAAATCTATTCACTATTTTTTTGCATCGCCACCGTCCTCCATCACACAATGTTGTCATGCTGATTGTCTTTCATTCCTTTAGACTCCTGTTAATACCGTTTATAAGTTGATTATATCGCTGCACAAGCTCATTATTCCGATCCAGCCCGTCTCCTGTGGTCCTCTTCCAGCGGCGCCCTAAGCCGAGATCCATACCTACCCCACAGTGGGTGCCCTAAGCGTCTAGGTGCTATTTTTTTTGGCTGGGAAGTCATCAAATGACTTCTCTCGCTCTGGGCGGAGCGGGAGGGCGTGTCAGACTTTTACTTACTAAAGCACACCCGTGTTCCTTCAGTTGCCCATGTGCTAGGGTCACGGTATCTCTTTCGAACAATCTCGCGACCCTGACAGGTAGGCGCTTAGTTCTTAGTTTTAAACTCTGACTGGAGGCCGTAAATTGAGGTAGCCCCAAGCAACTCCGATTAAGCAGCCAGCAACCTCATAGATTGTCCTGCGAGATGTACCTGATGCCCGAAAAAAATAATTTGCAATTCAAATTGTTATTAAAATAGTCATTCTTTCTATAAATCTATTTTATAGTGGTTTTTTTACCTACAAAGAAATAGATCGCTCCTCTTTAACTAATGGGTGTGGTGTTTGGTGATTACTTTAGTAGGATAGACACAGACGTGAAAAAAATATCCTGAAACATTTACAATACCTACCTAGACATATGTAAGACAAGTCTATTATATTCTTACTACTGACTACTACTCCTATTATATCAAAAACCGGCCAAGTGCGAGTCGGACTCGCGCACCGAGGGTTCCGTACAAACCTGCAGGTCATCATCATCATCATTCGTCATCATCGTTTATGAAATTAAATGTTTTTTTTTAAATTTTTATATTTGAGTTGACTGAATGAAAGGTAAATTGTGATTTACGATTTATGACGTATTAAAAAAAAACTACTTACTAGATCTCGTTCAAACCAATTTTCGTTGGTAGTTTTCATGGTAATGTACATCATATTTTTTTTTTAGTTTTATCATTCCCTTATTTTAGAAGTTACGGGGGGGGGGACACACATTTTACCACTTTGGAAGTGTCTCTCGCGCAAACTATTCAGTTTAGAAAAAAATGATATTAGAAACCTCAATTTCATTTTTAAAGACCTATCCATAGATACCCCACACGTAAGGGTTTGATTAAAATTTTTTTTTGTGTTTCAGTTCTATGTATGGGGAACCCCAAATATTATTGTTTAAAAAAAAAATGATATTAGAAACCTCAATATCATTTTTGAAGACCTATCCATAGATACCCCACACGTATGGGTTTGATGAAAAAAAAATTTTTGAGTTTCAATTCTATGTATGGGGAACCCCAAATATTATTGCTTTTTTTCTATTTTTGTGTGAAAATCTTAATGCGGTTCACTGAATACATCCACTTACCAAGTTTCAATAGCACAGCTCTTATAGTTTCGGAGAAAAGTGGCTGTGACATACTCGGACAGACAGACAGACAGACAGACAGACAGACAGACATGGCGAATCTATAAGGGTTCCGTTTTTTGCCATTTGGCAACGGAACCCTAAAAAGGAAGATATCATCATCACATGGGTAAACGTAAATAGATCCTAATATACACTTCCTACGACTTTTGTTCCGTTTTCACAGTAATTTACAGGTGCTTACAATACAGGACACGTGTCGAGCTGTGCCCGCAATCAGCATAATAGGTACAGCTAATTGTACCTCATCACTTGTGTACGACCCACGAGGGAAGCAAGTGTTTGTATTCATAGCTGTCAGGATTCGTATCTGTCTCTAGGAATCGGAGTTGGTGGAATTCCTCTGTCACTGCTGTTTGTTTTAGCAGTAGTTCCTTCATTATATGGGTCGTTATACTAGTAATCATTACAGTGGGTCGTCATACACGGTCATGCAGGAAGTTGCTTCTGGTAAAAATCATTTCAATCAATCAAATCATTTCAATCAATCAAATCATTTCAATCAATCAAATCATTTCAATCAATCAAATCAGCCTATCGCAGTCCACTGCTGGACATAGGCCTCTCCCATGCCAACACCCTATCCTCCGCCTTCCGAATCCAGTCTGTAAAAATAATTTAATATACATTAAAAAACCAGCCAAGTGCAAGTCGGACTCGCACACGAAGGCTCCGAACAGAAATACACATTCACTCATCATATAAATATAACATATTGTATCGTGTGGTGCCGGACGTAAAGAATAACACCACCCCATTTCTTCCTGTGAGTGTCGTAAAAGGCGACTAAGGGACTTACTATAGAATGGGCAGCAGCGTTCTCTATGCATTTTACCACCAAACTGCGATCGCCAACCCGCCTGCCAAGCGTGGCGATTATGGCAAAGCCCCCCAAATTGGGGGAGGCCTAAGTCCAGCAGTGGACGTCTTACGGCTGAAATTATGATTATGATGATGACTTATTATAAATCGTGAGATACAGCCCGCTGGTTTTATTTTCGAAGTGATTCCCATCTGAATTTGCACAATAATCAAGCCGTTTTTGAAAACTATGAAAAACTTGTGCAATTTTAGGTAAAGAAATTCCTTTTGCTAATAGCATCTCTCAAATTATTTTCCTCTAGAATAAAAGCACTCGCTGAGATACACTTTTTCTTCGTTCGTAAATAATGTAAAAGTATACGTATTGCCCTTAACGGCGCGGCGTCTCAATAGATACTGACAACATTCTAGAATGTACCTAAGTGAACCCAGCCTTATACGATACGGTTTACCATATCGTATAAGGCGGAGGGGGAAAGAGATACATATACTTTAGGCAACTTCTCATTTGTCACCCCTGTACTATTGTATAGAATTAAGTTCATTAAACTGTGCTGCTGGGGAGTTTCTTGCAACAGTTCTTCTTTTTAGCTAAAGCTCCAGAAAGGGCGGGTGTTTTGGGGGACTGTGTTATGTAATTATGATTTTCGAAAAGTGACGAGTCTCAGGCTGTTTTTCAATAAATTGTTAGCTATACCTTTCTACAAAAAAATAGTTACACGATTTTAAACTCGCAGTCCTCGAAGTAAGTCACAGCTTCTATTTAAAGTGGACTTCAACAGAAATACATCGACACAGTAACGTGGTGGCACTCTGTCCTCAATCAACATAATAGGTGCAGCTAATTGTTCGTCATTTGTACCGTGACTCTCCGGATTCCGGGCTGTTGGAATTACATTGTCGTTGTCTGTGGGGACCGATGTACATGTAGCTGATGCAGGTTCCTTTAGAAGGAAAATACGAGGATAGATTAGTGACTGTTTTCCCCTTTTTATTTTAGGAATGATTGAGTAACTTTTAGAAAATTCCGGTATTTTTAGAATGTTAGCGTTGTAATCTCTTTATGTATCTGTTTACAGAACAACAAATTTGTCAAAATTTTAATAATGATTTGGTTTGATTATCGCTGATATGAGATTGAGTATTAAAAAAAAGGGGGTTACTACTGAGATTAAGACTTATTAGTCTTGTCTTATATG